>VZTX01008100.1:154111-272755 GCA_013400915.1 Pardalotus punctatus
CCCCCCCCACTTTTGAAGACGATTTTTAATTTGTATCATGGCTTTGCCCCCAGGAGTTCGCACCCTGTGTATGTGTGTCACTGCTGTCAGCTCAAACACAGGCCATTAGCAGCAGGGAGCTTTTTACCCTGAAGTGCTCTTTTGGTGTCCTACAGTATTCTAAACAACATCAACCTGTAGTTTGTCTGTCCGTGTTTGGGTCTGTGGAATATGAAACGTTAAGGCCCATTAAGTTTTTGCAGCAATTGCATTTTTTGCTGGAAGTGGTCTTGGGTATTTTAAGCAATATAAAGATGGGTATAAATGGAGTGGCATTTTGAAGTTTTCTTTCACTTGAACTCTCATCTCAATTGAATTGCAGTGAAATTGTAGCAAAACATTTCATCTAATTGTTAAATAGTTCAGACACAGAGCTTGGTTTTAAATGATATTTGCAGGATATGACAGCTCATAAAGCAGCCTTAGTAGGGGTGAGGCATAGATTTCACTGGCAATCATCCTGTGGTTTGTAAAAAAATCAGTGATTGGTTTTGAAACAATTAGAACCAATTGATCAGAAGTTATCATCCACAAAAGACAGGGTTGTATATGAAATTAAGAAAATAAAGTGTCAGACGATGGTGTTTCCTTCTATTTCTCTTGCTTTATAGGAATAATATAGCCTTTCCCACTTGCCCTACAATTTCTGTCTTGTATATATTTTTAAACCAGTGAAGTTTTGAAACAGCTTTTAAAACAACAGCCTGATGAAAAGTGGTGTTGTGAAGTTGGAAGGGATGCCCACCTGAGTCAACTCATTTCAGGGTGACATCTTTGGAGTCAGCCTGCTGTGCCTGCCTCATGTTTGTAGATTAAATACTTCTATTTCAGAAAAAGTACTCGTTATCAATTAGCAAAGTATTTCAGTCATGAGAATTCCTACAAGGAAGGAAAACACTGGTCTTTGACTTCTGAAATAAATGGGTTTGTTTGCTTGCTGGATACTGTTTTTACTGGCAAACTCAAGCCTTTAAGAGAGAGAGCTGTCCTGAAGTATGGTGTGAAATATGTACATATTCTAATAGTGTGATTTACCCATAGGTTGCTTGCTTTTTGCTTGAACTGTTTTGTTCATGCGCATTAGCTTGACATTTGCGTCTAAATACTTTGTAACTAGAGAAAAGAGGATCAAGTGGATGGTGAAAAATCAAGACATACAGATTGGACCCAAACTTGTCCTTGCTTTACACTTCTGTATAGCATAGGCTTTTCTTGAGGACAGGATACAGGAGAAAAAATACTGGCACTATGTGCATCTCTAACAAACATGGAAATGAAGAAATCTAAATGGAGAATCTGTATGTTTTAACTGTATGGAAACATATCCTTACTTTCCTAATACAGGATGCATTTGAGGTGATTTATCTCAAGTAATGTGAAACATGTGAAGGAGAAATGAAAGGATATTTATTTCAGAACTTGTTATCTTTTATCTGCTAACAATATCCAAGGGTTTCCCTGAACAGTTGAAGTGTTAAGTGGTTCAGGAGCCTGCTTTGCTCTTTCTTTGCTAGGTAGATATAATTTCAGTATTTATGAAAGGATATTATCCTTCATGATAGATCTTTACCTTCCTTTTTTTTCTGTTTATTTACCACTCAATAGTGTTATTATAAAGCTAGAAATTGTTGGCCTTGGAAAATGTAAACCGTGTTTTAAATTTTTGTCATCTTGCTGATAAACAGTGAGGCAATAGTTCCCAGCAAATTTATAACAAGATGCTCTTTGAATGAAGTAATTTCAGACTCTGGGCCAAATTAAGTTTCAGTGAAATGGGTACAGTTTTGGCAGAAGTGTACAGGTCCATGATGGTTATGGCACATGCAGTTATTCTGAATATGGTGTAGATGGGCTCCAGGCAAAAATTTAGAAACAGTTCCTGACTCCAGATCAGCATTCAGATTCTAAACAGTCACTGCTTTGGCATGAATTCAGGCTACAAAATTTGAGAAACTGAGGACCCTGGGTCCCTTAAATATCTTTCATTTGGGGTTGTTTGGATTCTGCTAATAGTTGCAGTGCAGAGGCAACTTGCCAGTCTCAGTTTGGAGAACGAGACTAACAGGTACAGCAGAGTTGTGGGCTGCTCTACAGCGTTTCTCTTGCATTTGAACACAGATCAGTCTCAAATTTCTATGGTGTACAGGTTTATTTTAGGAAATTTATTATTTGCCTTTTGAGTGCTCCAAATTTTGAGATGCTGGGAAAAAAGAAGGCTCAGTCATATAGATTTAGTTTAAAAGCTGTGTGTGTCTACAAATACCTGATTCTAGCTGCTCTAGGAAGGGTGCATGAGGTGCTTTTTTGTGATTAAATCCTGCATAAACAGTGGAGAATGCTGAAACGGGGCTTATGGTAGTTATAACTGGGCTGCGGGAGAGCCTGTGGGAATTGGAGTACGTTGCTAACGTGGTAGCTTTTGCTATGAGGGTGGATCATTCCCAAAGGCAGATTACAACAGCACATCTTTAAGGCATCTAAATGGTTTTGAAATCTCTAATCCCAGCCTGTTTGCTGCAGTTTAGTGCTGTGTCAGGTTCAGCAGCACTCAAAGGCCGCTAATAAGGGTTTTTATGCATAGTGGTGAACAGTTATTGAAATGTTAGTGGGACTTGTGTGTCAAGGGTGTGCAGTCTAGTCCCCTTTCTATTTAAATCACAAGACGGGAAACTAAGTGGTGTGGAGAGGGGTATGGTTTGCAGGAATGGAGATGGCCTTGCTTATCAGCAGAGCAGATGAATCATCTTTGCTGTGGGACTTACTGTGGTAATGTTATTAATACCATTTAGTCTGGAGAAATTCGTGCAGATGCATCTGTTTAAAGTAAAAAAAAAAAAAGTCTGCCCCACCATCAGTGTATCAGTATGTTTCTGAGTAATTTCTTCATTTTCTTTTTCTTTCATCATCAGTTTGAATCTGAGAATCTGATACTTGTCTAAAAATACAGAATCTGTGCATAACAAGTTGGTATCTGGTTCACACAGCTGCCGTTTTTAGTATGTCCACAGGATTTAAATACAGCAAATAATTCTGCATGGCTGCATGCCTTCTCATTTTATGTTGCACTGCCCCATATCATTACATTATATCCTTTTGATTTTTTAGCTTTCAGTAGCAAATTGGTCAGGGTGCCAGTATGCCTAGCCCACAGTGCATGGCACACCATTTGCTTTTTCTTTAGTTTCAGAAGGTAAAGCAGAAATCATTGCCTTGCTAGTCTGCACCGCTGTTTGTAAAGAGTACTGCTTTTGATTTCTAAGACTAAAGAACCAGAAATGAGGAGAAGGTTCTCTGACAAAAAGACAAACATGAGGATTTCTGCAGTGGCAATAGAGAGGCTGTGTTCTGAAAGTAACTAATAGACGGTTGTTTCTTGCACCTGGGCAATAATAACCTTTAAAGGAATGCTCAATTACTTAGTAGAGATCCTCGTTACAGGTTATGAGAATGATGTGACACTTCATCCTTCTCATGATTCACCAAATTTTAATTTACCAAAGGCAATTTACAACTTTGTTCACCTCCAGTGGAAACATACACAGAAAACATTGCACAAGGACTAATTCCCCACTGAGGAACAAACAGCCTCAGCAAGCAATATTCATACCTGACATCACACCTTCCTTCCAAATATAAGATGCTTCAACTGTGCTTTCTCTAACCTAAGTGCTGTGGCATTAAAGGAAACTCTAATGCTTATAGCTTGTCTTTCAGACAGCTGATGACAGCAAAAAAGGCCAAGTTTATTTAATGTGTCTCTTGACAAATAATAAATCAGTTTGAGCTCTCACCCAGAAATCTAGTAAAGCTCCTTTTGCTGGTGCCTTTGGAAGCAGATTTCTCCATCGATAAGCATGGCAGAGAAAATTTATGACTGCAAGACCTCCCTTTTAATTTGAAAAACACCTGAACAACAATCTGAAGAGGCAGTGAGACAATATTCTCCTCCTCCTTGAGTCAGTGGCAGTGAGATCACCCAATTGTGGTTTCTATTCCTCTAAAAAGAAACATCCTATTAAAGTATCAGTATAGGCCAAACATCTCCTTTCAGATCAGCCCCCTGTCCCAGCAGTGTTTTTTTGGTCTTGCCTCAGGTTCTGGCACCTGAAATAAAAGTGATGCAAGGGGCAAGTAACTGAAGTCCCCTGGCTTTCACTCTGGGCTATGTTCCAGTGGGTGCTTGCTGGTCCCTGGGGTGCATGGAGTCCTGGAGCACAGGGAGCTCTTTTAAAGGATTAGGAGACCAGCTGGATGCAGCTCATCAGTAACAGTATTTCCACCTCGGCCCCAACAAAGCTCACAAAAGCTCTCATTTTCCCTCTTCAATGTCTCACAGCAAGCCTGCATGGTGTGCACTCAGAGCTGTTTCCCTGGGGAGGAGCTGAGACCCAGGAAAGTGTGAGGAACACCGGTTGTGCCTGTTAACATGCATCAGGAGAGGATTTACTGCAGTGGCCCCGCTGGGACACCCTGCAGGGAGCAGGAGAGGCATGGTTTGTGTGCCACCTTTTCTCCGCACTGACTGGAGGGAGCCTAATGGCTTATGGACAGTGCTGGGAGAAAGTAATGAACTTAAAAGCAGTGTCCTTGCTCTTAACCCAGAACATTTGAGTCTAGGGCATGTTGTAGTAGCTGAGAAGCAGAGCTTATGGCTATATACATATAGCTATAAATATGTAGATTAGTGGATGTCCATAGACCAAAGGAATTGATTTAAACCTGGTTCCTCCTGCCTGGCAATATCTAACAATAAACTAACTCCACGACATGTTGAAATCCAGTAACCTTAAACAAAAGCTAAGCATATACCTTTTGAGAGAATAGGCAGAAAGAAAAGGAGGCCTTGACAGGAGAAAAATAAGTAAAAAAGCAAAAATAAGACACGAGAGAATAAAAGCAGAAAGCATGAAACAAAAGCAAAACCAAATCCACTAATAAGAGAATTGTCAGACAGGAAAAAGAAATAAAGAACAAACAGAGAGCAAGACAGAAGTAATGAGACGGGGGAAATCGGATTCAAAATGAAATCTGGTAATAAAAGAACTGTCAGACATAAAACGAGCCAATGTATGACAGAGGAAAAAAGAGCCAAGGAGACGGAGCAAGGCAATCTTTGAGGAATTAAGCTAACCAGATGTGGCCTCCAAAGGTAATTTGTAGAAAAGTTGATGTTACTCCTGATTTCTAATGAAAAGCAAACTCTAAGAAACACATTTCTTTTATGCTCTAAGGAAAAAGGTGTTTGGCTTTTTTTTTAACAAAGAAGAAACTATGCAAGAGAAATCAGAGGGTTTTGCATTGCTTTTACAAAACTGTTTTGTAGCTGAGGCTGTGCTGAAAACAATGTTAAACGAATAAACTATAATGGACCTTGTGGTCTGTGTGTTGAATCTGGCATGCTTAGTCATCCACCCTTATGCAGGTTCCTTGACCTAGCTGGATCGCCTTAGTTTCCCTCATTTCAAAATACAGGCTGTAATATAAACACACAGAGACATCACAGAGATTGGAATGGAACAGAATTCAAAATGTTCATAAAGGTTTTCATTGTAGGAAGCAAATTTTACCTTGCAACATAGAATCTGAGCTTTTCTTTGAAGACAAAGATGAAAAGAAATCAGTGGAGGACATGAACCATTTTACTCAGGCGGAATAAACTCATTGACTTCAAGGGATCTAGGAGCGAAAGAAAGACCACTGATTTAATAGGCTAGCTCAAGAAACCCAGAAGTCCATTTAAAACACTTGTAATGTTGGAATTCTTAAAACTTCTTGTGTCCAAAGGAGTCTATACAATAAAAAATTAAATGCACGTATTGGCAGTGCCTTTCCCAGGTACGTACTGCCTGCTTCACAACCCCTCCTTGCTTACCAGCAGCAGTGACAAGTCTCTTGCTTGATGTGTGGTATTCCACTTGAAAACTGCTTATTTTATCTTGTTTATTTTTCTCAGTTAGATGGATAAAATTTCTCAAGTAGAAATAAAAACTAGTATTAATAAAGAATATACCTATTTCCTCATGTACCAGAATGTAGATATTTGTACTAAATGTTGCTATTTGTCAGATAGTGGGATAGAAATACCAGAAATAGCAATTGAATCACTAATCCAGGCAGACAAAGCAAACACTCATGGACTGAATGCAAGGTCAGCGCTGCTGCAGAAATAAGTCAACCCATGCCTTCCTGTGAACTTTGGTGACCCTTGGAGGATGCTCTTTAGAGTTCTAGTTGTGTTAAAAATAGTAATTTATCCTATATACTTTTAGTTTTGAGGATAACATAGAAGAAGGTACCAGCTCTGTGGACCACAACTTTTGGGGTTTTGCTTGATTTTGTTTTTGTTGGGTTTTTTTCCCCTTCTTTTCCATATATGTATTTTTTTTTTGGAAGAAACTAATGCATTTTCTGTGTCTGTGGAAATGGAACACTTACACTGGGATATACTTCAAGCAGGATTTCTAGCCACATGTATGTAGCTATGTGAAAGTTAGTGGGAAGGTGACATTTGAAGAGCTCTTCTGAGAGCACTCAGGGTGACAGTAGGGAATGAATAATAGAAGTGGTGCTTGCAGAGTTTTCTCTTGTGAGATTTGTCATGTCCTAAGTTATCATGTTTGATGCTCTCAAAGTAGTTGGTTACCTCAAGGTACCTTACAATTGGCCAAATTGTAGGTTAATCTGCTTGGAGTTTGGAGGAAAGGGGTGGAAGTGGTGGCGGTGGGGGGTGTTTAGAAGATTTAGTCAGCTGGAGAGAAAAATTTAGAAATGTAGGTTGGAATATGATTCTTAGAGGTTTGGGTTTAGAGATATTTCCTTGGTCCTGCTTGCAGTTTACAAGGTGGTCCTTGGCTGCAGTATAGCCTTCAAGTGCAAGATTGTTTCGCTCTTGAAAAAGCTCAAATATAGGAATTTTGGTCTTCCCACCCCACTAAAGTTCTAGATCTCAGACTAATTCTCAGATGAAATTCACATCATATTTGGAGATTAAGTTAATAATTTATATAACTGTATTGGAATTAAGCTACTTAGGGTTTCATGTGCTTATAAGGAAACTGCATGCAGAATGATGCCTTAAGGATTAAACTCTTGACGGTGGCAATAAATAATGCAGAAAATTCAAATATTGAATGCAGAAGAGACTTCAATCAGGCAGAGTCTTGTTGAGATTTCTTTTCACACTACTCTGTTAGTATTTTTTTCTACTGTTGTTCCTGAAACCAGTGTTCTCCTCTTGAGAATTTTATCATGAGCCATATGTACTCTTTGGTGTGGCTTAAAAATGAATACTCAACTTAAAGGCAAATTGAAAATGCAGGAGGATGGAACCCAACAGGGTCGGGTCCCAAGTGAATCTCTGCATTTCACTGAAAAATTTATACCCTGAGTTATCATGTAAATGATAATAAAATAGTGAAAATCCTGTGGGATTTGAAATCAATAGCCAAGAGTAGAACTATACATTTGTTGCACTTATTTTTAATTGTTTTAAAGAGGGAACTCTTTTATTAGATTTTTATCCAGCAAACGACACAGCTGCTTTAATAAACAGTCCAGCTAGAAAGTCGTATAAGAGCATTAAGAAGAACATGCAAAGACAAGAATTCAAAAGCTGAAACATCAAGCAGTGACAGAGTTGGTGAGCTGTGAAACCTTTTACTCTGTATTCTTTTGGGTTTCCTTTATAATAGAGCCACTATAACCTGTCAGCCATTATTGTTAGCAACAAGAACTGGGCTCAAAGTCTGGAGTGTCTGTGTAGAAACATGAAATGGAATTATTTTGTGTTCCTAATGAGTAATCTGGGAAAAGCTTGGGCTTGCGTGATGGGTGATCTTCCCCTACTCAGATGCACAGACTTCGGTAGCTCAGTTTCGGACTTTTTAATAAGTATATTTCTTCAGAACTTCTTTGCTCTGTACCTGTAGGGATAGAACTGTTGGCTAGGATTTAGAAAACACTATAACAAAGTGGATCATTTCATCCGGAGACAGGCAGCCATGGGAATGTAGAAGCCAAACATTCCTTCTCTAGTGTCCCAGCCTTGTCAGTGCCCTTCTCAGGGGATGGTAAGGTCTTTTTTCTTCCACCATGTGGGCAGGCCTCTGGGGAAGCCCTGTGCTTCTGTGAAGGACTCAAAGAGGCCAGCTGCAAGTGTACCAGGCCATTTTGTTTGGGATGGGAAATGCTCAGGAAGTCAATTAATGGGCTATAGCTGTCTGCAGCTGCCGTGGAAGATTCAGTCTGGCAAGTGCTATGGCTACAAGAGGACTAGTGGCTTTAATTTGGTGAGAGAAGGATTTCTGTTCTCTCTGAAGAATGATAATGGCAGAAAAGTCAAGGGACAAATTCTAGGTTCTTCACAGCAAAACACTATTTGACTCTATTTATTTTATAGAATTAAAAAATAGAGTATTCTTTTTCAATGGTAGAAACTGAGGAGACTGGGTACTGTTAGAGTTTAAAAATGTGCATTTTGCACAAGAATGCTAAAGTAACAAGTTAAAACCAGACAATTCAGAAGCAGTGTCATGAGAAAAGTGTCTGACATAAAACTGCAGGAAAGCAGAAAGGAAATTAAATGCCAGGTTCTGTAAAAGATGGAATATTCCCACTCCTGGGAATAGAATTTTAAAGGATTTTTAAATTGTAGGTTGACAATTCCTTATATGAAGAAGACAACTTTTTAAATTTGATTCATAAAATTGAAAGTGAGATTTGCATGGGAAATAGTTAGGAAAGCCATTCATCTTAATTTGAATAGGACAATTCTTTGCAGGAGTTAGTCATAGCAGAAACTAGTTTGAACAGGGCAAAGTAGAAGCAAATTCTCAGGCTGTATTACTGGGAAAAATGTGCAGCTGGCATTTTATCAGCTACTATCAAAAGCAGCAAGGGGTAAAAAGATGCCTTGATGGTTTAGTTGAAGCTCTATATTTGAGTTGAAGCATTGTTTGTTTTTCAAGAACCAAAATATTATCTAGGCTTGAAACATGGATGCTGTTCCATTCAGTGCAGGTGGGCTTACTGAGTGACAGCACTCAAAGAGCAGAACAGCCTTTTAAACAAATAATTGGGATGATGATGAGACCACTTTGAGAGCCTTAGAGCTGTTGCAAAACAATGGAAATTGTGCCATGGAGTTCAAGCAATATAGTGTGCTGTGAAATTGCTGTACACAGAGCATGGGCCAATCACTGAAGCTGCGGCATTTCTTCCCAAGGGAAAGAACTCTCCAAAGGCAAGCCACTGAGAGTGGAACTAAAGCCACTAACCTGAAAGGTGTGAGAGTTGGAATCAAAGCAGGCTTTTCAGACAGATCACAGACACAATGGCAGAGGAAGAAGGTTTGTAGCTGGTTTTGTGCATATTCTGAGAATGCTGCCAGTGAAAATGCTTTTAGGGTTCTGCGTGAAGAGGGAGCGTGTGGGAAACCTGAGGAGGCAATGGAGGGTACACCTGCAGGACAACCACTGGCAGGCAGACTCCAGTGCTTCCAAGTTCTGTGCTGTTCAGGAAATATTTGTGGGAGCAAGGTTACTACAGCTCATACAGTTTGAGGTATAAGGATTGAGTTACTTTTTTATTTGCCTCCCAAGTTATAAACCCAGACTAGCTGTGCAAGTTAGGGTAGTGTTCCGTCACTGCAGTAAGTGCCCAATTCCAGGGGGATGTTAGAATCCAGGAGTGGTGATCCTTGAGTTAGTGGCTAGATAGTGACTTCACCTGTTGACAGAAGAGTCACTTGAAATAGAAGGTTGTCTTGGTACAACTTTGTCTTACGTTGGATTTTATTGATGAAAAAGGAAGGGCTGCTTTTTAGAGAAATGGAGATAAAATCTTAAAGCAGAAGGCTTACTTATTTAGTTTGCAGAAGGCTGAGAGCCAGCGTGGTGCGTGTTTTGAAGGCCCATTATTGTCAGTGTTTCCAGTTAGATATTCCAGTTAGATACTCCCGTACATCCTTACACTCCGTGGTGTGCCTGCAAACTGATGGTCTACTCTGTGCTTATGCATCCTGTGGTCAGTGTATTTGATAAAAACTCTTTACAACATTAAGGGATAACTGCAGCTGCATAGCTTGGATCATAGAAATGCTGTATTTTATATTTTCCCCCCTCAATGTATCTAATGCTTCAGCACGTGAAATGTGGTTGGTTTATGTGTCCATTTAGATGCGTCACCCCAGGAATCAACTCTAAATTTAATGAAGTCCAGTTATTCTGGTTAGGCTCCAAGTAGCAGCACACAAAGACACTGCATTACTCAGCTGATGCAGGGTAATGTAAAGACAGTACAAGGTTATTACTTGACCAGACCCTCAGTGCTGTCGAATTCCAAGCATCTCAGTTGAGTTTTAGTTCAGTATTATTTTTGCCTGTTTTTCTCCCTTTTTGCTTTCCCGTATTTTCACTTCTTTATCACTGTCAGTCTGACATTAACCTACATGTGCACTCAGAATCACTGGGCAGAAATACTCAACATGCTGACTGTAGAACACATTCCAGCATCACAGCAGAGACATGGATGCCAGGATAATCGAAATTTGAGAGGTGCAAGTACAGAATTCCTTCTCTGCTTTAAAAAAAAATAAATTCTCCTTTAGTGATTTTTGTTGGAAATTATTGACTGCTATGTAGGCTGAAAGCTTGATTCAGTGTTCTTTGCTGAGAAAATTACAGCAAGTTATCTCACCATCTGTGATACTCATGTGGATTCTTCAGAGAAATGGCACAGTTGTTATCAATCAAATTGCTTTATCAAACAGACCTCTGCTCTCTGCACTATCAGAAGAGTGTGTTCACAGGACAAAATAGAGAAAAATTATATAATGTATTACTCTCCTCTATTCCTTTTTAAGATGGTTGGGTGCTTGATTTACTGCTGTCCAGGAAGGCAGGTTTGCTGAATTCATGTGTGTAAAGCACTTGAGATGCACATTCTGTACAATACCCTCAGAAAATGCTTTCACTCAGCAGTGCCCTCCAGCAGTTGTACAAATCAGAAATGTAAGTCTGTAGGTTGTAATCCTTTAAGACAGCTTTCTCAATCTTCTGGGCTGAGCTATAATCAGACAGCATTTCTGGAACATGCCAAAGCAATCAGGAGCAGACATTTTTCCTACACATTAAATGGGCTTTTTCAAGATGCTTTCATTAAAATCTTATACCAAAATGTTAATTGAACAATATCAGATTCTTGCACGCCTCTGTCTCTCTTTTCCTTCCTTAAAATTGAGTTTAGCAATAGAAATGTTTCTCAAGCCAGCTAGCCAATGTCTGGGAATACAGAACAGTTGTCTCTAGTGTATCTTCTCTGTTTTTCTTTTGTTAATTAAATATTCGACATTGTAGCATCCTCATTTCTCACTTGTTTGAACTGGATCAGCTTCCATTCTCAGAACGTATCGTTGCACCAATTCATTCTAATCACACTGTTGCCTTGAGCATGTATTTAATCGCATCCCTGGGAATAGAAGCTGTGTAGTTCTATCCACATGCATTGTACATCCCCAAATTTGAGAACTTTGTTGTTGTGGTTGTTTTTGGGTTTTCTTTTGTTTTGTTCACCTCCACTCCATCCCTGGCTTTTTGTATAAGTCTCCCATGCACCCAAACCTCATGAAGTGTGTTTTGCTCTTCATCTCTAGTCAAATGCCAATATAGTATGATTTTCTGACAATACATATTTTTGTCTACTTATCAGTTTGTAACCTTCAATATTGATATAACAACACAGTCCAATGAAGATTTGTGGCTTACTGAAGTTGTAGTACATGCATCTTTCAGCCTTTCATTTAGTTAATGGGATTTAAAAAACTTAATTTTTTCTTAATCTTGAACTGAATTCTTTCAGTGATAAAAAGCAGAAATAGTTCAAATTGGCATAAATACATCACATTAGCTGTTGTGTGCGAGAGAAAATCAGGCTCTGTCAGTGCAGTGTGGTTGTGGAACTGTTGTCCTATGTGATTTAACAAATACTTGTGTTTTCCAGCTTGGTTGTGTTAAAGCATCTTCTGAAGTTAATTTGAGGTAAATGTGTGTAACGGCACTCAGGGTTCTTCTGACTTCAGCTGGTCATGTCTGATGAGCTGCTGAGAGAATTTTAGAATTTCTTTACAACATCACTGATATTTGAGTAAGCAAGTTTTTCCCCATGTGTGGTGATCTCACATGCCCTTTATCCTCTTTATACTCTCCTTCTCCCCTGCTCTCTCTTTCTGTACTCTGGGCATGCAAGATGGCAAATGATCTGTCAAGTATGGAGCTATGTCCATGTGCTGGCCAGCCAGCAAAACGTCAAGGAGAATGTTGAATAGCTGAATTGTGCCTAGCTGACCTCAAGTGTGGGTGCTGTTGATTTTTTCTCTTGGGAATTTAATTAACTCTGAGACAAAAGAGCAGCTTAGCACTTTTTCTGATTTGTCAAAATTTGCAAAACCATACTTTAGGTACTGTGGGCAAAAAGAGGGGATAGCGGACAGATAAGTCGCATTCAAATTGTAACAAGAAAACATTTCTGTCCAAAGCCACCAACAAAAAAAACCCCACCACCCCAACCCCCCCAGTATTAGCATGTTTTCAGTAGTAAATTCTTATATAAAAGATGTTTACTGCCTGTATTTCTTATTTTTTCATCTAACAGTGAACTATTTTATGCTTATATGCTTCCAACAAATGGAATTAAAATTGTGTAACATGCACATTTTTGGCAACAGTTCAAGAAAAATTCTTTTTGGCTTGAAAGGATTAAATTCTCTCTTAGTTGCTTTAAAATGTTCTGCTGGTCATGCTGCTCAATATAGTTACAACTGTGAATCCCCGCATGGTCCTGGATTTGTTATAGAATTTACTAAAGCCAGCAGGATCCAGAATTAGAGTATTTCAGCCTACTTTATTTAATAAGTCCCTAAGGGTCTTTCCTGTTACATTGTACTTAAGTGCCACCAAAAAAATTATTTAACACTCTAAGTTGGATCCTGTCTTACTGTTCCTGTGAAGTGAAGACTGTCGAGAAATGCCCATAAATGCCTGGGAAGAATAAGCAGAGCTATGATATTCTCTCTTATCCTCAAGTTTGGGGGTAAATAAGAAAAACCCATGCTTTAAAAGTTAGGTCTGTCTTTACTTACTATATCTTTTTTAACTGTGCTGTGCAAACCCACAGGGAAATAACTGAAGAACAGTCACTATTGAAGTTTATGCAGCCATGCTTATGTGCCTGTTTATCTGTCTGTCCAGTCCTCTTCTCCAAATAACTTCTGCATTTGCTGATTGTCTCAGAGGTACTCACATCCCTCTAAGTTTTGTGCACATTAGTGACCATTAGAAGATGAGGATCCAAAGCGAGCTCCTAGGCTGAGGAAAGGCAGGTGAAGCTGAACTGTAATACACACTACATACTCTGCTTGGCAGCAGCTGCCAGTTAATCAATGCATATATAATTCGTTAATAACTGCAGTGTATGCAGTCTCTGGCTTGGGGAGAGTGTCTTAGAGGACTAAGTTTTATTATTTCCATTATTCATGGAACATCTTGTAATGCTAAATGATATACAAGCAGTGGGAAGATGGAAAACTCATCTCTGTTTGATCATAAACTGCAGAAACCTCCAGGGACTAATGAGTGTAATGCTGCTTTGTGCTCTCACCGAGGCCCAATGACAAACAGAATGTCCACAGCCAGATGCAGATGAGAAATCATTCATCTGTACTCTGACTGTCTTTGATTTGACATTACAATTAAGTAATTGCAAAGGGTGATCAGTATATGTGGGTGCTCACATGCCCATGCATGCAGGGGTATCTCAGCCCTGGTACTTGTTTCTTTAATTTACAATTCACATGAACCTGCCAGGATGTCTTACTTCCATTAGTAATGTTATCATTGCTGTTATATTCCGGACAAATGCGCTGTTTGTAGTGACATGAAATCTTTCCCCTGAGACTCTCCTGTTTAAATATCCTCCTTTTGTTTGAAATAAAAGACAATTTAAGTTTCATTTTTCCTTTATTTCTGCCTCCTTCAGATGTTAAAGAATAAGGTACTGTATTAATTTTGCTTGTAGGAATTCATTCCACTCTCACAGGACCATAAATGCATGGTAAACTGCATGTGTTGGGGGGCGAGGGGGGAATCCTTCTATTTTCTTTGTCACTGTGTACCAAACGGTTCTACTCCCAGAAAATGGTACATTATGCCTACAGTATTTTTATCACACTATCTATAAAAGACAAGCCATGAAAACAGTGTACCAGGAAGATACAAGCTCGGAATAAGGGCCAGTTGTTTTACAGCAGCAGTGTGCTGCTGTCCTACGCCTTTTAGGTCTGTTTTCTAGCTCTCCTACCACTTATGCGTCTGTTGAAAAATGACCTAGGGAACAATCCGTATGGTCAGCTCTGGATGATCAAAGCAGGAGAAAAATCAAAGAGAAAGCGCTGAGGACATGAGTTTAAAAGAAAAGGATGGAAAGGGGGAGGTATGGATAATGAGTTTCTTAACCTCATCTGCAAGCCCCAGTTTCAAATTTCTTTATACTGAGCAGTAGAAGTAGGCTATCAGCAATATGACTTTTACTGGAACAGTCTCTAGTGAGCTCAGATGTCCCTCAGAAGTCAGGAGAAATTTTCTTGTTCTTTTTACAAATCTAGGATCAGGTTTCTGTAGTGGCTGCACCTGTAGGTTCCTGCACACAAGTGGGCTCCTGGAGTCACTGTGTGCTGTCAGTGGAGTCTGGGCAGAGACTGATCTTCCGCCTCTGCAGGTAGTGCTCTTTGACAGCTTCACAAATGACTTGGACACAGCCCTTGAAGGGATGCTGAGCGACTTTGCAGATGATACAAAACTGGGAGGAGCTATTGACTCCCTTGTAGGCAGGGAGGCCTTGCAGAGAGACCTGAACAAATTAGAGCACTGGACAATCACTGACCATATGAAGTTCAACAAGATTCTGCACCTGGGGTGGGGCAACCCTGGATGTGTGAACAGACTGGGGAATGAGATGCTGGAGAGCAGTGCCATGGAAAGGGACCTGGGGGTCCTGGTTGATGGCAAGTTGAATTTGAGTCAGCAGTGCCCTGGCAGCCAGGAGGGACATCCCTGTCCTGGGGGGCATCAGGCACAGCATCGCCAGCCGGACAAGGGAGGGGATTGTCCCTCCCTGCTCTGCACTGGGGCAGCCTCACCTCGAGTGCTGGGGGCGATTTTGGGTGCCACAATATGAAAGGAACATGGAGCTGTTAGAGAGCATCCAAAAGAGGGCAGTGAGGATGTTGAAGGACTTTGAGGGGAAACTGTATGAGGGGCAGCTGAGGTCACTGTGTCTGTTCAGCCAGAAGAGCAGGCAGGGGAGACCTCACTGCAGCTACAGCTTCCTCGGGAGGGGAAGAGGAGGCACAGACACTGATCTCTGCTCTGTGCTGACCAGTGACAGCACCCAAGGGAATGGCCTGAAGCTGTGTCAGGGGAGGTTTAGGCTGGATGTTAGAGAAAGATTCTTTACCCAGAGAGTATTTGGGCAATGGAACAGCTCCCCAGGGCAGGGGTCACAGCACCAGCCTGACAGTGCTCAAGAAGCATGTGGATAATGCTCTCAGGCACATGGTGTGACTCTTGGGGATAGTCCTGTGCAGGGCCAGCAGTTGGACTCAATGATCTGGGTCTCTTCCACCTCAACATATTCTGTGATTCTGTGATTTCTTCTTAAAAAGAAACTATGCAACAAATAAAAGGCATTTTCAGACACTTTTGTCTCTTTATGTTGCTTGCTCTCCATTCATCTCTTGGTGCCTCATGCTTAATAGCCTTGCTAATAAAAAAAAGAAAATCAATTTCACTTCACTAGATTTCCCAGAGAGATAGCAGAAAGTGTTATTGGTGGAATTTATTCTTGAAACTTTGTTATAAAAGAACTCCAGGCCTTACTGAATGTGACACCAAATACTTCGTACAGGGGATCGAGGGCCATGCTGTGAGGTCCATCTTCCTCTGCTGCTCTGGTGCAGACATTTAATTTGAATTCTGCACATTTAGCATCTGCTAAATAGTCCATCAGAAACACACAGTATTTCCCCATGAAAAAGTGTTCTTGCTTGGTGCTATAAAATGTCATACAATTATAACTAAGGTAGTGGTGTATCTTCTTGTGTTACTCAGTGTGTGCTACGTAAGAGTTTAACAAACATTCAAGGAATGGGAAGAAGGTTCTTTTCCTTTATTCCAGCCTTTCCTGGCTTAGTCACAAATGTACATCTAGTCAGTTTGATCTTTACTGAAGCCTTGGGATGCATGGCATTAGGTTTTTCAGTTCAGTGATCTGCTTTTGTTCTGCATGGTGTCTGTGTTAAAAGCTTAGATGTTGTAAAACACAGGAGTCAATACGTGCAGCGAACAGCACTTCCCAGCCAGTCCTGCTTACAGGGTGTTCTGGGAGTGTGTGCATGGAAACTGTTCTGTCCTCTCCTCAGCTTTTGAAACAGAACGTTTTGGTGGTCTCTCAGTATATTCTAAAGAGGTTTTACAGATAAGGGCTCCATCCATCAACAGGGGAAACATTTTATAATTTATTGAACAGTTCAGTGTGACATATAGTTCATCAGAAATATGAATACAAGGCTCTAATCTTGATTACTTCCCATTCATTGTTTGGTAGATGCTATTCTGCCATAAATAACTTAAAATTAAATTTTTAAAGCTAGGACCCAGGAATCAGACACATGTTTGAAAGAGATCTAATCCAGAATCTGTAGAAATTGATTCGACATGATGGAAGGGTGAGGAAAAATAGCAAATCCATGCTTAAGTTTTGTATTCATCTTCCTTCCTCTATGTATTTACTGCTAGCTACTGCTTAGGGTTAAATATTAGCCCAAGGCCATACAGTTTTCTAGCAGAATAGGTTACAAATTAAATGACTTGTAAGATATGTTCTTTAACCGAGGCTCCATTATTTGAGTGGCACAGTCCTTCTCACCTTGAACTTCTAAAATTCAGAAATTTTCACTTACATCCACTTCTAGCTTGTGGTCATGTTAAGCAATAATACAGGCTATATATAACTTTGATTTTTTTTTTTTCTTCTCCTCTTCTTGCAGCCCCCCAGGGTGTTGGAGTTTCCATAAGATTATGTATTCCTAGTTAGAATTTAAGCCTAGTGACTGGAAGTTCAAGGTTTGCATCTGCTCAGAAAAATATTCCTGGACTATTGCCTGTTAATTATTCTCTTACAGTAGCTTTGCAAGCAAGTATCATGGGTCAAGATGATTTACACTTCCTGGAAATTAATCTAATTAATAGATAATTTTACCATTGTACTTTCAAAAAGATGATAAAGTTCAACAATAATGGACTCTACTATGGATTTTTCTATCTATTAATATCATTATAGATCAAATTTGGTGATCAAATTAAATCATAGATGGGTATTAAAAACCTTTGATGAAATAGTAATTTTTTAAAATCTCATTTCAGTACTGTTGTAATGTGCAGCTTAGGAGGAATGAATAAAATGAATCAAACCGAGCTTATTCATTATTAGACAACAGCATAATAAAAAAAGAAAAAATTAAATTTTGCTTTCTTAGTGATGTCACTGCCTTACCTAGTTTGATTCTTAGAGTAATTGACAAATTTTGAACTGCTTTGCATTTTGAATATGTGCCTTAGTGGACTATTATTGTATCATTTTTTTCCCTCTGATGTAATTTTTAATGGGCTTTTAGTTCAGCTTATTGAGAAAACCATTTACCCCTGTATAAAGAATAACAACATTTTCCCCTAGTCAGCAGTGTTGCCTGCTGCGGTCTGCTTTTGCTGCAGGTGGCAAAAGGAGTCTTTTAAGGTCTTTATTCTTTTCCATGGTGCAGACTTGATTCTCTAACTTAGCTTGTGTACCACAACTTTTGTTTTAATTGCTGGGTTTGGGGGTTTCTTGCCTCATAGTTGATTTGTCAAAACCACTCTGGTTCTCCTTCCTCCTCAGTCTCTGTGCAGTAAAATAGTCCAGTAGTTTGTCCATGACTTTTCTATGCATTAATATAATGTTGGCAATCTATTCTGTGTTCAGGGAAGACAGAGAAAACTCAGAGAACTTTAACCACTGCAGAGCTTTCCTATAAATTTAGGTATTCTTTGGATCACCAAAGGGAAACACTTCAGGTGTACAAGAGAAGCTGCATTACTTCTCCATTTCTGTGAGTGTCCAATAACAACAAGAAGAGACAGAACTGAAAGATGAGCAGCAAATATCTTGCTGTACTTACTGTTATTTTATCATCCCCAGTTTTATGGTATCACAAAATCTCTTTTTCCTTTCACTTTAAAGGGTTGTGTCAGCTGCTGTCTCTTTGAGGTGACGGTACGAGGCTTTTAGGAGATGACAGCTTTAGGGTAGAAAGGCAGAAGGGTAAAATAAAATGTTTGTGACCCTAGTAGTTTACTGCATCCTCTAATGCTTTGTACACCTCTACTCTTCAGTGGACAACATATGGCATGGTTGGTACAATCTTGGTCAAAATTTGAGGGGCTAAATTGTTTAGTGTCAAAATTTCTCTTAACTCTGTTTAAAAACATAGTGACTATTCCTATGTAAAGTGACTTGGCTGTGGCAGGTTTTCTGTCGTGGTACAGCCTGGGCATAATGTGTTTCCTTGAGACACTTCCAGAATACTTAAGGCTGACCATTGCAAACTGTTTCTCAAGTAGTATCTAAAGACTTAAAAATAGATTGAGATGCTGTTTTCAAGACCCATTTCTGTAACTTCCTTGTCAGAAAGTGGAGAGTTCTTTCAAAAAATCTGAGCCTAAGCCAAATGACTCCTATTATTACATCTGCTGAAGACTTTTCTCTCCTGCCTGGCATGACTGAGACCATTTCTGAAAGTTGTTTTGTAAAAGCTTTCTGGAGGTCATTTGTCTCCTGCAGCTGATACCAACATTAAAGTAACAGAAGACTCTATGGATGTTCTGCAGTGTAAAAAGAAAAAAAAAATAAATAAAAATTCAATTAGACAAGCCCTAGAAAAACAGGATCAAGTAACCATGGTGCTTGACATACTGACAGCTCATTAGCTAGACGCAAATGACTTTGGACTCATTATGGGTATGCTGATTACTCACAAAATTATCAGGAAGCTAAAGAAATTTGAACCATGACATACCTTAATTCAGGGAAGTTTTGTAGCTGAACACACACACTGGTGAGATGCCCTTTGAAAGACTGATTTTAATACCTATGGTCAGAGGATGACCGGAAAGCACAAGAGCAGACATTGAGCAGCTGATGTATCAGGAGAGTGGAGGACCTGCCTAGTGGAAAATGGAATAATTTGGTTCAGTTCCTTTGCTAAATCTAGTTGAGACAAGATCCATCAGAGGTCTGATTCTGAGAATAGGTTGGACCAATTAGATGTGTTAAATGCAGTCTGTTGTTTGGAAAACTGCTGCTAATCTAGAGACTTTTCATTTAAATTAGTACTTTCTAGGTAAATATGTCCAAAAAGGTCGTGTCCTCAGTAGCCCCCCAAAGCACATTCTTTCACTATAGTTTATAAATTTCCAACTCTACTTCTTGCCATAGAGGGTGCTTTGCAGGCCTAAGTGGAACAGTAATTTCTTTTCCTTAATACAGCTCCAAACAAAACATCTGGATCTCAGTACCAAAGTCTTAAAAATATTAACAGGGCTGAAATACAGCAGCACATGACCATTTACAGCAACCGCAGGAGCGGTGTCATAACAGAAAAACAAAAGCCAAACAAGTACAGGAAAAAGGGGCACATATACTGACTGCTCTGCACAGGACTGTTTCCAGAGAGAAAAGGCTGTTTAGTAGGATAAAAGGAAGAATTAATATGAGATGAAAGGTTATATTCTCAGAGAGAATTTAGGATGGAATTAGTTAGCTAGACAGAAGACTATGCATAAATGAAGAATAGTTAAGTCCAAGATTCTTAAAAACAGTTATGAAAGGAGAAACTGACAGAGAGGTTTGACTTAAATGGGAAGCTGGGGCGTAACTGCAAAAGAAAAAGGGGTCAAAGAACTAAATATGACAATTCCTTGAGGTAAGTAAAAGAGGAAAATTTGAAAACAGTATTGTTGGGTAGTGAGAAGCTGCTGAAGTAGAGGCACTCTCTGGCAAAATAGGGGGTACTGTGTGACTTTCTGGAGGATTAGAGTATCTAAGAATAGTCAGAGGGTATAAAATTAGATGTTGTGGTATCAGTGAGGTGGTAGCTTTCAGACAAAAGGAAATGGAGTACGACGGGCAGAAATTTGACCAGTGACATTTGTGGTGAATGCTGAATAACTAAGAATGAGAAATTGAAAATATCAGGATTTAATGTTTTGGAACATTAACATCTGAAGTTGGATCTTCTAGCCATTAAGTTGTGGGAGTCCCAACAGACCTAAGGTTTCAACCAATTAAATATATTTTCCAGCACTGTGGGATTAGTTACATGTGCAGAAGCAAGGAAATTGCAGATAAATATTCTGATTACTCATATATTCTGTTTCTGATTTAATGAAAAAAGTACAAAAAAAATCTAATTAAAAAGGAAGGGCATCATTAATTTTGGCATCTAAAATCAAATGATAAATGATCAGCTGATTAGTGATGTGCATTTTGTTCTTTTAACTTCTCCAGTAATGTGTGAATGTCACATTATATAACACTTAAAATGAATAAACTTGCAACTGAAATAAGTTAGGATGCATCTTTGTGTTCCTCCCCTGACTGGTGGACAACTTGTCTCATTAATCTGTATAGTGGTGTTAATTTCAACAAACAGCATTATTTGTTGAGATTTATGGCTAAAAGAGGTTAATTGAGAAAATCTTATGCTGCTTTTTTTATCATAGCACTGGGATAGATTTTTATGACTTTTAGTGACTGGAATATACCATAAATTCTCACCACTTGTAATGACTGTACAAACTATTACAGACCCAAATATTCTGACAGAGGGTGTGGGCACAATGAAGGATGGTCAGTAACATGTTGGCCGCAGGGCACTGGGGTATTCTGTCCTCTGCAGATTCCTTTTGTCTTGGTAACTGCTGCTTGACCAGCACTGCGGTAAAGGTAGAGATAAAAACTGATCACTGCCACCTAAATGTGAAGACCTTTGAGAGAAATAATAGAAAACACTGAAAACAGATGAAACAGTAAATTCCTACATTCATCATACATGCTTTTTGAATATCATGAAAGTGTCTAGGAACTATTTTTTGAAATAATTGAGTATGATTCTGGTTCTAAATGGATTTTAGGAAAACTCAGCTTTGCCTAGTACTTCCAAAGGGTCTTGGGGCGCATTATTTCATCTCACTGGTGTGTCTGGCAGCTTCCCTGGTGGAAAGGAAAAAACCCTTCTGCAACGTCTGGGACGTTGTGATGAGTTCATCAGGGTGTGAGTGGCCTTATTCTACTGCTTTAGACCAGATTGGCATTAAAGATAATTGAAAATATGTGGCCTCAGGGCTGTTAGTGTGTGGGAGACATTCATATCCTACAGAAAGGTTGTGGGCAGAACCTGCTTCCTGCAGCAGCAAAAATGAAGATGAGAACTTGTTCATATCCAGGTCATGGCTTGCACCACCGGCACCTAAGGAAATTTCCCTATGGCTGTCAGCTACAAAATTGCAATATTGGGGTCCCGCAGATGTCAGAAAGAACATTCACAAGCTGGGTTTGGTGACACCAGACTTGGCTCAAGGGGGAGTTGAGGGATCCTGAATTTGCAAATTGAGTAACTCATACACAAAGGCATTTGGAAAGACTAAAAAAAAAATAAATTAAAATTTATAATTTTATTTTTCTTACTGTTCCTGTTCAAATTTAATTGTGCTTCTGGCTTTCTCTTCTTTAAATCAATTAGAGATACCTTTATATGGCAGAGGAAGAGAAATCTACAGTTGGCATTGTTTGATGCAAGTAGCTGGATATGCTGGCATAGAATCAAGTACCCGGACAGTAGATTATGTCTTTATTATGTCTTATACAAAAATTAAACACAGTTTGAATGTTTTGGGGTTTTGTACTACTTTTATTTGTTACTTGCATGCAAATCAGTAAAATGTGGATGCAGAGAACCAAGGGTTTGAAATGCACAATGACAATCTTTCTGTATTTGATGGACTAAAGGATGGAAAACTGTGCTAGGTGCCCAATTGTGTCACGTTTCTTCCATCAAAATGTTCTGGATCGGCTCTGAGAGTGGCTAGGAGTGGTTTCTTTTAAGTTTAAGAATGCCACAAATAGGATATATTTGCATTTCCACATCTAACACTTTTAGTTTTTAATATAGAATCACGTCCAAATGTGTTTTTATCTAAGCCTTATTAGACAGAGATTGATAATCTTCTGTATAAATTTTTCATGGGTTTTTTTCTTGTGCATATGCTGTTTCGATGATGCATTTTCATATGAAACACATAAAGCTTTTTTAAGCAAAAATAAAAGCACAGAAAATCCAAATCTGTTCAATTACACTTGCAGATTAAAATAAAGCTGTAATATATATCTATTGTATTGAAATGCTAACTCTATGAATTTTTGATCTGCTTTAGAAATGTAAAACTTGGATTTGATTAGATTAGCTCTGGAGTAATCTACACTGAATAAATCTGTCTTCCTTTCATGCGATTTGTCAGTGTTTGTAGTAGGTTTGTACACACAGCTTTTGCCATTATTTTCCAGGCAATAAAAGCAGCCATGCAGAAAAGCCACCCATAAATGTCAGAAAACAGAGATATTTTGTTGCATTCCAAGGGCTTTGAAGGTCAAGTTCAATTCAGTTAGTTCACCCAGCGTGAGAGGACTGTGATACGATGATAGAATGTGTGTTTAGGTAGGATATATATGTTATTGTCCCTGTACTATTCTATCAGGATAACAGATCAGTGAGAGATTAAACTTTACTGCTTGGAAGAATTTCTTTTGGAAAACTATCAATTTTTATGATTTTCTCTAGCTCCTATTGAGATGCTGTGCAGAAATAATGAATCCAAAGAATTTACAGCTTTTATCACAATGGAGATTGACTCCTGATTGTGACTTTTGGGAGCTATTCCACTGCAGGTATCCCATTCAGTTGTGTGTATTCACAAAATAGGTCTCAGATCATGGATTTTATTGTAAACATAAAATTAGATTTTGCTTCCTTCTTATAAAAAGTAGTTTGTATAAAAATGGTTTCCTAATTCCTAGAAGTGAGCGGTCAGCACAAAAGGAAAAGTTTTCCCACTCCAAGGAATCTGTTCTGCCATGTCCCACCTCAGCTCAGTGCTTTGTGGTTTCCTCCCCCTGCCATGCCCCTCTTTTTTTTCTTTTTATAAAGAGAAGACATGATCAATAAAGCTCATAATTAAGCTGAAGCCACTACCTTGATCAGTGCTTTTATTGAGTTTCAGTGCCCTGATTTAAGGAGCTCCCTAGTCAATTGAGGGGTATATCATCAACTGCTTGAGCAGTATGTGAGCAGTCATCGTGTTTTGTAACTGTAATGCCGCATATTCTTTGCTATCTGGAGAGTCTCCCTTGTGGTGGCTTCTGATAACCCTTGCTCATGTTATCCAAGGATGAATAATGAAGACTGTCCTACCTGTAGAAGGAATACAGTTGAATTAAAGGGGCAAGAAATTTTGTTTAAGTTCTTGCTGGTTTGCAACATTTTCCCATGATTGTATAAGCAGAAATGAGTAAAGCAGGGTAAGGTCATGCCAGCACCTGAAAGAAATCTCTGCCAAAAATGTAGAGGTCATGGGCTCCTCTGTGTTGTTACAGACACTGCATTGCTCAGTGCAGCCCCTCCTATAAATAACATTTAAAATAGAGCCCTACCTCCTGTTTTTCATTGGAATCATAGAATATTTGGATGTGCAGCTTATGAGCATGCAGTGTTTAACACAGTTGATCTGCATCCTAGATGAAAAGCTCTGTTCTGTAGTGCTGTGATAATAATGTGGTCGTTAATGTTTCCAATAAAAGTGCCTTGCTGGGTTCTGCATGCCTTCTTCCAAACACACCCCCTAAATCCCCACCCCCTTCCATGTGTATCCTGTGGCATATTGCTCTTGTGCTGGAATATGGACTCCTTAGGTAGATGGACCCCTAAGTGACCATCTCAGCAAATCCCATATCCTTCACATGCCTCCATTTGCCCAAAGAGTAACAGGAGTAGTTTAAAGTCTCTCTTCAGAGAGGATTGTGCCATGCTGGTGTCCTGTTTTTGGGGTTTTTTTGTTTGTTTCCCCAACCCCTTTTTTCTAAGTTTCCAATAAAGAAAACAGCATACAGAAAAGAACAAGAATTAAGCTGGGGAAGTGTTTTTCCCCTTCACTAGAAGTAGCATGCTTCTGGCTATATGGCAGAAAATTTTAAATTCCCATTACAAAATAGCTGGTCTCAGCCGAGACTTCTCTGTAATTAGGTCGTGCTTTTTATCGGCTATAAATGGTTAAGCCTATTGGAATGTTACTCAACGTGCCAGAAGCAGACAATGCTGGGAGGCATTGAATAATACATTTTGCTTTTCTGATGACGTATGTGGCATGTATATGGATGAAGTAGGCTGGAACAGGTTTATCCAAAGTAAACAGGGAGATTTCCATGTCTGATGGAAAACAGACAAATTGCTGAAACAGTTTAGAGCCCGGGTTTCCTTGCTTTGTGTAAAAAGCTGTCTATAGAGGCTGCTCTTGCCTCCTGCCAACCCAGGATAACATTCCTACAGCTGTGCTGGAGTCTCTTGGTCAACTGTAAAAGAAAAAAAAAGGAAAAGAAGAGACTACAAAAGATCACCTGCAGCCTCACTGAAGTGCATCATCTCTGCTTAAGAACAGACTCTTTCTAATTCACAGTTACCCTCCCTTTTTTTTTTTAAATTTTATTTTTAGGAAGACCAGTTTGTAAAATCTTCTTTTTCTGCTCTCTGAACTTGGACCTTTGCCTGGTGGAGGTGTCTAGCACTTGTATATTTTTATATTTCAGAGCAAAGCCAACCTTTCATTCAGCCAGACCTTGAAGAGCCCATATGGCTCCTCACCCTCCCTGCTTCTGGAAGAAGGCATTCACCTGTGCTGTGTCAGGGTGCCCTGGCTGGCTGAGGGTGCAAGACTAAAATTAATAATGATCCCCTGCTTCTGTTTTCCTTTCCACGCTTATGAACAGCAGGTGCATTGCATAGACTGGCAGAGAGAGCATCCAGAGCAACTTTCCAAAAAAGCTGTCCTCCTAAAGAGCAGTGTGTTGAAGCTGGTGTGAAGGGCCAGAGCAAGAGTCCTGCCAAGTAAGAGACTGGGCAAGATCTCTTTTGTCGTCCAGCGTTAAACGGCCTTTAGAAGGAAACAGAGGCATGGTGTCAATTTTTTGTTAATTTCAAGTCCAGCATGATAGTCAGGGATCTTTACAGAAGAAAATTCGGTGGAGAAAGTCTGGGCTTGTCCAGATGGTGGTAGGCAATTACATTTCATTTGTGGGAATTTCTGGTTATGCAGTTTTTGCTGTGTAGCATAAAATTTCTCCCACAGGCAGAAGTGAGCTGCAGGCAAGTGAAGGTTTCCAGCAAAAGGCATTTTCTTCACAGATGTGCAGCCTGAGAATGTGGGGTTGTTACAACATTTTATTTACTTTCATTTCTTCTGCCCCTGGGCTGCTGTCAAGTGTTTAATTTTATTTGTCTGATTATTATTTTCTTTCTTATCTAGAAGTTAGTTCTTCCAGAGGTTGCATCCCAGTGTAGTATTTACTAAACATATAGGTATGTGATTAACATCCATTCCTCCTGCTGCATACCAATCACACTGATGATTCAACTGCTACAAGCAAAAATTGAATTTATCTCACTTTCACTTTAGAACCCATCACATTACCTTTCCTTTGAGTTTTTGAAACAAGAAATTGAATATTTCTGGTATTTCATATAAAATAGTAAAGAAATGCAATAGACTTTTAATAGCTACTTTTTTTTTTTTTTTTTTTCAAAGGTAGAGATCTGCTGACCAGAGGTCTGCTGGCATTTTATTATCTATTAAGAATCTTTCTTGATGCATTTGTGGGGCTTTTTATTGTTTTTCTACTGGTTTATGCATTTTTTTAGTCTATTTCTGGTTGAAAGAATCAACTTTTTGAAAGGGATTTTCATGAAAATGTTGGCAGCTATAGAGTATCTTTCAGAATGTTTGTGAAAATCCCTAAACTATAGATTCAGTCTTAGGATGTTGCCCATCATGAATCTTTATGCATTTCTACAGAGGAGAGAGAGAGAGGTCATCTAAGTGAGGTATATCTGGCAGGATAAGAGTTAATACTCACATATGGGTCTTTTTTTCTTTGAACTTTTTTTCTCAGCAGGTGAAAAATAGCTACAATCAGGTACTACTTCAATAAGTAGTAACAACCAACTGCCAGGTTGAAAGACCACAAATTCTTGTACCAACAGTTCCATTATAGGGAAGCGTATGTCAGCCTGTGTCTGAAAGCTTGCCAAGGTATTGATAAGAAGAGCTGGGCAATAATCCAGCACCAGAAATAAAAAGTAAAAACCACCATTTGAGAGCTGTACTGCCGAGGCTTTTTCCCCCTCCTTTTTAATACTACTTTATCATGCAGAGACTACATTAGTGTTTATATAATATGCATCTACAGCTACTAATGAAGTTCACCCTAGTTGTGAAGGACATCAGTGCATCAGTAACTGCAGTTTTAGATTAAATATTCTTAACAGATCTTATAGAATGAAAAATCAACAACCTTATTTAAAGTGTGCTTTGCTGCCATGGGGATTTTATGGGGATAGATCTTTTAAATTACTGGACAGCTTTCAGCTGCAGTAGAAAATCAAGTAGCAGACTAAGCAAAGGCATGCTTTGCTGAGAAGTTTAGGTGGCCTTGGTGGTACTGTGACCTTGTGGTGTGTGGGATTGGAGCTGTGCTAATGATGTGCTTGTGCCTTGTTGAGCTGGGGCTGTTTGCATAGGGAGCCCTGGGCCAGTAGGAGACTGCTAAGGAAGTACAGATTCAGCTTTAAGTGAGCATGAAATGAGTAGCAGGAACAGTCACCACAGGATATGGGGAGCTCAAAGTGCTGGAAAACCCAAAGGGATAAGAGTATCTCCAGACAAATAAATGCTCCTTCTTATCAGGCTTTGAGTCTAGGGTAAGAGGGAGTAGTGACACAGAATAATTCCTGAAATCTGGCAATACTTTGCAATTTGAAGGGCTCAGAATCACTGGGGCTTTTCAAACATAGTAACTTTTTATGCATGATAGCATATGGAAGGCCTTCAAAATACTTCAACAGTTACTCCTTGAAACTTGGAAATTCTTCACCTTATGTAATTTCATATTATTACCCAAATAAGTGTGCTCTTTCAGATGGGAATGCTGTATGTAATAAAGTTGTGCAGTTAGCTGAGACTAATAATAGGAGTTTACATATAGGGGGATTATCTCTTATATAAGGCTTTTAATTCAGACTGCTGCTGTTACATCAATTATTTGGACGGTGCTGATTCCTGTTTTGTTCATTGCTCAGGTCTTACCCTAGTGAGCCTGAACACACTCTGCAGAGGTTTGGCTTTAATGAAAGAGGTGTTTGAATATGCTGCACTGCTATGAACCTAGACACAGCACCACTGTATTGTGAATCATCGTGAAAACTGAATTATGTAACAGGTTTTTAACAAATGAGGACAACATGAGGTACAACGAGCTGTTTTTAGAGCCCTTGAGCTGCCTTAGCTATAGAAAAGGCCAGAGCTCCTGCAGGGAGGGCGTGCAAGAAGTAATGTGTCTTCTATTCATGCCTGCTTAAACAGCATACTCCTCAAACACAGTCCTGATTCAGGGTACCTTCTTGCAAGAAACACTTTTCAGGATAAAACTCGCATGTTTCTTTCATTGTATCTCTTCTGTCTATTTTTAGGTATGCTTCATTTCTGGCCTTACTTCTTCATCACTGAACTTCAGTTTTGCTCTTACTTCTCATCTTCCTGGTTACTTACATTCCAATTAAGCAAAGATGTCCTTTTCCAGAAATAAAAAAAACCAAAAACCACAAAACACCAACCAAAAATTTTGCTTTAATTTTGATTTTACTGGTTTTTGAACCCAAAACAGATCTTACTTGTGATATAACCCCTACCTGCTTTGTTCTCTCCTCCTGAGAGAGAAACACTGACAGCAGTCTCCTGTGGAGTCTTTGAACATAGTCAGGTTAACTTTCACTTCTGGAAGAGAAGAAAGTAAATCTTCAGCTACCGATTTAATGCAAATGATGTTTGACACATGACTGTTTCTAGAAGGATCTTTGCTATATAGTCTTGCTCTCTCTTTGAAAACTTCTAGGACCCCTGCTTGACTATCTCTTCAGCAGCCCTGTTAGAGGGAATTTCAGGACAAAAGAAATAGCTGGAAGGCAATTTTTTTTGGCCAATATCAGTGAAATCAGTAAGGTATACTGAACTGGAGTGCTGAGAGAATTTCATTTAATGCTCTGTTGTAATAGAAAGTAGCATTTAATGGGATGCTCAAGACTATAAAAGAGAAAATTAAATAAAACTATTTTTTACATAGTGGTCTACAAAATGAAACAAATTCTGTAAGTGTAGCCATTATTGTTTTCAATTGGTATTACACTTGAGTAAAAACTGAAACCTTGCATCAATTCTATAATAAAAGTAGTGTAATGTGCAGAAATATTAAAAAAGTGATCGAGTTACTCACTGTGCCCGTAAAGGTAGGTCTTGTGAAAATAATACAATATTACTGTGTATTGTGTCATCTGAGAGACCCAAAGCCCTCACATGAGTCTTTACCTTTCATTTGTCCTTCCAAGCTTGGTGCTACCATGTATATATAACAGTAAGAGAAAGAACAAGAACTGTAAAAATCAATTTATGAAAAAAAGTTTATATGCAATTATTGTTTGGGATATGGAACTTCACTGGTTTCAAGGGTTCTTTACTGGAATATTCCATAATATTGTATTCAGCTTTGTCATTTAACAAATTCAGGCAGTTACTTGTAATAAAACCAATAAACCTCAGAAACAGCATAGTTCTAGAATGAAAATTTAGGAGTAGCTTCTGTTCTTTGTGAGTTCTTTGTGATCTTAGGGAACTTGCTTTCGGCCTCAGTTTATGCACCTGTGAAATGGGTTTTTACTGTTAAACTCACTAGGATGGGGATTTATTTCCTGCTTGTGAAGGGGTTTGATAGTCTCTGCCATATAATACATGCCAAGTGGCAGGGTGTTGTGCTCTGGCTAGAAAGTAGAATAAAGATACTTAGTACAGATCTCAGTAAAATTTATGACTTAAGAAATTATCTTCCTATACTTAAAATATTTCCTTCCTCTCTTCCTCCTAGACAATTGTATACAACACAAAAAAATGTATGTCTTATTATTTTGTCAGGCATTATTGAACCATAAAAAAATGATCTTGTCATCTCACACTTCTTAACAGATTATGAAAGAAAAATGACTAAAACTTGTTCAGACTGTCAAGTTCCTGCCAAACTGAAACTAATGAATCACCCTGGCACTGGTAAATAGCCAAAACTAGATGATACAAAGTTTATAAATTGTGTTAGGGACCATGTTGCCAAATACATATATTTATACCCCTGAAAGTAGTTATTGTTTTATTTCCATTAAGTTTTTAATTAAATTCTCTCCAGCAGAGTAGTATGGCACTCCTGTTTTTATTTCAATTCTCATTTTAACAGCATAGATATAAATTGAAGCCTTAGAAGTGTGAATCATGCCTACTACTTATTGATTTTGATATACATACTAGACAGAGTGAGCTTGGTGTCTGAGAAATAACTGACACCAAGGGGGATGATGCTGTTGTGGGGATTGAGTAAAAAGAATTAGGAGAAACTGTTTAGTTCCAGTGTGTGCTTTTGGCCCAATGGGGTCGCAGGTATCACAGTTCGTGTACTTTGATCTCAAGTTTCTCCTCTTCTGCCGCCTTTTTTTTTTTTTTTTTTTTTAAACTGGGAATGAGCAGGTAGGTAGACTTAGTCTCATTAACAAAAGGTAAACTCCTTCACTCTTCTGCTCTAGGATCCTTTTTTCATAAGAATGGTAATTTTGTTCTTGCCACTGTCATCTAGGCTAGTTTGGTACAATAGTGAATGAAATAAAATGTAACAAAAGCTAATCTACCATGCAAGTTGTCCAGCTAAGAAACTCTTTAACATATGTCGTATTGTGTACTCCTCACTGAGTATGTGAAAAATGGGAAACATTTAAAAGATGTTTATAACTGAATATACCTTTCTTATGTAAATGTTGTCAATATCAAAGTGTCTACATTACATTAGCTAAAAAAATATAAAGATTGATTGAGATTTATACAGGGGATATTTCCATGTTAGAAAAAACATTTCTTTTGTTAAGAGACTATTTACATTCATGAGAACTGAAAATTAAGAAGGAATAAGATTTGTTTCTCTGCAGACTTACTAATTAGTGTTGGTTTAGCTCTCCCAAATGGTAGGATGTGTGAGTATTTAAAATGTTGATGCAGACAAATTTTGAGACAAATTACAATTTGGTATTCATCCCTGTATATAGCTTCAGACTTCTCTGTCATATCCTAATGTCATGTAGAATTCCTGGAGTCTCAAATGCTAAATTTTAAGTTTTAACAGGGGACTGATAACAAAATCCATTTATCTGCAGTAAAGGAGATTTTACAAGAAGCACTTAATGACAAATAGCACCTGGTTTTGGTTGGTTCTTTTGTTTTTTTTTCTGTTTTTTTTTTTTTTGTTTGTTTAGTAAGCAGGTAAAGAACAGAGGGACTTAAGAGAATCAAATTACTTTTAGAAGTGCCCTGTAGAATACTCATAGCCACTGAGATGACTTCCTTACTTGGTGCCTAAGAAGGCTGAAATTAAGAAAAGTATGTGCTCTGGTGTTTTTCTGTATTTTTACAGTGAAATTTATAGAGCCACTGAAATGCCAATTTGCAGTAGTCTTTCCCACAGAGAATGTCTTTTGTTGGATCTCATTCCTTCAACAAAAATTGCAGGGGAACTGAATACTTAACACAAGCGTCCTTTGTACAAGTTGATAAGTAAACATTATGTTTGCATATGGCTAGATTTTTTTCCTCCAAAACAATTTTAACAGATGCCTTAATTCCTTTCTGTTGTAAAAATTCCTTTCCCTCATTTGATTGTTCTTGTTTCTGTAGATTCTTTCTGGCTAAGCAACACACAGAGAAAAATCTTTGCTGTTTTCCTTTTCAAACAATATTGTCTTATATAAAAAACCAAAAGAAGGCCACAATTTTTTCTTTCATCTGGTAGTACAGTGCATTTAAATAAAAGAAATATAAAAATCTTGGCCATCCTAGTAAAGGCCAAGAAATCTAGCTACACAATCTGAATTCTTCTCAGGGCAAGGGCTATTTAGAACAACTCCCTGTGAGAAGCACATAAAGCTGATTGCAATGTTTTCAGGTTCAGAATAGATCTGCACAAAATAAAGGAAGTAAAAAGTGATATTCAATAAGGCAGGAAGATAGGATATGTGGAAATCAGGTAGTACCATCATACAGGGCAGCACTCTTGCTTCCTGCTGTGGATGTTTTGATTGAAACATGCTCATGTAGTGGAATCAGACTCTAGATTCCCCTTTAAATATTTGCAATATTTAAATTCTGATTTGCAATAAATAATATGACTAATGTACGCTCTCTCTCTCATTGCTTTATGATGATCACTTGCACTGCACATCTTGGCTGCTCTTAGCACTTACAAGGCTCTGATATATAGCTAAATGTTTCTGACTCCATCTGCTACAAAGAGAAGTGACACAGAAGTGCTCCCCAGCCATTTTATTGCAATTTAATGTAAATCTGTTATAATGCAGATGATGAAAAGTGCAGTGGCTTCCATGAATTCTGAAAGCTGCGATTGGGTTGTGGCTGCTGCGCTGCCCTCTGAAGATTTGCTGGGCTTAATTTTACATTGCACAGCCATTTGCTGACTGAGGTTCCTCACTGAATCACAGTGCCACGATACTTCTTCATCCTCCTCTTCCTTTTCTCCTCACAGTGACCTCGTTCACCCAAGTTTTCCAGCCCAGTCTCTCATTGCTTTTATCTTGCAAATTGTATTCTCCCAATACATCAGAACATAGAGCCATGCAATTGACCCCTACAGTGGACTATTTTGTTAACTCTTGTGTGTGGGAATGTAGTAACATCCCTTTGAATTTGCTGTGGGCTCGTAGTTCTCACTGTTGTGCAAAGAACAGATTCATCTTATCTGCCTGCAATGAGAGCTTGCCTTTACCATTGCATCACCTCTGATCTTACTGCCATCATGTAAAATAAATGGTGTTAAATGTGTACTGTGCTGGGTAGTTGGTGGTATTTGTAGATGGGAATTGGGGTGATCAGATCCTGTCATCCAGCATTAAGTGTTATTATACACTTATGTATAGGGCCTAAGGCAAATGACTTTTTTCCTCTGTATTTTCTGTAAATGTTACTGTTTAGGATGATAGAATTACATTCAGTGGAGTAATTAAACTGTGGCAAATTAGGTAAACCTAGAATGTAATTAAAGTACAGTAAAAACACCTGTAAATGATAATTGTTTCATTCCCTCAGGGAAAATGTGAAAATAATCTTTTTGATAGAGTATTGTATCTAGAATATTTGCACATGCCAGCTAGCATGTTTTGTCCTTAGGTAATTTGTGTAGAAGTAATTGACTGCAGTATTTAAAAAAAATAGCTAAAAATAAGGAGAACATTCTTTTTCTTACAAGTTTTTCACCAGAAGACTGGGGAGTTACCCAGGGAAAAAGCTGTGATCTTTCTGTGGTTACGTTCTCCAGTCCACCTGACTGGATGTGTTAGAGGTGCAAGGGAAACACGAGATACAGGCTGCAGATCAGTTACATTATTGATGATGGAGGTCATCTTGTCCAAGATTATAAAGCCTTACTTTGTAAATTCATTAACCTGAAATAAGGTAAAATGTGGTGCTGACTTCACCAACAATTTATTCTAAAGTACTTAAAGTTAGAGCCTGAATTCTGTTGCATAGAATGATCTGTAGTGATGGCAATCTTCCCAATAAACTTTGTGTGGTGTCACTGCAGATGGCGTTTTTGTTTTGTGTATTGTCACATCTAGAGAACTGATGATTTTGCGTGGAGACTTTGGTGTGGATGTTTACATAAAATCTTTATCCCAAATGCAAATAAAATTTAAAGTTGATTGATGTTTCTTGAAACTGAAAAAAAGGGTTCTTTTTTATGAGCAAAACTGACTCATTTGCAACCAGTTCTAAAAGAAACTCTGAAAACCTCTGAAATGCAAATTTATTGAAATAAAACAATCCAGTCACCTGTCTCCTTGTGCTCCTGCAGCAAGGTGACTACCAGAGGAATAATTTCACATAAAGCTTTCTCAAGTGTTTTTCCTTCATCCTGCAATTGAAGATATGTATTTTTTTATTAAAACTGACTCTTAATTTTAATAATTTATTTCCTTTCTTCTCTTCATTACAGAGAAAGTCTATTGTTGCAGTGAGTTTCATTGCAGCATTCCTCTGTCTGATCATCGTTCGTCTCACAAATGAAGTAACTTTCCCTTTGATCCTAAACTGCTTTGGACAAACCAGTGTCAAGTGGATCCCATTTTCTAATGGCCAAAGGCAGCCTCTGAGAACTCATTATGGATATATAAATGTAAAAACACACGAGGTAAGACCTTGTATTAACAGCCCAGCAAGGTGGACCAGTAGATTTCTCTTTCTCTAATCCCATCTAATGCTTTTTCACCAACCTGCCCAGTGTAAAAACTGAACAAGAGTCTTTCTGAACAAAATGGCTATTTTAGAAGTCTGCTACCACTTAAATGACTGTTGAATTTTTTAAAATTTCTTCATGTCTGCATTGGAGAGAGTAGTGAACTGGTCTGAAAATAACCCATGATTGATCGAAAACTTATTTATACATACAAGAAATATTTTAAGATTAGTTTCAATCCTCCGATCCCTCTAATGCAAAAGGAAATTTTCTTATGGTCATATTAATAAGGTCCTAAAAATGTTTAATTTTGCCTGGGAATCCCCAAGAAGAACTAGGTTATTTGTGTTTATATGGGCATGAAGGAGGAAAAGGGAGTGATTTGTGAAATGAGCATAAAGCTTTTGTATAAAGCTAGAGGTTTACTGGATTTTTCTGGAAGTATTGCATTAATACTTGGTAGCTGTTTCAAAGCCAGGTATGTATTTCCATTCTGTACTTGAAAATGCATCGGTCTGTACTTGCTTTGCAAAATATTTGTTGTGTGATAAAAATACTTGTCTGATGGAACTAGGTTTTACAGGCACTCCTGCTTTCAAGTGTCTTAGTTGTCAAAATTTCTAGAGACACTGTTGGATTTTGGTGGTGGTGGTGCATTTTCTTCAGACTTTTCCTCTTCGCTTTTAATATTTGTAACAGTGGAAACTTGCAAAATGAGGTAACATAAAAAAATGAACTTCCTGTTGTTTGTGATCAGTTATAGCACTATCAGTCATGAGAAATACTATCAGACTTTCACTAACTGCTAGGTTTTTTTCTGTATACAATTGCAATTATTAGTGAGTGAAATTCATTCACATCTTTTATAGAGAATGAAAATACTTTACTACTTCATTATATTTAGTCCTTTAAGTGTGTTGGACTAGTTAATTGTTATCCTGCCTTTAGTGGGTTAAAGATGAAAATCAGAATGTGGGAGAGAGGGGCAGTTTTTAGGAGGCAGCTTCTTTTAAACTTAGGTAGCTTTTAATCATTGTCCCTGTAAAGAGGCAGCACTGTTTTAGAGGCCAAAGCACATTATCTACAAAGCAGAAAAAGGAGAACACCTGAAAGAAAAACTGTTGAGGTGTGAATGGTAGTGCCACTGAAAGGAATGGGAGGTGCTGTTGAGTTCAAAAGGGTTAAAGCTTCATCCAGCATCTTCATCCCTCTGGAATGAGAGGGCAGTGTGTTCTGCATGTCCCTGCGCTGCTGGCACGGTGGCAGGCCTGGAATCTGAATGAGGTAGAGCTGCCACAGTCACTTGATCACTATCAGTCTGAACTGATAACTGGAGAGGAGAGGAGCATGCTAATCCATTTTTATTCACCATTGCCTTCATCAGAGGTTAGAAGTAGTTTGTGAGGGCCTTAATTCATTACTAAATTTGATAACATGCTTGGAAGTTCTAACAGTAAATGGAAATGAAAGTCCTGAAAGTTGGTGACCGGTATTGATTAGTGAGACATTTGTCTCAATTTAGCTTAGGTCATGAAGGACTCCTTAAACGTAGTAATTTCAGTTGTTTTCCCTCTTGTATTTGCAGATACCGTTAATATTTGCTAATTAAAATGATAATGAAGAACCTGAACATGGCTTGCTTTTGTAAATGCACTAACTTTTGACTTAATTATTCCCAGTGGAGGGAAATTTTGTTGTGCTGCTCATGTGAAAGGCTTTTATACAGCTCATGTCCCTAACTCACTCAGCTCTCTGACTATGATTTTTAGAATATAGATTGCTTTGTGAAATAAACATTTGTATACTATTTGCATTAAAATAGCCAGCAATTCTCAATTATTCATAGTGAAAAAGGATCACTCATTTCTTTATCATGTCAAATACATTGAATTTCTGCTAATTTCATAAAATTCAGATGATATTTTCTAGGCATTTGTGCTTCTGTGGTATATAAGATAAGCAGAAAAGTCCACTCTGTGAGTGCAGCTAATGCCCCAAACAGATGTGGCCAAGTTTCTCGCAAAAAAGAACACATGATGTCTCTCATCAATGGGCAAGGACCAAATGGTGTGAGGAAACAATACCGCAATGAATTATCAGAAAATAAAATGATGGAGGGGAAGATAGGACAGAAGGCTTTTAAAGATGTGAGTTTTGGCTTTTTCTCTTTTATTGAGGGACTCTTTTTACGCCTGTTGAATGTGCTCATATTCTCCCAGAGTGTCCTTTGAGTCCTGTCCCCCCACTGGTGTCTCCTGCTGTCTGATAGCACTCCCTCCTGTTCCTCAGCCACTTCCAACATCCTTCTTTTCTTCACATTTCTTCTCTGTTCTTCACCTGTTCCTCTCAGGCTGTGCTCTAAGGTCTGGCTGCATGCAGGATGCCAGGGCTCTCTGATCCCAACTTCTCAGTTTACTTAAATGCACAAGGTCAACAACCCAGAGGAATTAGGGTAATTTGCCACCAGCCCAGTCAGTCATCTGAACTGACAGGGAAGCTAGAAAATACAAAATGAACTATTTCTCTGCCTTTGCTGTCTCTATTGTATGCTTACCTTCTGAAGAAAAAGAAAAAAAAAGGTCCAAACCCCAAACCTTTAGTCCATACCAATCAAAGTTTAAGTTAGGAGGAGCTGATTTCTTTTGGGGTAAGGCTGAGTGGGATGAGACTTGGAAAATCTTATGAGATGATGGAAAATCAATTACTTGGTTAAAGTGGTAGTGATCAATCATTTCTATTAAAAAAGATCAGGAAATATGATGATATGAACATTAGTGTTTATCTCAAGTAGAAAATGATGTGGCTCTTATAAGGTACAATCAGAATAATGCTGTAAAGACATATTTCAAGGGTGTTGTGTATTTGACTTGACAGTGTAATATTGTGGAATTTTTATTATTAAAAATATGAAAAAAAATTTAGGATTACTAAAACTAAAGTATGTGGGAATATTTAATGCAAAATGCAAAGAGAGACATAACTTAATCCGCAATTAAGGCTGTACATAATACAGGGTGGTTGCCATGGTTTCCTTGATTTGTAGCTATAGCAACAGCTTTGGAAAAGCTGGCTTTATGTACAGTAAATATATTATGTTTGAAATACAAATAGACGTGAAGTGTTGTATATACTGGGCCATTATGTCTAGACACATTTTAGTTTCACTTTTGGGATATTTCTGAAATAGAGGATTCTTCACCGAGCAGATTTGCATCCAGAGCCCACCCTCACTCCCCTCAGCAGAAGAGGATCTTGTAGTAGCCCTCCTTGATGTGATCTCTTTTCCGTTTTCAATATCCACATCCGAGGTGACTCCTTGAGGTTTGTGGGAAGCTCTGCCTGTCTGTTTTGCAATATTGCTGTCTCGCTCAATACGTGAATTTTGACCTTTCAGTGAAAAGGAGGTGTATGAGCATGATGACCTTTCTGTCCCTTATTTCCTCCACTTCGTGCCTATGGATTTTTGGTGAGAGGTTCCATAAAATCTGTCTTTAGGACATGTCACACCTATCATGTGTCAGTTATTTTTTCTTATTCCTGGTGATTTTTTTCATGGAAAATATTAATTTTATACAACTCCACAGTGGTTACCTAATTGAAAACTACTGTCATTAGAATGAACTTCACCCCCCTCATACCAAACTGATGTAATGATTCTTTTTGTATATCAAAAATGGGGAAGCAGATAAAAAGAAGCAGGTAGAGAAAATATAACCTCCCTCCTTCTTTCATACCACTCCTACTCTACAAAGAGTTCTGGCAAAATTAATGAACATCATGTATTTAAATTGCAGCATTATGACATCAATTTAAAATCCATTAGCAGTTTGAAACTTTATGCTAGGCAAGTCTAATAGTGTTCTTGGATATTTGATTGTGCTTCCTGAAAGGTGAATATTGAATAGATTTTTACTCTACCGTCAGTATTAAAATAATATAGCATTTTCCTACATACGTAAAATCTGAAATATAGCTGCAATAACACTTGAAACATAATTATAAAAGTATATTCAAGTACTGTACAAAGATTAAAACTGTTCTTGGAAAAGGGTAAGTTCTGAGATGACCTAAAATACCTACATTAAACTGCAACTATGAGATCTAATGGCTTCCTCTAAAATGAATTCTGAGGGAGCAAAGAGCCTTTGTGTCATGAACACTGAAGAATCTTCCAGTACAATGATGAGCACTAGATAAAAGGAATGTGCATTGTAGCACTTAAGACTTTTAAAAAATCTTGTCATAACTGAAAAACTCATCAATACTATATTGATATTGAAGAAATAGATTTCGATTGTATTATCACCTACCATTTTGTCCCTCACCTGAACAGACGTGTAAAAGCATTGATTGCTCACCACTTGTGGCACACACAGTTACACTCGGGTGTGTCTGGATCCCCTGAATCTGATTTCTTTTCTTTCCTTTTTGCCAGAAGTTCTGTAGTTGGCTGAAATCAGTGGAGGTTTCCACAAATGAAATATCCCAGATATGAATATAACTAGGAGAAGGCTACAGACCTTATACATATTTGTGTTGTCCATTTTATTATTTTTGTTAAAGAATAAAGGAAGTGCATTTGAAAATTACCTGAAATGTAGAAATATAGGTTGTGATATGCCTCTGGCTGTAAGATAAGGCACATAAGATTTCAAAAATAGCAAAAGCATAGTTGTCAGCATGTTAGAATTAATTATAGGATGGGCTCACACCAATCATGGGAGTCCATCTTCTTACAAAACTTGAAAAACTAAATTAAAAAATGCATAAGGAAAGCAAAGAATGTGCTGAATGTTTTAATATTAGTTTCTCTCCAGATATAGGAAGTAAGAAAAATTTTTCAAAAAGACAGACATTTTTATAAGAAACATTAAAAATACCTAAAGCTAGCAACCAGCCTGGGAAGGTTCGTTTTGCCTCTGTTAGTAATGGATGAAAATGCCACTTACTATGAAGAGAAACTTGGGGAATAGCTCTGGGTTTCATGTCAGAAGAGAAGGTACCAGACTGTGAACTTGAATGGTGTGTTCAGCTGACTCCAGAGATGCTTGTTTCATACTCTTGGGAAAAAATGGGTCCTAGAGAGACCAAAAAGCTACATCAGCCAAAACTGACTGTCACAGAAAGTTGCTTTGGTATTTAATTTCTGACACATTGATGACTTCTGTCCTGTCTTTTCCTTTGGGATCTTGTTTGATGTCACAGCTTAAGAATTCGTAAGATATTTTGTTAAGAAAAGGTCATTTGTTTCATAGTAATTTGTCATTTAGATCCCTTCTAAGACAGTCTTTTATGAGTTGCACAGTTACTTATTATTTGAGCAAAATAATGTAATAATAATAATAATGATGATGATGAAAGTACAACTAAACATGCAATATCTTCTTCTGGATATTTTTCTGCTTCTGTTTTATAAATTGTCAGCAGCAACTTTCTGTGGAAGTATTGCAGAAGGACTGGTTACATAACATTTTAAATGCCAACCATATTGCATGTTACACTTCTGAGAGACATTCGTGTGGTGGGTTGATGGTTCCTGTCCCCACACCCCTCTTGTGTTTTCTGACTGTACCAGAGCTCCCATTCCTGGCTCTGGGAGCCATCGGCACACATTCAGAAATAGAATTCCTGCCAAAGGCTTTAATCACCAAATGAGCAACTCCAGGAGCATGTCTTGTATTATAGAAATAGACCTCACTAAACAAATTATCACCAGAGTCCCCACTGCCCTCTTCCTGTTCCAACCCCCTTTTGGCGTGGAAGAAGAGAGAATGATCAGAATAAGCTGCAAGGTCCACTTGAAACCACTCAGGCTGTTATGAACCTACAGGAGAGAAGGGAGCACAGAAAATGTGTGTCCTTGGTGGAGTAAATCCTTCCAGCTCAGCCATTTTCCTTCTGTATATATGGAATTAGCTTAGGTTTTAAAAGCTGCCGTGACTCTGATGGTGTCTCATGAGGAAAAAGTCAAATGCCAGGATAAATATATCAAGTATTCTATACAGAGGAATTAAATCTGCTCCACACAGAGCCTCAGTCTGATGAGTCAAGCAGTGCTGCCTGTGTGGCAGCTCTGCTTTAAAAAAAAAAAGACTAAGGGACTTGAGAAGAGATTACTATCAGCCAGTGAGCTGTGCCATCAAAAGTCAATCCCTAAAGAACCTGGGCTGGTAGAAATAAATGTCTGCGGTGCAGTCATGGGCTGGATTGATCTGTTGAATGGAGCTTATAGGTTATATTGCAGAAGGTTACTGGTATCAAAGATTTGCCATTCACCTTGGTTATGTGTAATTTTCAGAGATTCTCCCACCTTCTTGAGGATTTTTCTTACTGCTGCTGAAGGGTAGGTTGTAGTAGCTGATGTTAATCTCCCTATTGAAAAGGTGCCAGTTGTGTTCTCCATGTGAAAAATGTGAACAATGTGTCTCCAAATGAGAGAAACGACACCTTGAAAATTGACTAGAGACCGTTTGGGAAACAGAGAAAAAGCTGACTTTTTCCAGTTAGCTAGCCTGACAGGCAAACTTCTGTCAGTAAGGTTTTGTTTTAGTTCAAATGGAGGTGGATCAGAAAAGCGAATGGAGTATTCTTTGAACTGGTAAAGAAAAGAGCAGAGAGGTTTGGTGCAATGTCTTTTTGAATGAGACCAAGCCCCTGGGGAAAATAGAAAAGATGGGCTCCCATTGATGATGATGATGATAGTGAGCAGATGAGAGTGAGAGGAGGTGTCAAGGGAAGGAAGGAGGAACTTAATGATCCTACTCTGGATGAGAACTGAATTCTGTTACCATGACCTGATTTCAGCCTTTGTCAGTGATAGTTGCCAAATGAAGGTTTGCATTAGTGGCAGGCAAGGGTCTCCTTGGTGTTCCAGTGCAAAAGCTGGGAGAGCAGTGCTCTATCATTTCCTACCCGAATATCCTCCCACTACTGCTGTTTAAAAGTGAGGATGCCTTCATCAAAAGAAGCCCAGTGTCAGCCTCCTGAGTTTATACCTGGAGTCCATTTCTCACAGAGATTCAAGGTGTCCTTTGCAGCAGAGTGTCACTAGTTTTGGATGTGGTGATGGTGGCTAAGGTACGCTTTGTACTGGTGTATAAAACACACCACAGAGTAAAAAGTGTCTGTAAAAATGGAATTTTGCTCTTACAGTCGTTCCTACATGAGGGCTTCCTGCTGGCTGTGGCAATCAGTGAATTCAGCTCTTTGAGCTCTTGCCCAGCACAGCTATTCTGGCAGAGATGCACAGCACAGAGCTGACCCAAGGCTATTAATACTTCCCTGCAGGGAGCCGCGTGCCAGCCACACACACACGGGCACACAGACGTGCGTGGGTGCACATGTAAACACAGCAGCCAGAACTCGCTCAAGAGACAGACTCCTAACACTGACAGCCATGCCAATTACTAGTTAGCTTTAAAGCCACAGCCATCTTCCTTGAAAGCCTTTGCTTTCCAAGTTTGCTCCCATGGCCATCTGTCATAGCCTGCGTTTGGCAGCTTCAGGTTCTGCTGTGAGGCTCTGCGGATTGAGCACAGTTTTGTCTTTTTTAATGTCCTCTGAGTGGGTGGAAAGTTTCTATCACATGAACCTTTTTCTCTTAAGCTTTTTGTTTGATTAAAATGTGAACCTTAAATGCATATTTGAGCTGTTAATCTGTGCAGTTTGCTCTCAGACCAGGATGGAACAGGTGGATTTGTAAGTGCTGCATAGAGAGAAATGAGCTCAGAGACCCTCTTAGAGCAGATGCAGATTGTACCAGCAATAATTGCTTTTCTTGGGATAGTTTCTCTTGTCTGGCTGAATACATTAGTTCATACTACCAAATATGTGTTATTTGGTCTGCAAGACACCTGTATGACAGTTGTACCAAAAACCTCATGCCCATTACTACCTTTACTATGCTGGCAGAGCATCTTAGAGCTCTACTTAATAGACTTACAGTATCCGTTACAAGGAGCTACATTTTCTGTGAGTGTAGCTGTAAATTTTGTGTACTCATCGCAAATAATTTTTTAAGTACCTCTAAACTGGTACACTATATTACCACCAATGCTGAAAAGTTCATGATAAATGGTGTCCATGGGGCTGAACCCTAAAATGAAAACCAGTTCAGTCTGGGTAGGGGTGGGAGGAGAAAAATTAAATTCTGTGTTACTTGCAGTATTTGCTTCTTCCATCTTTATTTTTCTTTCTCTCTAATTTATATATTTTCCATATTGAGCTAGTCAGAGATTACAGTAAACTCTTGTTTTCTGTCACTTAGAAAAGCAGTTGGCCCGTTAGATGAATAAATACAGTGTTAAATGAAAATCCCAAAAAAAGTGCAGAGAAATTACTAGAGTGATTTTGGGATTGTCCTCTTAATAACAATTCATCCTCCATTTTTATCCCTGACCCCAGGGATGCACATTACTGCCTTTACCTTTTCCTACCAGTCCTAAGTCCTCCTTTCTGCCACTAATAGCATCATTTTTCAAAGTACCACTTCTTGAATTTGTGTTTAAGAGTTTCTTATAGTTAGGATCCAAAGTTTTGGATTTGAAATTGGTGAAAATGCTACCAGTCTTAGATCAATATTTCGCCAGGGGATGGAACCTGCTTTGCTCCAGTTACAGACTGCAAAGAGCATCAGGGGTCTCGTATTAGTATTACACCAACCAAAGTGCAAGTTGGTTTGGGTTGATTTCCCTGGTTCTGGTTCGGTGATGCTACCACCCTCCCTCCTTTCTGCCTCTTTCAGTGATGGTGCCTAGGATTCACATTTGTAAAGAGAAAATATAATTTCTAGAGTGCATCAAGTTGAAAAAGTGTATTTCTAAGCTTTTACTCAGATGCCTTCAGACTCCTATGAAATGCCTGACTGCACGCAGGGGATTCACTCCAAAGTAGTTTCAGGGCAGTACAGTGAAAGCTTAGATCAGCACTGGCAAATACCCTACAACAGGAATTAAATACCAAGGTGAAGGATAAAGTCTGGCCTTTAGGTAAAAACAATAACCCTGTATTTGATGACATACACTGTATTATGTAATTGATCAATGAATGACAGTTTTGTTCTCAGGTGTTTTTTGTGTAATTAATTTTATTGATTTATCAACATTCTCCAGCTTACAATACAGTTTTTTTGTCATCTTATTTCTAGAATGTAAAAGATTTGTAATGTTGCTCCTATTTCCTGCTAGCTCTTCTTTTTAGAGCCAGTCCATGCAGTCCAAAACTGCTCATTTTTCTTCAGCTTCCCCTCCAGTTTGGCTTGCCCTTCACTGTCCATCATTAGATCATAAGATTTCCTCTTCCCCCAAAATGTACTACTATTTAAGACAGCTTTGAAGGCACAGATTGGAGATTTAGGAGATAAGAGGCTGTTCTTAAGCCTCCTACTGCTGCATTCTGCACAAAGTTTGATTCCTAATGGAGTCAAGGCATGGCCTCAAGATGAATGCATTGATTCAGTCTTCTGGTGGCAGGCTTTGGAAAAGCATCTGGAAACAGATTTCAAATCAGAAGAACCTGTGGCAAAATTGTGTCTCAGGTCAGAGTTTATGTACCTTTTTAATTTTCTTTCTGATGTCCTTACAAGAATGACTTTTTTTTCAAATGGAATGAGCCCCAAAAAATGTTTATTTGAAGCCATGTCAGTGTTTCCCAAAGGCTGAGTACAGGCCCTTTTCAGTGTTTCTGAGGCTGAACTGGCTCTCCACTTAGAAACCAGAAAAATGCAATTTTTGGACACATAGCAGATGGTGCTTCTTCATTAACCAGCTCCATGGCAGACCTTCAAGGAGTCCCACAGGAGAGTGCCTTGGAGGTAGTGGGACCATCCTTTGGGATCCTCCGCGCTGGTGAGTTCACTCTGGAACCGTCCTGTTCATTTTCACTCCAGTTGGTCCTTGGTGTTGAATGTGTCCTTGTCACCACCAATATCAGTGACATCTGATGGAACTGATGACATTATTGTAAGGCAAATAATGATGACTAGTGTTGATCTTTTACTCAGAAGGGAATGGGCAGAGGAACAGGCTGGAACTCAGAATTGAGCTTGCCTCCATTTCTGTCCCACTGCTGATGTGGACCAAAGTACTCTTTACTGCTTCAGGATCATCAGTTTTGTAAAGGATTCATGTTTATAAAGACCAAGGGGTATTTTTTGATCAAGTTACTTGTGGTCATGTTCAAAAATTAAAATGTTAGTCAGATTGACTGTCATAAAATGATTGTGAATCTACTGTCCCAGATAGATTATCCCTTATTGCCATTGTATTACAGCCAGAACTTTATTGTCAGAACAACAACAAAAATAATCTTTGCACTGCACTAATGCTTTATTCTGATTGACAAAGGATGAGGCAATGCATGTACTGTGACAGCAGTGTTGGCATGTATTATGTAATGATATATAGCAACTTCCATGGACTGCCATTAATTACTGCATGAATGCTGTCTGTCTTTGATAAGCATGTGTAACTCCTAATAAATTATTTTGGAGCTGAGCATAAGCATCAAGGAGAAAGGACTTTTGCAGGTATGGGGGCTGGTGATAGCTGAAAATGAGAAGGCAAAACCGACAAATAATTGTAGATGAGAAGTCATTTTCAAGCAATAGTCAGGGGTGATATTGTTTCCTGTTTAAAATTAGTTGCCACCTCTGCTGGCTGCAATGCGAGGTAAGTTCTGTTGTAAAATCTAAATAATTTGATCATTTGTTATGTGTAGGCTGTTGATAATGACATAGGAACCAGCTTTGTGGAGCTCCCTCCACTTGCTCTTAAATGGCTTGCTCCCATTCTGTAGGGTGTTATCCACTCTTCATTTCCTGGGGAAGAAATGGCCCTCTGTGAGGTTGTTTATCTGAATAGTGCAGAAATAATTTTCTGCAAACATAACTATTACCATAAGAGAACCCTTAAAAAATTACAGTGACACTCTGAGTTTTCTGAGATTAGTGTCTTCCTCTAAGGCCTCTATTTCCTCTGGTATTACTTCCAGTCTCTTCACTGAAACTACAGTGCATGTCTACCACAAATAGTATGAATAATGCATATATTTTTCTCCTAGTTTCAGTGTGTGCTAAATGGTTGCATATACAAAAAATAAAATCTAGAGCTGAGGAAAGCCAAGTGGCTACTCATCTTCCTGCCTAGTACATGATTGACCATATTCCACATTATCTCAGGTTTTAACCAGCCTGTTTTTATAATTGCAGTTTTTGAGCCTTTACCCACATCCCTTAGAAGATCATGTGGTACCACTTCAGTATTTTCTGAGATTGAGATAAGGGAAATATTACACCTGTTTATATCTCTTTATTTCCTATTTCTTTAAAGATCTTAAATGTTTCTACTTCTTGTTCTGTTTTTGCTTCTAGTCTGTACAGACACTTGCAGTTTCACCTTTATCACCATGTTATCAAGCCAAACTCTTCCTTATTTTTCCTAAATCATTCATAGCAAGAGCCCACCTTTTCTTACTTCTTGCTTCTCAGTTTCCTGGAACTCAGTATGGAAGAGAGGTGACATAATACGGTACCTCTGCTTCTAGATATCAGATTACCTTGGATTTATTTTTCCTGTCATGTCTTGGATCTTCTTCCATGAGGTGAATCACTTCATTGTTTTCCAAGATGGTGCCCAGCATGTTGCTTTCCTCATGCTTCTGCACTCTTTCTGCAAATACCATTTATTTTCGCCTGAAGATTGTTTGTAAAGATAAGGCAGATTTAGCAAGGAAAAGATCACAAAGGTAGTGTTATATGAGGCCAATTAAAAAAGGTTTAGAACTAAAAGGGAAAGTGATTCTCTTTTTTGGTTGTTTGGTTTGTGGTTTGTTGGAGTTTTCATGTTTGTTTGTTTCAGTCCATATCAGAAATCTTCTAGTGGTTTAAGTTATTCTTGAAAATAGGATTTTGGATCATAATTTTTTCCATTCTGTCTGCAGTAGCATTCTTGCAGTTCAAATGCCCTTGTTCATTAGAGGAACAGTTTTCATAATGGAATAACAGAATGGATCTGTTAAGAAATTAGAGCTTCATTTTATGTTCAGAACACTTGATTTGTATATGCATTTGTATTTCTTGTACATTCAGATTAATTGTCCAATTATCTAGGAAGCTGTATTCTGAATTCCTGAAAATCTGTCTTTTTATCAGTCTTTAGTAAATGCAAGAATGCCTCTAGTAATTTCCCTTCATTCACTAAGCATGTCATTTTTCTTTGAAAAATCTAGTTTGTCTGGCAAGATCTTTATAAACATAAATATAATTTTAGCAACTACATATCACTAACAGGCATTTCTGTGTTAGATGTGAGTGAGTAGATTTTATTGCATAATGCATCTTAAAATCTGTTTGAATTTTTAAATTGCTAGAGGATTCATGAATGTAGCTTTTTCGTTTCTTTCCAATACCAGTATCTATCTCTCTATACAACCATTAGTCATTTCTGGATGCAATGAAGTATTTATCTGCCTAAGGATGTCCAAGATTTTTACTACTGTTTTGTATTTGAGATAGCATGATTTTTAGAAGTGTTCTACACAGAGGCAGTGTCTGTTATTTAATGGTTGTGGTGATTTGGGAGGGCAAGTGTTTTTCTAGATTGCATGTTTAAGTTTGCTCCCGGTATCACTTTAAGTGAAACCTCAGGTTCTCATGCTTTCTAGAACCTCTATGTGTGTCTGCAAGATTCCCTTCCTGTTAAACAGATCCAGTGTTTCGTCAGGTTCACAGCCCAAATTCTGTCGTCCTTTGCAAAGCACAGGTCACAGCTCCCTGCCGCAGTTCTAAGAGCAGAGGAGGCTGACCAAGTCAAAGAAACATCTGCATATATTCAGTGTATCAGCTTACCCAGCCCTGCGCTCAGTGGCATTTGAAACTCTCATGTTTTGCCCCTCCATAACAGAACAGTTTATGGTAATCAGTGGTATTTGTGGCTGTAATATAAATTCTATTGTGAAAGGATGCCCATTTTCTTTTGGCAGCAGAAAATGGACTTGACGTGAGCTTTGGTCCACAGGTAATAGGTTCTTGAAGGCTCAGAGTGTTACTTTCAGCAAAATGCTAATCTGATAAATTGGTACATTTAACAGTCATCTGGAAGTGCACCCTTTTGTGTAATATGTAGTTGATTGTAACAATTACGGATGCTATTTAATGGTGCCATCCTTAAACTTTCCAGTGTGATACTACCTAGAGAATTTGTTACTGATGAAATCATTATAGTGTTATAGAACTGAAATAGGTTGCTGCTGAAATTACTCTAAAAATCTAATTGTAACTTCACTGGAATTTTTCCCATGATGGATGTTAAGTATATGTGTATTTCTTATTCTTATAGAAGTGGCAATTTTATTTGTATGCTTAATTTTATTCCACCATTTACTACATATATATTACATTTTGCTTCTCATTTTCAGTTGTGGTCAAATACAACTTTAGTCCAATTTGGCTTTTTTCTGATATTCTTTTATTTCCCCTGTCACATGAATGAATAAAGCAACATATTTCCTTTCTTGAGACTTCCCTAGGATTTCTCAAATTAACGGAATGAAGAGCTCTATTTTATCAGTACCTGAAATGAAGCAAGTCCTCTAAGCTTCCTTGTGAGGTCTTCTTTGGAAAGAAAAACATGTTTTATAATTTCTTGCCTGCAAGTCAATTCACATTCCTTTTTTTTTCTTTCTTTTTTTTTCTTTCTTTATAGGCTTGTGATTCACCCTGTCTTTGTTTCAAACAGTGTCTGATTTAAAAACAAAATAAAACAAAAAAGAAAAATCTTCTTCTTACTCATTTACAGTCCATGAAGAATAGGTGAAAACCTTGCCCATAAAGGGGGATTTCAGTGGCTGCCCAAATTTCCAAGCACAGTAACCCTGCTTCCATGACACTGTCTTAGGTTATCTCTGTATTGTTCTAGCTCTTATTAAAAGATGTGATATTTCACTGCCTTCAGAGCAACAGCCTTGCATTCATCACGAGGTGTACCATTCTTTCTTTCTGCTCTTGATCTTACAATATAGACTGATCCTGTAAGGGAGAAAAAAATTCTCATGTCTGTTCCTCAGATTCTGTTCCTGTAGTCACAAAGCCGGGGCACAGAGTGGGTAGATGGCCACCAGCCACCACTTTTGTCACCAGCCGTAGAATCTTCTTGACTGCTCAGAAAACTGCAGAAGTAGCTTTTATTTCCCATGCTTGTGTTTCTGGCATTTACCCCCTCTTCCTAAAGCAGGAGACTGACTGAAAGATAACTAATTTGGTAATTATTGTTGCAAATTTTCCAGCAGAAAACTGGAAATTCATGAATCCATGTTTCTAAAAATGTACAAGTATATGCTACATCTGTTTTGTATTTGAACTCTGTGCTCTCTCATTGTTCCTAGAAGTATGCTGCCCTCTCCAAAACAAAGAAAGCTTTGCACTGTAAGGAATGTAATATCGTTGGCATGGTTTGGATAGCCCTGAGGATTTCTGTTATTTTGCTTAACAGCTGCTTCCAAAGATTCTCAGATATCCAAAGCTATTTCTTAGGGGCAAATATTTCTTAAGACCATGTCCTCCTGTTGTGAAAATTGCCATGGGATTGTTACCTTTCAGCCAGGTGGTCCCCACTGATGGGCAGCAGTGACCTTGCTCTGGTGTCTCATCTGAATGCAGGCAGCTCGAGCTGTGCAGAGACATCCCCCAAACGCTCTGCTGCAGTGTCAGCATTGGACACGAGCCCATGTCTCAGTCAGGGATGTGAATCCCTGACCTTCCAGTGGAGAGGCAATAGTGCTGCCAGCTGTGTTGTGCTGACAGGCAAAGGACTTGTTTTTGAGATCCAGAAGTGAAGAAATTGAGCTGAACACAGCACGGACTTCTAACCTGAAAAAATGCAGCAATAAACCTCAGACAATCTTACCTTCGGTTTCCAAATTATTTTGTTTTCCAGGTTGCTGGGAGTAATTTTCTTCATTAATGCAGTTCAGCAGCATGAGCTATTTAAATTTTATCCCAGAATGAGTTCTTTTAGCTGAATAAAAGCCTTTTGAAAAACCTGATTTATGTCACAGTCACAGCTTTAAATAGAGCAGTTTTGGTTCAGCGGCAGTGTTGGGGTCAAGGTCCTTGGTCTGTGTTGTCGAAGTGCTGTGCATGGATTTGCATGCACACAGCTTGCATTAGCACTAACACAATTTGTGCATGTGGCCCCTGTGCAGCAGTTTAGGAATGTAGCCCTCCACAGAGAAGATATTTACAGCACTGAAGCTCATGTTGGGAAATATGAACAGCTGTGCTCCAAACAGAAAACACACATCTGAAGTAAGACAAGCATACTGAAAATTATGTCCTGGCCGTTAACGTTTTTATTTATACACACTGCTAGGCAAGACTGAAAGGAAATATAATTCTTTCAGGATTCATATGTTTTGCAGAGCTAATAGGAGAAAACACCTGTCATCAGAAAAGATTTTTGCTGATTATAATTTTTTTTTCTGGTGCAGTTCCTGTAGTGTTGGTACAAAGGAAATATAATTAATAAGTAAAAGCTGTGTCACTTGCTAATTATGTTTTACTAGCAGTTAGATGGCCTCTTTTACTTTTGAATACTCAGTTGAAGTCATTCCTCTAGAACATATATTTGCATAGATTTTTAGATTTAAATATTTTAAATTTTCAATCTAATATCTCAGCACCTGCTGTGCACAGAAAGTGAGCACCTGAGGAAGGCATTATCCATCATGCTGTTATAGGAACTTTGTATTTACTTGCATAATGTCTAGAGCTGACTGGTAGCTAAATCCACATCAAGTGAAGAGGACTTTGCCAAAAGAAATTTTAATTAATTTAAAATTTGATGGATGGAGCACATGCCAATGCCTCAGATTTCCCCTGCTGTGCTCCCCTGGCATTGATCTGCCTGTGTGTTCTCCAGTCCCTGCAGGGTGGCACCTGGAGGGTTGGAGCCTGGTTCCACTGATACCCATGCTCAGGGAGCAAATAGGGCTCTTGCAGGATGCACAGTAATTCTCCAGCTAAATGGACCACGCAAAACACTTCACCTTCACAAGCAGCATTACACATGGAGAGGCTGAGGTGGGGAGGATTTTTTTCAGTAACACCAACATAGCAATTCAGTTTTGTTTTGCAGACTGACAGGGTGAGACCTTGAGGTTGTCATTTACCTGAGACATAAAGCAGGTCAGGAGTGAGCCAGGCCACAGCTCAGGCTTCCCGAGTCCAAAACTCCAGACTTTTACTTTGCCATGCTTCTGGAGTGGGTGGGCTTGTATGTCCAGGGAATAATTTGTATTGCCAAAAGGAAAACCGGTGGGTGAAAGACACAAAAAGCAGTTTAGAATATCGTTTTGATAACTACCACTTAATTAGTTTACATAATGAATTTTGGAACATGACTATCTGTTAGATGCAAAACTTTGGATGCTTCTTTAATATTAATATTTTATTTCTTAATGACATATAGTTGGTCAGGCGGAAATATTTTCACTAGTTCTTATTGGAAAAAATATTTTCCCAATAAAAATCATGACATTATAATTAAAAAGGAAAAACAGGGTGGCTACTCTAGTAGAGAGAGGTGTTCTGCTGCTCCCATTAGTGCTGTGTTAGTTTAACAGACTGAAATCTCTGTACAGGATAGGCAGGTTCTGGCCCTGTCATGGACAGCACAGGTGTTACTCTCATGCTATGTGCAGATTTCTTGGCTTTTTTATACATGCTTATATGCCTCTGACTGACATAATACTTGTAAGGTTGCGAAGTCAGGATTCGAGAACAGGGGAATGCCATAAATAAAATCTCCTGCTCACTTTTGATTCAGACTTCTTTGATGTATTCATGGCTGTGCAGAGTGGGACAGCTTCACCCTCATTCATTGTCCCGGTTTTGCCATGTCTGGTGCTGGGTGGAAATGTTTAAAGAAGTTGCTAGGACTGCTGCCTCATTTGCTGAAGAAATGAAAAGGTGTGAAGGAGTCAGGACAATACAGGAATGGAAGGCAAGGCTGTCACAGTCAGGCATTAATGCTAGCTGCTAGATTCTGTTCTTGCCTCTGTTACAGAATTTCCATGTGATTCCAATCTAATCAAGCCATGTTTTTACTAATTGTGTGTGTTTGCTTTCTGAATTCTTAGTTTGAGACTCTTGGGTCTGATTTATGAAGCACTGATCCTTCACAGAGATAGCTCAAGTCAATGAAAATTATTTGAACATATAAATTACCAAAGAATTCTAATTGCTCCAGGTTCTCTGTGCCAGTAAGTGTATTCTTCGTAATTTAAATTATAACTTTCACTTAAATTTCTCAGACCCCTTCTGTTGAAGAGGGCTAATACAATCTTTTCCTGTCTTTCTTTAGAATGGTATTGGAGAAGGAAGGAGCTACTGTAAGTACTGAATGGCAGGCCAGGCAGAAATTAATAAGTCTCAGAGCAGGGTGTGAATAGTGCTCAATAAATGAGGCATGGGGACACATTGACTAATAACAAGAAAACAAAAGCATTGAGTAGCTGCTCATTATGTCAGTCAGTGCAGGCAGGGGTCCAGTGGAAAAAATAGTAGGCGGTCGGGTAATTAAAGATAGTATCATAATGCATGCACACAGGGTTGCCCAATTAGGGCTGCACAGCAACTCTAATTCTGACACTTCCTAAATTTTCAGTGTTTGATTTTACACATTTAATGTTCCCTAGCATATTTTTGGTGTATTTACATATATACGCTCCCCCATTGCCTCCTTCATTGCCAAACTGTTAATTAGGTAGAACTACTGAGAAATGCAGTTGGATAAACAGGGTTTTGCAGTGAACCTTGGATATCATGCTGCAGAGCAGGAAACCTCAGGCTGCCAGAGCTTTGAAGGGTTTACATCAGTGGCAATGAATTTGTTTTTTTCGCTTAATATTTTTAAGAACTTAGTTATGTTTTCAGTGCAGTCTCTTTTATTACTGAAGACATTATTTCTAGGCCTTCATGGCTGATGACGGTCAGGATGAAACATCTTTTAATGAGACTTGTGTTCATAAGACTTTTCTCCTCTGGGTGTGAGGAGTCTTTAGCTATGGCCCTCATTTAAAACAACAATTTTTATTTCATCTACTTACCCTTTTGGAAAACTACGATCTTGAGCTAGAAATCTTGGTTCTCAAATGCAGCTTTCTACTTGGCATTACCTGCCCGTGTGATGTGGAACTTCTCAGAATACCACAGAAGAAAAATAAACATTGAAATGGAAAAATTGACAGAATGGGAAAGGAGAATGAGGGACAGGAAAGTAAATAAGGTTTATTGAGACTTTTTGTCTTCAGCATGCATATAAATTATTTCCATATTTCAGTGATGCCGTTCTCCTGAGCTGTTCCACCATAGTGGCACTGTAAGCGCTCTACCTGAAGCAGGACTCCAATATTCTGAAATATGGCCTCACCTGAGTATGAATATAGCCAAAGGTTAAGCAAGGGCTGTGTTCCCTGTGCTTCCCAGCAGAGGGGAGATTCCTGGATGTCTCAAGTGCTATTGTCAGGCACCAGGTCCCCTCTACCCCCCTGACAGAGCAGGGGGAAGAAAGGGGGGTGGGGGTGAGCGAGAGCCACCTTTGGCAGCAGCCGCTCCTGAAGGCTCCTCCTGTGCACCAGGACATGTCCACCTGCACGGGCTGTCCTGACAACCTGCCGAGCTAGGGCAGCCTCGTTTCCTGCTAAAACTACATTCTCACATTTCTACTCATGCTAAATCTGTCTTCATACCAAAGGGACAGCTGGTGGTGTTGGGTAATCTTCAGCATTAGTAATAGCGTCAAAATACAAGCCCAGGTGATAGATTCAGGATTAGGAAGCCTGAAAGGCTGAGCCTTTTTTCGACTTGCCCTGTCTAGATCCTCATAACTCAATTAGTTTCTTTCCCTTTTCTAAGGTTTTACCTGAAATAAAAAGGTGTCATTATGGTGACAAGAAATCACGAATGAAGGTGTCTACATTATGTTTCAAACCATGCAGACATCATCTTTAAAGCGCTGTTTGTTTTTTTTTTGCAGAACCAGTTCCTGGACTTAGAATAAAATGTGCTATAATTAAACATTGATTCACAGGAATGAAGGGACTCTTTTTTCTCCTTGAAGGAAATGGATTTTAGGCAAGTAATGGAACAAAACAAGCATAGTATAGCTTTGGTTTTATGTCAGAAAATAAGCTGCAAGTGACCTTTTACTTGCACCTAGAACTTAATATTTATTTTAGTTTTCCATTGGTATTGTCGTTAGTTGTATCTTTTTCTTTTGATTGTTTAGCATTCAATAATTCTAGCCTTTCACAAAAAATCTAAAGTTGTAGTGAAAATAGATGGCTAACTCTGAAATGATATTTACTCTTTTATTGCAGTTTTCATATCAATTTTGCCAGACTTCTGCCAAGCTTTCTATTCTTATAAACCTCTTTCTTTTAGAAACTGAATGAAAATAATTTGACAATGAATTGCATTATAGCATAAGCTCAGATTGTGAAGCCTTTTGTTGAGACTTAGGTTGGTACAGGCTCTGGCTATCATGGCATTTATGTTAAACTACAGAAATTTTTCAGAACCTTTGTTACTTTGAGCTCCATGGCTGAATGTTGTGACCCATTTTTTCTAGTTAAGGATTTGTAGAGTCACTTTTTCCTGTCACACCCTGTTCATGTGAATTAAAATCAGAAACACAGAGAACACAGATAGTCAGATGATAACAAACAAGGATGACAGGTCAAGCCAAAGGACATGCAAAGCCCAGTACTTATCCAGAACTTAGAATATCACCTGCTGCTACACTTAGGATTCTTCAAGAAGCTGTTCTTGTAGTGTCCAAGTGCTTCCACCTTACATTGTTTAAAACTTGCTATCTGGGTTAGACTGGTAGCATTTAAGTGCTTTATACAGACAGAAGTGACCTCTGTGAGATCTTTATTACTCTTTGATACTTGTTCAGCAAAACACCTCAGCTCATGTTTAGCCCCAGATACATTTAACAGGGGCCTCATCCCAAACCAGATAAAAACATTTTTATGTGTTTATTAACAGATCCCAAAGCATGTAAGCACATGCTAAATTCTGTATTGGCTGAATTACCTCAAATTTGTAATAGATAAAATTTTAAAGGGAGATAGTCAATGCGTGTACACTGAAGGCAGTGAAGCTAGGAGGCATTTATACTACGTGAGTATTCCCTGAATTCTCCTTCATTCCTTTTTTCTTTTTTATTTTTAACAATTTGCTTTTATCACAGAAACCCATGATTTTGGTTGATTTCCTGCTGTATTTTTCATCCACAATAAGCTTCCTTCTTGCAAACAGCAACTCAGGATGCTCACTAAAGTATTTGTAACGTGGTCCTGCTCTGTAGTGGTTTCAGAAAGTGACACCAATTGAAAATGTAGTGTACAGGTGGCTTTAGTGTATAATTTATTGTAACCTTCAAATCCTTTCCTTGTTCTGGGTATTGTAGTGTTCATTCTTTCCTTTTATGATTTAGTCTATGTGATTCCTACTACCATTCCATCTCAGAAGTTTGCACTTCACCATACCATTCTTTCTTAATCCCTTTGGAAAACATGGGTTTAATCTTTCAAAATGAATCTGGATATATGTGGTATTTACAAATTTTGATTCCTGGGTTAGTTTCTCAGAATATGGGCTGATACCTTTACATAATTTAAAAAAACCCAAACCAACAACAAACAAACAAACAAAAAAAACCAACAAAACCAAACTAGAGCAACCAAACAAAATAATAGAAGTCAATCTGTATGAACTGCTATCCCTCATTCTTCCATGTTTTGGTGCAATTTGTTGTAATTATCTACACTGTGGATACAGAGATGTTTGATTTTTGGCAGACTTTGCCAGTCTTGTGTAGTGAAAGCATAGAGCTTGCTGATATTTTGTCCCAAAACTGTGATTGCAGCTCTTTGTAGTCTTGCATTTAAAAGCAGCCAATTGAGATCAGCTCCTGTGGACCTCAATCTTTCTCTTCAACTCTCTGTACGGATTCAGCTTATTACTGGTTTTATGCAAACAAAAACAATAAAATACATTTAGTAGAGATAAAAATATGTAGTGAAGACTTTAAAAAAAATCTACATGCTATTTGTATATCTAAGATATGTATTGTCTATCGTAGAAAATACGTGTTAGGCTGGAAATTACTGCATTAGGTATAAGAAAGGCGCTCTGGCTAGCCTGGAAGCATGCAAGTTCATTCTTTTCTCCTTAGCAGAAAATTTTTACTATCCATTTCTATTTTTATGTTTTACTTATGTTAGATGCCCTGATTTATTTTCTTTGTAATGGCAAAAAATGGTATAAAAAAAGCTCGAGTGGTTCTAGTAGGTACAAATATGGCACTACACATTCTCTACAGTAAAACCTTGAAATGTTCCTTTTATAGACATCCTTGTTTCCTTGTCTATGGAAAGATTTATAACCAGCTCTGTTTTCTGTCTTTTTCAATGCCATGCTTTCCCACTTTAGAAATCAATCTGTTAGATGAAGCAGTATCAAGTCAGTTTTTGAGATCCAGAAAAAATATGTCTAGCCTTACACCTTTTTCTTTGCTGAACAGCAAGAGGGTTTTTTAACACGTGGTTGTCCTTTAAAAAAAAAAACAAACAAAACACAAAACCTCTCGTGACTGATGATTCCCGTGAGCACAGCTCAGTTGGGGTTGATTGTTGTGTTTGCCTCTGGGTTTGGAGACTCTGGAGATCACCTGGCCCAACCTTCTTCCCCAAAGCAGGGTCAGCTAGAGCAGCTTGCTGAAACTGCTCTCCAGTTGTGCTTGAATGACTCCATGGATGGTGACTTCCCAGTGTCTTTTGGTGATCTGTTCCAGTGCTCAGCCACCCTCACAATAGAACAGTTTTTTGGTTGGTTGGTTGGAATTTCCTGTACTTTTGTTCATGCACATTGTATCTTGTTCTGTCGCTGGGTATCACCAGGAAGAGTTTGGTTTCACCTTAACTCTTGCCCACCCCAGTCAGGTATTTATACCAGATCTTTGGAAAGGAGAAAATCTCCCTCTTGGCGTTTAAAGCTGTCAATTCAGACTTGCTCTCCTGAGCCAGGATCCACAAGGTAAATATTGCTATATGTTGCTAACTGTCTTTTAGACTTTGGTCCCTTATGGGCTCTGCCATCCCTGCCTACCTTCTGCCTTATTAAACTTCTATTCCCCTTCCTTCCTCCCTGCATCTGTCTGTGGATTCTCCCCATAGGAGAGAGCAAATGTTACACAGCACAAATAAAATTGCATAAAAATTAATGTTGCCTCAAACGGCAGTATTTTGGGATCTGGTGAACATAAGCAATAGCTCACTCCAGGGATAATGCTACTGATTGTGAGAGGCCTGTTCAGAAGGAAGTGCTATTTAAGGTGACACTGTTAGGCTTAGAGTCCAAGGAAGTGTGAGTTACACAGCATTTGTTATGCATTTGCTCCAAGACCTAGAAAAAGTTATGTTTCTTTGAGAAATAACTTGGTATCAGAAGTTGTAGTTGCAGTGTTTTAGGATTTTCTTTCTCTCTCATGGAGAATGTAGATAAACTGTACTTAATATCTGTGTTTAGTGTTAGAGGTGTATAAGCCATGACCAATAGGTCTTTAGGGGTGGATTGTCTTTGGCCAATAGACAATTGTTTATTACTGTGTATAAAAAGAACTTCTTGTAAATAAAGTCTCTCTCTTCGCCATCTTGGAGCCTGTCTGCCTGACCTCTCTACCTGCTTCCACAAATCCCACGAATAACAGAAAAGCAAACCATAAGAAGTAACCCCGATGGCCACTCCACCAGTTCAGAAATGGATATGGTTGCCAGAGTTCCAACTCCTAAACATGAAAATGCACCCACGGGCAGATCTTTTCCACTCTGCTGTTTATTGCTTCTTCACAGGGTTGTTTCATTACCCTCCTAATTAGCCCTCATCTGTACTTTTACATAGCTCTTTAACAATATCACCTGTTTATCATAAAGGTGTTTTTACAACATCCGTCTTGGTGTGAAGGGTATCTGTATTCATTATTATTTCTCATGTATCATGCTTTTGGGGAACAGAATTGATATTTTTGTGCTCAGCAAAAAGGACAAGAGTAAAAAGTACAGCTATATACCAGAAGCAATATCTCCTTTCAGCACAGCAGTTTTTCAGCAGAAACTTGTGCAGTCTCTTACCTTCCTTTGTTCAGTTCTCTCTGTAGTGGCTTACAATTCACAGTGCAGGTTCCTTATTTCTGCCACTGGCATGAATGACTTACCCAGAACTTCGGCTTTATATTTGTGTTAAAGGAGAGCAAAGTCTTCTCTTCCTTTTCCTTTGCTTGCATTATCACTCATACAAACTTGGGTGTGGGTTTTGGACTTTTTTCTTTTTTTAATTATCAATGTTATAGATTCTGGTCATATGAATAATGCTGCTGCATAAATAAGTAAATAAATAAAATAGTGGTTTTAAGGTTGTGTCTTAGAGAAAATCTGAGCATCATTGTGCAGAATAGAGTGACCTTGTTGTGCTATTACATTTAATGTTTACAAGTGCAAAGTCAAAGATAGCACACACAAAAAAATTGAGAATCTGATTCTGACATCCCAGTGCCAATAACTGAAGCACATCAGCATTTACAGTCTGTCTTTCTGAAGCGTGCAGATGTTATTTTGCCTTAAAACCTTTTCTTGCCATTGTAGCTGAGCCCTCACTGTGTAGCTGTGGGCACGTGGTTCTGTTTCCAGTGGGCTCTTTGTGAGTGCAGTATTTGCTTCCCATACAGGAAATGGTGTAAACAGACTAATCGCTGTCAGAGGGTGTCATTCAGTACTTTTAACTGATTTGCAAATGTTGAGGCCAGCCTGGAGTTCTCTGGACAAGCTCAGCTGTAGTGATGGATGTGGAAATCTGCTGTAGCAGGATCTCTACACGTGTGTTTCCACAAGTGGAGGGTTTTGTGTGATGATACACTAAAAGTCATGGTTCACAAGACCTCTGTGGTGCAGGGGGGGCATCAGAGATTCCACACAATACGCTCGTGTTTTATCCAGGGTTATTGCCTGTGGAGCCCCGTATCTCTTTTTATAAGTGATACAGTTTCTTGGTTAGAGCTTGGAACCAAGCAACACATGAAATGCAAATTTGACCTGTGGGTTTTTCCTAGGCCAGCAGGCTCATTCACCTCACAATGGCTTTAAAATATTCATAAGTTGTTTTCTGTGTCTATATTATCAAAGGTAGTAGCCACGAAATGACATTCCTTTACCATAGGACTTGTAGGCTGCCTCTGCAGTAAAGAAACATATGTTTGCCTTCCCAAGAGAATTCCACCAAGGAACTTGACAGCACAGCAGGCTTAGGCTCTGTAGTCAGAAACTTTCTGCAGAAGGTTCCTTCAGGGCTTCATTGCCCTTGAGTAATTTGTGGCATCTGATTCATTTTCCACTGGCAGCTATAGATGAAGATGATGCTAACTATATGGCAAAGACTTTGGAAACGTGTCAGCGAAGAGCTGATCAGAAACATGTGAAAATGCACACCCTCAGACTGACTTTAAAAACATTTTTTTTGCACAGATAGAAATTCTTATTCTTTAAATACACATTCAACACCACAGTCAGTGTAGACATACCGCTATTCCAGACTGTGATATATACATCAGGCAGCTTTTTTAAAAGTAACTCATACAAAATATTATTTATTCAAGCAGCCTTGAAAGCAGGGTCTAATTGCTTATCATTTGACAGAGCTTACAATAGAAAAGAATTTGACATCCTTACTCACGATGAGTGGTACTTTATTCCACAATTACTCCTATTCTTTCTACTGAGAAAAACAGGATGGCAAGTCTAGAGCTATCATAAACTAAGAAGCAATACAGCTTTTACACAAAGACAGCTTCATATCTACTGTTGTCAAGAAACAGGGGTTTGTTAGGAATGTTTGAGGTAACAGTTGAATAGATTTACAGGAAAGAAAGGTTGATTTAAATTCTTCTATTTAATTTAAACAGGATTTCAGCATCAATCACAAAAGGCATTGGGCTAGTGAGTATCTGTATTTCAGTTTAATTTTGCTGTGGCTTGATTTTGAAAATCAGAAGCACATGGCACTGTACTAAAACAGCCATTAATAATTAGAAAATTATTCTTGACTTTCTAAAACGTTGGAAGCTGTTATTATTGCTGCTGCTGCTGCATTATGGATAACCTGATTTGTTCTCATTTTACTGATTTCTCTGGGGATTATGGTTTGTCAAATTTCAGGTTGCTTTACTAGTACATGAGTTCCATCCATACACACATATCTGCCCTGGTACCTTTTTGCTGAAGGATACCTGGATAGCTGCTTTTCCATGCAGTGCAGAGCACAGTGCTGAGCTAGAGACTGCAGCACAGAGCATCATCTTGTTTCTTTGTGTCACCAAGGAGGCTAAGTTGTGAAGTGCTGTGTGCATATCAACCTACTAAAATTCACAGAATCACGGAAAATAGGATAAGAAAGGACTTCCGGAGTTAGCAAGTTTGTAATTGTGCCCCTGGCAAGATTGTTTATAACTGTGTTTTCATATAGAAAGCTCCTTAAAGTCTAACCCAAATCTAGCTACCACCCTGCTAATGTAGAGCAGACGTGGAGAATCCTTTGCAGCGTATTTTACTTATTTGGAAACATTTATCACATCTCCTCCATTCTCTTCTCTTCTCTTCTCTTCTCTTCTCTTCTCTTCTCTTCTCTTCTCTTCTCTTCTCTTCTCTTCTCTTCTCTTCTCTTCTCTTCTCTTCTCTTCTCTTCTCTTCTCTTCTCTTCTCTTCTCTTCTCTTCTCTTCTCTTCTCTTCTCTTCTCTTCTCTTCTCTTCTCTTCTCTTCTCTTCTCTTCTCTTCTCTTCTCTTCTCTTCTCTTCTCTTCTCTTCTCTTCTCTTCTCTTCTCTTCTCTTCTCTTCTCTTCTCTTCTCTTCTCTTCTCTTCTCTTCTCTTCTCTTCTCTTCTCTTCTCTTCTCTTCTCTTCTCTTCTCTTCTCTTCTCTTCTCTTCTCTTCTCTTCTCTTCTCTTCTCTTCTCTTCTCTTCTCTTCTCTTCTCTTCTCTTCTCTTCTCTTCTCTTCTCTTCTCTTCTCTTCTCTTCTCTTCTCTTCTCTTCTCTTCTCTTCTCTTCTCTTCTCTTCTCTTCTCTTCTCTTCTCTTCTCTTCTCTTCTCTTCTCTTCTCTTCTCTTCTCTTCTCTTCTCTTCTCTTCTCTTCTCTTCTCTTCTCTTCTCTTCTCTTCTCTTCTCTTCTCTTCTCTTCTCTTCTCTTCTCTTCTCTTCTCTTCTCTTCTCTTCTCTTCTCTTCTCTTCTCTTCTCTTCTCTTCTCTTCTCTTCCCCAGTTCTTCCATTGCTCATTAATTTTTCTAGGGCATGGATTATTCTTTTTGCTTTTCCTGGCCTTTCAGCAGCAGATCCAAATCTGTGCTGAAGTTGAATGCCCAGACTGAATTTACTGTCAGTGCAGCTGAATAGAATGAAAAGATAATTTCAAAACCCTTTATGTATGTCTCAGGATTATGTTTGCTTTTTTAGTTACTAAAACCTGTATTGATGATTTTGCTGCCACTCAGTACACATTTGTGACTTGTAGCTCTGGAGATGATTGCCATTGTCACTGAAGGCTGTCCCACTTTAGAAAGTTAAAGCATCAATTAAATTAGCTAAACATTTCTATTGCTGACATCTGGCCAGCAGAACGGATGTATCTTTGTTGGAACAGAAATCCATAGAAATCAAAGGTCATGCTCAGAATAAGATTATAACATCATAATCTCATTACTTGAATTGGGAGGGGAATGTTGAGATTAAAAAGAGAGAGAAATGGAATGCAGTATACACCAAAACTGGTATTTGTTACAGCGCAAAGGCAAATGGAAGAAATTAGAGGAGACATGCCTGATTTGAACTTCAAAACAGTGAAAATAGCATTTCATTCCTATTTTTATTTCAAAACACATTTGAGAAAAGGAATAATGTAGATGGAGACAGAAAGAGACTTCTAAGTGCTTTTCTTTTCAAAATTTTTCCTAGTGAGAGATGGATGACAGGGGATTTTATACCCCAAACAGCACTTTTAAGTGCTTTTGCTTTTCTAATACCATCTTTCAACTGAGAAAGGGAGAGGAAGAAGCAGACAAGGTGGCCTGACACATCACTTCTAAGTGATTTCTCTCCCAAAGGTATTGAGAAGACTGATAGAAGATTTTTTTTTTTCTGTTGGATATTTATTTTGTTCTGTGACTTGGCAGAAATGAAGTAGGAAGATGAAGGGAGAGAGCTCTTGCTTGTGGAGCAGTATTAAATACCTGACTAGCTTTAGTTGAAGGGTGATTGGAAGGATAACCATCTCTATTTGGCATGGCATGCTCCAGAATTTTATTGTTATGTCTTATGTATTTCTCATTGTGGGTCTCTTGTTCCAAAGTACGTGGCTAAGCCTAGGCAGGAAGCAAATCCCAAGTCAAATTGTCTCATGCATAAAGAAAGACCGTTTGGAAGGCAGGAATCACTAGAGGGAAAGCATTTTTCGTTTTGGTTATGAAACTTAATTTCTTTTCACTGTCTTCCCTCCTTTGCGTCTCTAAAACATTGATAGAGGTTATAATTTCTGACAGTGATGTTGATTGTGGTGTGTAAGTAGGATCCAACAGCTGAAACTGATGGTGTGATATCGTGATGGGGCCTATCACATCGAGACAAGATTGGAAGGTGCAGCTGAAAGAGTGTATAATTGGTATAAATGAGAATCTTGAGTCTGAACAGGTCTGAAATTAGAGAAAGTTCAGCTCTGCATGCAAGTTTCACAGCTCTCATCCATGTTCTGAATTTTAGCAATGATCTTTCAGGTGGGAGGACTGAGCAGCACTGTGTGATCACAGGGATGCGGATGAGAAGGAAACCCTTCCTCAGCAATATAGCAGAGTACCAAGCAAGCACATGGATTTTAATCCTGCCAGAAGATGGTTTTGTCTCCTGTTGCTTCATGGCAGATCCTGCTTTTCCTATTTTGGAGTGCTTTCCATCTCTGGTATTAGTGATGACTCCCATCAGACACCTGTGGTCTCACTGCTGATGGCTGATTGATCATACATGCAAGGCAGAGAAACAGCCTTACAAACCTTTGATCGGTGTCCTTAACTAGAGTATGTTTTATGCATTAAATTTGACTCAAGGATTTTAGAACCATGGACTGCTTTCCCTTTAACGAAAGTTTCAGTGTGTTTGAAAACTGAGGAAATTTTTTTGTGCATGTCTATACTTTATGAGTTTGGTTTTTTTTTTCATAAGCCTTTTTTCAAAAACAGTTCTGGCTTTTTCTTGAAGTTTTTCCAGCTGCTGATAGTGTTCAAAATAGCTCTGTGCTGTGTGGGATCAAAACAGTTTTGGCATTAAAATAAAGAACAGCATTAACTGTTTTGTTTCAACAATAAAATGGGGAATAAATGAATAATTTAGGGGAAATAATTATATTGTCAGGCAGCACTCTGGAATTAATTTGTGAGGTGTATTGGTTATCTCCACAGTTAATTACATTTTGATTTGAAATGCGTGGATGTGGAAGTAAACAGCAATGTATTTAATAGTCACTGTATCTGGGTCACCCAAATAGCATTTAATCCCCCCCATCAAATGGTTTGTGGGTAGTAGGAGGTTTTGGGAATATCAAGGCAAGACAACAGCCATGCTCTTCACATTTAACTTGTTAATCAACAGGTAAGAAGAAGAAATGTCTTGTGTCTGGTCAGCTATCCATGAGCAGCAGCCACATGCTTTGCCCTTTCCCAATGTACTCTGAAGAAGAATGAAGCCATGCTCCTTGTTTTGCCCATCAGATACCATTATCTCTGTGGAATGCCAATTCATATCTCCTTGTGCCATGTGTGGTTCTCACATATGGGATTTTAATAACCTTCATGCTGTGCTATGAATTCATAAACAGGGCTTATAGAGGAAAAACACCACAGGACTCTATTTTTTAATTATTGCTTTTTTGAAAAACAGGGTCTGCAGGATTTTTGCAAGGGTCTTGTGACAGTCAGCAATTGTTTTGCTACTGCAGTGAGGTTATTCCAAGAGGAGGGGATAAATACAGTATTTACTTAGGATATACTTTTTCAGAATTTATTTTCAGTAGCCTACATTTCGTAGCCACTATAATTCTGCTGTTTTATAGTTGGCATTTTGAAGGTCTGATTGTATGGGAGTTTTCCCCCTTTTTCTGGAATGTAATGTGCATTTGATTTCTTAGAGCACACCTCTCCTCCTTGTCGCTCCCCTCTGCCTCAGCCTGTGAAGCCACTATTTACTGCTCAGTGGATACTAGCACATAGCAGCAGTCTTGGTTTCTGTTCTGAAAAAGACCTATTCATTCTGGATCAGTGGGGTCTTTTCTTTCTTTTTACCCCTCTTTTCCCTGGAGTCCATTAGAGCCACCTCTTCTGCATCTCAGCCATGTTCCAGTACTGGTGAAGAAGGCACCGCTGTTAGTAGAGCTAAAAGGAGTAACAACAATTCCAGGTCTCCAGGTATGGTGTGGTGTTTGTCATGTTGTACTGACTGCTAACAGCCTTAGAAAAAAGACCTATGAGGAGGACACAACTAAACTTCACTTTCTCTGCAAATATCCTGCAAAGTAATGGGCCTAAACTGTTGGATACAGCCAGTTTAGCAGTCCTGGAGCTGGTTCACACATGCCAGGAGGAAAACTGCACCGTGTTGCCTGTACCACATACCCTGTACCACAACCAGCTGGAACTAACCTGTGCTTATGATCTCAGGTCATTCTGGATTCCAGTCTTGTAATTGTGCCTAATAATATCATCTTATCTGGAATAAGATTTATTCGGTGTAGGTTCTGTATGGGATTCTCATATGACATGCAGATCAAATCTTTAGTCCATTTTCATTTTAGGAATGTCTCTCTCTCCTGCTGTATTTTGTATGATTATGTGTGTGACAGACAGTAAAAACAACCAAGAACAGACAAGAAAAAAGAAAATAATTTTTCACTAATTACTAAATTTTCAGTGTTTTGTTGTTTTGAGTTCTCTTATTTCTTTGGGGCTCCCCACCACATTGAATAGTCCTTGCTATTAAAAATGTGTGCTTTTTCATTAAAATTCATTGAGCTTCCCCTTGGTTCTTCAAAGTGATAGAACTGTAGAATTACTGAAAAAAGTATGTTGGAAATAACCTCTGGAGACCATCTTGTCCAATATTACCTATAAATAGGACTCACATCAAGGTTAGGTCAGGTCTGTGCCTCTTCAAGCCTTGAAAATCTCTAGGAACAGAGACTGTGGAATCCTTTGGGTATCCATTCCAGAGCTTAATTGCCCTCTGTCATAGAAGTCATTCCTTTAAAAAAGGGTTCTTTTTTAATGGGCTTTATATAGTCCATCAGTATTTTTTCCTCAGCTCATCTGCCTAGGTCTTTTTTGGCCATGAGAACACTGTGAATGCCTGACACCATGTGTGATGGGGTGGCTGAACACAGGCACACACAAACCTCTTCATACTGCATTTGTAATTCTTCAGTCGTATGACTCAGAGAGAGGGGATGCCAGAATTTGCACATTAGCTTTGTAAATATTTTCTTAGAATTAAATTAATATGTAATCTACACCCTCCATCTTTCTCTCTTGCTCCTTTTTGTGTTATTAATACATACGTACATGTATGCGCTTTTTTAAAAGTCACTAAAGCAGACAAGAGAACATGGAACTAACGTGAGTGTGGAAAAGTTTTGCATTGTATACTGTCTTCAGAAATGAAGCAATGTTATTTCTATGCTCTTCCTCAGCATAAGCTGCAACTTGGACACCTGGACATTTCCTTTGGATGATTATTTTGCAATTACTTGACTTCAGTGTTTTGGTTTTTTTTACTCAGTTGCATCCTGTAGTCCCTTAGAGCTGCTTTGTGGCAGTGAGGTAGAACTGTAGAACTTAACCCCCTGCAGTTCCCAGTGTGAGTTGTGAGCTGTTGTAGCTAGAGGGGCAGCAGAGCCTGTAGCATGGAGCAGCATTGCACTGGAAGGAGGAGGAAGGGAGAGTCACAACTTGTTTGCTTACAAGGCAGTTATCAGTATTCCATTATCTCTTCCCTTTCTAGGCCCTGAGCTGAGATGTATTTTGCCATATTCATAGCACCAGCAAGCCACAGCAGGCAGATGCTATCAGAGGGCACTGATTTTCTCTTTCATTTTTGCTGTCCCCAAGAGCCTGTTTTGTCAGAACCGTGGTAGTCTCTGCTGTATCAGTGTGAGTTACAGAGCCACTGATGAGCTTTGGTGTTGACCTTAAAGATTGCTTTTCAAGTTTCAAAGATCCTGCTGTCATTACAGTCCTTGGAAAATTAGGAATCACAAGGTGCATTAAAGTCAACAGTCTAAAAAAAACAAAACAAAAAACCCTACACAAACTCTGTGCACTCACAAGCAGAGTGGAAATGCAGAGTCTGATGCCAGCATGGAAGCTAACATGGCCTCCTTGGTTTCCATCCCAGAGATAGACTTGGGGCAGGAAATCGTTTCAGTAGTAACCAGGGAAATCCATCCAGCCGAGAACATCAGGATGTGTGCTTACACACGAAGGAACACCATATTGTGGCTTTGTGAGTAGAGAACTCATATCAAGAAGATACCCTGCATCCTTTTCGTGGGTTGAAGCAGAACTGCAGCTGAAAGGTCTCTGCTGCTGCCCAGGCAAAGGAACTTGTAATCTTGTCCGTTTATGAACTGCAAATCTCAATTTCTCTTGCCAAAACTCCAGTGTTAGGTGAAGTCTCCATGAACTCTTCAGCCATGTCAGCGAGAGTTTTGCTTTTAACAGTAATGTAGGCAATGAATGTGCCACGGATTTACCCAGAAAGTCAGTGTGTAGGTATATTACAGTGGTATTTTTCTTTTGAAGATGTATGAAGGACTAAAAATTAATTTCTCTCTTACAAATCTATAATTATAGGTAGAAGAGCTATATGATTATAAATGCCCCTTTTGGCAGCAGTGTTGTTTCTATCTTGCAACTATGTCACTGTCAGGCCAGACTATATAGTGGAGAAAAGATTGATAGGGTTTATTATTTTCATCTTTTAATAAGATTTTGTTTTGCAATTGCTTCTAGCATGCTTCACCTCATAACTTACCAGCTCATTTGTGTGTGTGTGTTTTCAGCACCTCAGGCCTTGGTCTCATTCTGAGCTCTGTGCTGAGGATGCTCAGACCTGCACAAGGCTCCCTTGACTTCCAATCCAGTTTAAATTTTTGTCCTAGTGCCCATTGCCATGGTGGTTGAAATTTCAGGTGTCTGACAAAATGATGATTTAACCTTACATCTTTCTGCAACTGAAACGATTTTATGATCTTAAAAGATATTTAAAGCAATAATATTTTTGGGCTATCACTTTCTAAGTGAAATTTTAACCTGAAATTACATTCTTAGAGAAAATTTTAAAGATTTTTACAGATGACAGTCATAGAGTGGTACTGCAAATATTCCCAATGTACCAATGAGGGGAGAGTAAATGAATGTGGCCAGAAGCAACTATGTATTCTCTTTTAGATAAGGCATCCTGCAATTAAAAACACTGGACTTAGAAAGCTTCTTAAGGCTTATTTTGTCAAATGAGAAATGCCACTGGTTTTAATGCTACTGTAATAAACCTTATTCTTATTCCTGGCATGGATATTATATTTTTTTTAATTTCAGAAAAATGGATAATTAGCATTTTAGCTTATCACTTTCCTTCCATGCATACAAATAATTTGACAGATAGACCACCAAGAGAGACAAAATTAAATAATAGGTCTAGACAGCATGGAACCAAAATAAATTAGAGGTTAGGCTTCCAGCCTGTTAGGTGGGTTTTCATGGAAAAGAAAAGGGGGGGTTAATACAAGGTAGTTTTTTCTGACAGTTTTTGCTGCTTACCTTGATATTGTTTCCCCATATCAAATCCCAAATAAATTGACCTGAAATAAGACGTGAACTTCACATTAGAAGTCCCCTAGTTTATTTGTGAGTCTAATTTTTTCAAATGTATTTAGATTAGAGGCCTAACAGGCATTACAGCATCTGTGATTCAGCCAACTAAGTTCCTAGATAATGGTCCATGATTAATGGTGAGTGCTGATAATAGGAGGTTATTAGAGAAAGCAAACTTGGAACAAATCTGCTGTAAACATTATATACTTTACCGCCATCTGTGGGTATTTATAATAAATACAAATTAAAGTCAGCGGTTAAGAGGAACCCATGTTTTCCATATGTGACAGAGAATTCCTTGGATGTACTCTTCTAGTGGGAATCTTCATAGTCGGAATTGTCATTAATTTTTTTGCAGAGATACTTATTATTGCAAAGAAAAAACAGTTTTTGTATAAAGAGTTCTTTTGGCCTTGGTTGCTTTCAAGGATGTCATTCTAGAGTCCACTCTGTAAAGAAGGATTATGTGTTGCATGTTACCTCTGCTCCACTGCCACACACGTTATTGGGTGTGAAAAATTGTTTTTGTCCTTTCGTACTGAGATTCATTCGCTATTCAGCCCATGTGCTAACAGGATGTTCCTCCTTTTTGTGTCTCCTTGAGTTGTGACATTTTACCTCCTTGTGGTTTGTATTGTTTGCTGAGCAAATACGTCTGCATAGAGAAGAAACAATTGTTGTCTTCCTTATTACTAAATGTAAAAAACAGAAAAGAAATGTGATACAGACAGAGAATTGCAGAAGATAAATTAGAGCTAAATATTATGATACCAATACCCTGCTGAATCAAGTGACATGTTTTGCTGGTAGCAAATGTACTGTTGCAAGTACAGTTCTGCAGCAGAGTGACAAAAGGGGTGCTGTTGTTAGGGTCAGGTGGTTGTGTTGTGCTCTGAGTTGTTTATCCTGTTTGTTGGACAGTGTCTGGTTTACACTGTGTTTTTCCAGTTCCTTCTGTGCACAAAATTCAAGAGTCATCACGTGGTACTGAGGGCAAGTGAACAATGTGGTAGATGTTAAGATAAATGACTTACTGGCTTCAGCATTCAGCAAGCAGTATTTGGTTGGAAGAATTCCCGGCTTTTGAACTATTACAAAGTCATGATATTTTAAAGCCTGTGTATTTGTAAATGGGTGATAGATGAAGTGTCACAAACATTCTGGTTATTTACGGTCATCAGCTAAACCTCTGGGATGAAGTTAGGAATACTCTAGAACTAATGTAGTTTGTTTGGCTTTCCATTTTGTGCAGCTGTGAAGTTAATTTTTTCATAGGCTGTTTTTCAGAGTGAATGCTATTTTAGTGCCTACCTTGTGAACTTGCTGTGTAGGGTGTGCATGTTGGAGTTTGCCTCCCTTCCATAACAATTCAGTCCTCAACAGTTTTTGACAGAAGCATTTCCACATATGCTCTTGGGCATACTTGTATTTTTATGCTGATTTTTTTTATATGTATGCCAAAGAGTATTCTGCTTTTCCTCCAATTCAGAGGTGTTAATTATGTGGATATGAAAGTGTAGACATCTGCATGTCTAGGGATGTCAGAATTTCTGGTTACCCACAAACTACAGAGCTATATGCTGGAGTGAATGTATCCATTTCCATCTGTTTGCTGCTTGGGCAGCTGCAGAGTAAAGGACAAAAAATCTTCTCTCTGCCTAATCCTGAGTGGTTTGATTGGCATGTCTGATGAAGTTTTCTTCACAACAGTTAGTTTATAACTTAACAAATATCTTTAGGAGTTTTGGTTCTTCTTTGCTAGATTGCATTCCCAAACATCATGGTTTATCTTTCTGGCTAAATATCAATATTTGCATATATCAATATTTGCTTTTTCTCAAATTCTTTTCCCCCTTAGATGCTTCTCTTTTAAATTCTAAACTGAAGTCTACCCTTTCATAGATTGTCTGAATTTTTTTCTATTCTCTCTTCTCTTCTGTGTCTTCTTTCCATTTATTTCCTCCCCCTTTTCTGACATATCCATTCATGTTAATAAGAGCACGTCCCTTCTGCCATCGTGCCTAGGGATAGGAGAATTTGCCAGGCACCTGAGACAGAAACAAAAGGAAAATGCATCTCCTATGGACTGACAAAGAATGCTCACCCAGGACAGGTCGTCACATCCTTCAGGAAATGCCTTAGGGCAAATCTTTCTTCACCTGCCGCTCTCTCGATGCCCAAAGTCCTTGAGGGCTGTTGACCATCACTCCTCCAGTCTCTGCCTCACCTGGGCCTTCCTGTTGTACTTGAAGCAGTGAATTTGGCAGGTTCCTTCCTTCATTAACCCTCCATGCAGAGACAGAACGATTTCTCCTGTTCTTATTTACTCCCTGCCGCCTTTCTATTTTTAAGTCTCTTTTACCAAGAGAGCTATCAGGATAGCTTATTATTCCTGAAGAAAATACTACTGTAGGCTTATTTAAAAGGCGTCAGTTTCCATAAATTTTCAGCTGGAAATCAGGAAAAATGAAAAAAATAAAAGGGACCGTTTTACTGTGAACTACCATTCTTCCACCTTTTAATAATAAAGAAAACTGTTCAATTGGAGGAGCATTTAAACTCCATTTTAGATAATTATTTGAATACAGTTTTTGTAAAATAGAAAGTAAAAATATTTGGATTAAACTGGACCTGGCTTTTATTCAGTTTTACTAAATTATGTTTTATGAGATTTTCATGTGGGGTATTATGTTTGACTTTTCAATTTTTGCCTTGTAATATAGTGGAAAATACCTAAAATACATAAAAAATATTTATAGGTCGTATACTTGACTCTTTCTACTCAGAGTTTTCTCACGTATATTGAGGCATTCGGTTTTCAGCTCTTGGTATCATGAGATGTACTTGATTCTTGCTTTGTTTCGAAGCTGCCTATATTGTTTCCAATAGCAGCAGAAAAATCAACAACATTCTACTGAGCATTTGCTCTGCTGTATCTTGAAAGAGGTAGGAGCTGACATGGAGTTTTCTGGAGCTGTCTCAAAAGTGAGAAAGATGACACTGCATCACTTTGCACTGTGGTTCATGTTTGGAAGGTTTGAGTCTGTGGTTTGTGGTTGTTTTTTTTTTCTCCTTTCCATGAGAAAGAAAACTAAAATGTTTCAAAAATACACTTGCTGGCTGAAAGTTTAGATGGGGCAGGTGGCTTTGCTGCACAAGTTTCAACATCTGCCCAAAGTTCGAGCTTCCTTTGTTTTTCTGTCTTGTTACCACTGACGTCAGGAATTCACAAGATACTTGCTCAAGGAAAGGGCTTGTACAGCCCCTTTAAGGAGCTGTCACAAGAGCTGCAAATCAAAGTTCTGTAACAACTGGGTCAGTGTATATAGAAAGACTTTCATCGATGGTTATTTATTCAGTCTTTTGCTGTAAGATTAGTCCCATTATGTGCCTCCTATGCATTCCCTTCCAATTCATTCAATTTAAATAAAAACTTTCTGCTAGAACTCATGTACATATCAGTGACATTCATCTAAGTAAAATATTCCAGGCACTTGAGTCTCAGGAATGGTCTTACAAAGAAGCAGATCATATTCTATTTATTTGGAAATGGGATGCATGTTGACATTGGGCTTATTTCAAAATAATGTCAAAATGTTAAAATCTTTATGAAATCTTAACATTAAATTTTATGAAGGCAGAGATGTTTGCTGGGGTGTGATGCTGAGGGCTAGGACCAAAATCAGCTGCTGAAGATGAAAAAAACACAACACTGCTATAGGAAGGGAGAGGGAACAATCACAAAGTCAGGGTAATCAGACCTGTCTTTTTAATAATTTTTATTTTTAATTCTTGATGTTAGTAATATAATGTAATTTATATACAGTGCTGTACTAAACTGGTAGCTCTTGCTGGGTGAACACACAAATGCTATTTTTCTTTTCTTTAAATGTGCTGAATTTTTTCCTAGAGAAGCATGGCAAGTCTTTTCTCCCAGTCAGAGGTCTGAAGAAAGTGAGTAAGTGTAGATAAAACCAGCTTGTTTAATCATGGAAACACGGAAAAATTAAAATACATTTTTTGCTTGTAAAGTAGAGAAAAGCAATAAAAACAATGCCAGACGGTTAATGCCTCTCTTGTACCTTTCATTTCAAAGACCTCAAAAGAACATCAAGAAGAATAAAGGCTAAATCTACTCCCTATTGGCATCATTATAAATGTTGTATCCTCTAAAACTCTAAAGACATCCAAGAAGAGTAGAAGAATAAATGGCATTGAAATAAAGAAAGTCTCTCTGGAGCTTTGTTCAATCGGCTTTGTTAGAATTCACTCAAATAGGATGATTATAAGAAAAGATCTCATTTGTTTCAACATTAAAGGCACAAATTAATATGTGGCAAGCTGCTAATAATTGCCTCATTATGTAGTGAATGGGCACTGCGTCCAATTTACAAAATTACAATCATATTGTTAAAGTAACAATTGAGAAAGTTTAGTCTGAGTTTCCTAACTATCTGCATGATTAGTTGTGGGATTCAGAGTGGAACAGAGTTGGTGGTTGGAGAGAGCTCTCCAGCGCACCACTGCTCTATAGTGCTAAGGAGCCACAAGAGAAATCAGCTTTTCATTAGTGGCAATTGCATCTGCAGAGGACCTGAGCTGGGTTTGGCAGTCTCTGCTGAGACCAGGGCTTGGCGTGTGTCTGGTCTGTCAAAACGTTGTTTTGTGGTTCAGAGACCCAGCCGGACCTCAGCGGGTCTGCAGGGCTGTGGGTGGAAAACGGGTGATCCAGGATCTGCGTCACTGAGAAACCCTCCCACGCAAATGGTCCTGCAGCCGGAATTTCAGTCTCTTGGTGGAGAAGACACTGGAAATGGTGGGGGAGGTGTCAAATTTGGAAAGTAAGCAATCTTCCAAAGAGTGAAATCCTATGTGGAAGACAATCATGTTTTGTGACCTACTCTAGTTAGATTTGCTTGTGACCTTTTCTAATTCTGGCTGATTTTGTTATTTAATGATTTGACCTTTGATTCTGTGAAGCCACTTCAGTGCTAAATGCAAAGATTTAATAACTAGAACTGTTTGATAAGTGACCTTTATTACACAGCTATTTCTCTTTGCGAGAGAAATGGCACTGTTTTGCAAGTTCTAATTCACAGTTTTAATTATCTTTTCTATTGTCTGTAAGCTTGCACAGGAAATGGAAAGGTCAGACATTTCATTTTCTTTACTGATTAAAATATAAGTGTTCCTCAACAGTTACAATGTATCATTCAGGAAAAAGATGGGACAATTTGTCAGAACCATGCCCAGCCGCTCTGCTGAGGACTTCTACATCCTCCTGGTCAGCAACAAAATGAATAATTTTCTAGCAGCAGTAATAGCTCAGCCCCCATGGTGTTTAGAGGTGAAATAAATGTCTACGTACATGAAAAGAGAAAGGTGACTGGTTCTTAATGTTTTTGTCTTTAACCCATATATCTATGATGCAAGTGAATGAAGATCTTGTGAGGGGTAAACCTTCACCTGATACTGTGAGTCCAGAGAGGATAAGCAGAAACAGCACAGGTTTCTGTGTGGTTCTGGCCATCAGTGTCAGTCCCACTGCTGCTGGACCATCTCTGCAGGTGAGAGGGCAGCCTGGACTGCCCGGCAGACCCGTTTGTGTTGTATGTGGATTCATGTGCGTTACTGAAACCTCCCCTCTTGTCGGTGACACTTACAAACCAGCACCACAAACTGGTGGCCTGTCTCCATATGGGGTTCAATGAATATTGATGTGTGTGTCCAGATATATTGAGGGAGATACGATGCAAAAAGATGATGAAGACAGTGGATGGTTCTGGAGTCTGTGGAATATCTGTCATGGATGTCAGTCAGCCTTCTAACTCTGTCTGGGATCTCTGTTGGGAAATATACACACTGGGATATGTAAAATCTCTCTGCATTGTAAAAAATATTTATTCTGAGATAGAGCTGGGAGGGGGTTAGCCTCTGACTGTTCAAGAAGAGCAGATTATACGTTGACCTAGCGCAGGCATTCAGTATTTGAAAGCACTTCATAAATTGGAACAAGATAAATGAATCACAACAAAAGAGCTAGAAAACCAGGGGACACAGTTGCAGGAGTGAGTGTACTCAGTTTATTCAAGCAGAACAGTTGCACTCAGTGAATAGAAAATGTGCAATGCATTTGTAACTAAGGTCAGAAAATCAAACAATTCCAAATTTAAGAGAGCAGCTCCATTTTAATGGAAAAGGAAGAATTTAGTGAAGAAAAGGAGCACTGAGCATGAGACAAATTTAATTGGAACCAGATTCTTGACCAAATTGGCTTTTCCTATCTAGCAGTTTCATATTCACCATTTGTTAGTTTGAAAGTTCACCCTGAAAGCTATAAATTAATCTAGTGGGACTGTAACAATTCACTTGGTGCTAGGATATGAGTTATGCCCGTGGATTTGTTTAGGTCACCCAGCCATGTCCTCATAATGAATCTTAGAGAGAATTTCTGTAAGTAAGCAGTAAACAGAGAGACTGTTGTGTTCAGCTGCATCTCCTGGGATTTCACCCCTGCTGTCAGAGAGCCATGCAGGACAGCTCTCCAAACCTACAGCAGCTATAAAAAATGCATGGTGTTCTGTAAAGGAAGCATTGACAATGCTTTTGCATTCAATCAGGAATCTTTAGCTACAGATGGAATGAGGAAAGAATGTTTTCCTGAACCAGACACACAAAGAATCAAATCAATCACGATAGAGAAATCAAAGCTTTGAAATTGTGAGATTTATCACAGCAGTCTTGCAGGATGCTCCTTAATTCAGTACAATATTTGTCACCCAGAGATGAGATATTTTAGCTCTTGCAGTTTGGCTCTCTTCCTTGCATGTGTCTCTTGTCCTTGCTTTATTTCCCTTATCAAAGAATTTGATGTTTTGTCAGCAGCCACATCCTAGGGTTATAGTGGTCAAAAGTAGGCAGGCTGTTCATCTACATCAGCTAAATGAGGTGTGATTTTGAAGAGAAATAACCACAAGTCTGATCAGAAAAGCACCTAGCATCCTGTCAGAGTAAATGTCCAAAGAACGTGAAGGGAATTTTTCCTAAAAAAATATTAAACTGATGTCACTGGCTCCCAGTTGTGAGTATGACAGAAGATCAAGTCTGACCATACAAAAAATTGTAGGTTATCTCTGACCTGGATGATCCTCTGTAGGTTTTTTTGATGGATCTAGTTTTCATTTGATTTCAATTTCTAACTGAACTCTTTATACAATCCCATTTAAATACAGGCATTTCCTTTTAGTCGGTAGGTACAAAAGGACCAAAAGACATTTACTCTTTATACTCTGATAAATGGAACATCAGATAGGTCCCTATATCTCTGTTAGATAATTTTTCCTTTTTTCAATTCATACTGGACTAATAGCACCCTAGAACGTGATCAGGAAATACTGTCTTTGACTTCAGTTTTCTCAGGGATTAAATTCTGAGTTCAGGTGTCACCAGTCCATCTGCCTCTCATTTTTCATGGGTCATAACCACTCTCTGGAGAGAGCAACATATTCCTCTGTCTGCATCTCTTTCCAACTGCAGGGTTTTCATACTATTAGATTGCTTTTTAGAGTTACATCTCCCATTTGACTTCTGTCACAAATTTGGTGTCTTTTCATTCAGACATAAAGTGTACAGTTAGTGTCCAGTTAAACTTCCAGCATTACTTTTTCAGTAGGTTTTTCTCCTATTGCTGACAACACCTTGTTAAAAGAGAAGTCATTGATCTAAATACTGTTTTCTGCTGCTTCTTTATTTCCTCACTTTTTAGTGAAAAGAATAATATTTAGAGGGAGAAAAAAGGCATGATTATTTGTATAGTTGACTTTGCAAGGTGGGAACAAAGGCAAACATTGCAAATGCCGATTTCACTGAAAAGGTTTGCATTCAGAGCTCTGTAGTTGCAGTTTTCAAGCAGCTCTGCCACATGGGGATTGTGGTTTTGTTTTTTTAAAGAGAAGCATTACTATCAATTTGTTGTACTGTACCTGTCTTTCTTTTAACTGAATTTTCAGTCTTCATGTTTTACAGAGAAAAACTTGCAATGTATATTATTGTTTGCTATCTTGCAGCCTCTCCAACTTGACTGTGACCTCTGTGCCATTGTTTCAAACTCGGGACAAATGGCTGGCCAGAAGGTGGGAACCGAGATAGACAAGTCCTCCTGCATATGGAGGATGAACAATGCTCCCACGAAGGGCTACGAGGAGGATGTTGGGAAGAGGACAACCATCAGAGTGGTCTCTCACACAAGCGTGCCTCTCCTACTCAAGAATCCCGAGTACTTTTTCAAAGAAACCAACAACACCGTTTACGTGATCTGGGGTCCTTTTCGAAACATGAGGAGGGATGGAAATGGCATTGTGTACAACATGCTGAAGAAAACTGTTGACAGCTACCCAACTGCCAAAATCTACGTGACAACGGAGAAGCGCATGAGTTACTGTGATGCGGTGTTTAAGAAGGAGACAGGGAAGGACCGGTAAGTCTTTAATGTGAAGAACAATTACAATGTTTGACAAAAGATACATGAGAAAAGTCCATGTGGGATGCCAGCTACTAAATGAGTCCCCAGATATGTTTTTAATGGATTGTTATATGGGTTTGACTGTTATAAGCACTTGATGAGGCAGCAGCTAGGCCCCATTTACCCCACCTACGCTACCTTCTGTTCGTTCCATTTCTGTTGGCTTGAATCCCAAAAATATTGGATGTCTTCCTGAAATGTTTTCAAAGCTGTGTGTTGTTTTCAGCTCAATTTACTATTGATTAAATTGACATTTTATTTGAAGAGGATAATCCTACACAAACAACATTTCCAAATGCACAACCTCAGGATAATTCTGGATATTGTATTTTCTTCTCTGTTGAGATTCACCATAGCTTTTCTTCAAACACAGACCTCAGGGTTATGCATTATTTCTGTTTCTCGGTGAATATGCATTATCAATGATACTGGAATAGATTTAGGTTTTTACCAGTATTATGCTGAAATTCTGTTTTCCATGCCTGAGAATGTGTGTTTATGCTGCTCAAGTGGAGGCTGTAAGGGGTGAAAGTGTGAGGGTCACTGTTCTGGCTAGTGAGTTCAAAGTAGAAATTGGATTTGTGGAATTAAGACCACAAACCTCAGGAATTTATAACCAAGCTGCAAAAATTCAAGTCATCTGTGTTTTGGCATGGAAGGGCACCTGTCACGCATACTCGCTTGAGCTAACTAGGAAGGAGTTTCCAGATCACTACTGTGCCTTAATATTAATTTTTGAATTTGCACATCATGAATTTGAGGTTGGGAAGGACTGTTCCTATTCTGAGCAAATTAAAGATATAGATATTCACAAACACCTTAACATAGTCTGAAATTTTGACTTCGCTTTTGAAGTAGAAGAGCTTGTTATCTCCAACGTATTTGTTTCACTATGTTATTAAACTGTTGGAATTTGGTGACAGTTGATTTTTCCTATTTTTCAAACTATTGAAACATAGTTTCAATGAAGAGCTTGCCCCTCAGCTTGTTCACCATGTGCATATGTTGCTGCTGTGGTTCTGGAGTTGGAGGGAACTATGTCATAAAGGTGTCAAGGTTATCATGCCTTCTTTAGTTTAACTGAAGAAAGTGATGAACAGAAGCTAATAAATACACAAGATCCATTCTTCAAAAATGACCTTTAATAATCCAAGTCATCCTGTTTACATATTAATCATGCTAAATATGATCACGGGTACATTATTGCATTGCTATACATAAATTTGTTTATATTTATGAGTCAGTCAGGTCACAGAGACTTTAGAATACTTCATCAAAATCCTTATTGTGAGATCAGACCTTGAAAAAATCTCCTGTTTTTGCTATGAAAAAAAATCTCATCATTCAATGTCAAAGTATCCTTCTCTCCAGCCTAATCCATTCCTCTTCAACAAATTAACACATCTCAAGTTTTTATAGTTACGCAATTAACACAATACAAATGCTTCTTTTCATGTCAAAAGCAGATTGAACTTCTCTCAGTGCTTATAACAAAGTTCTTAAGTAGACTAATGTCAAAGTTGCCCGTGTTCTTTCTCCTTAAGTTTCACATTGCAAACAGCAATAAATTTTTACAAGCCTCTCTTACGACCCGTCACATTGTTTATGTGTGCGTGTCCCTTCGACACTGAGAAAAAACCCACCGCTTCTCACAGTGGCAACCGGGTAACATCCTTGTATCTACTGCAACTTTCATTTTTAGTCCTACTTTTCCACATCAAATGCTTAGTGATGTTTTTAACATCATTTAGTGCTCTTGTCAGCCAGAAACAAGGGAAAAGATTGATGCGTCACCAGCCAACACCTTCTGTATCTCAAGAAAACATCCTGCAGTTCCCTACTAATCAGGGACTTCAGTTTGGGAACTGTTTCATTTTCTGTAACATCTTCAATTTGCAGGACCTGTCTTCTGTTTCTAGGGAGGGTCATGAGGCTGTTAGAGGTATGTAGCATTTGTGGAAGCAGTAAATGGAGAGCACAAGAGATTTGTGGGTGATGAAAATACTTTCGCACATTGTGCCAGGCTATTATGATGCTGAGACAGACTCGGGTTCCTCAGCCAAATATTCCTTCAGTTCCTCAGAGAAACATCAGTCGTTGCTTGGAATATTAGATTGAATGGAGGTCTGTTTCGACATGTTTCCAGCAAAAATTCTGGAAGGAAACCAATTTCAGCTCATATTTTAAAATGTATTGAGTGGATTGCAACTTACATCTATTTTAGTTTAATCCTAAAATACTGTCTTTCTGTACAGTGTATGCTACTAATGCATAGTAAAATTGCAACAGATTTCTAGTCTGTCGAGCCTTTAATGAGTTTTCTGTTTCTACTCTTTGATGTACAGTCTTTTTAGGTAATTAGTGGGACTTTCCAGCAGTTTCATCCTTGTGGTGCTCAAGGTTTTGAAGGATGTTGTGAGAAGCAGCTAACAGGTATTTGCTGCAGTCACTTCTCTACTGCAGAAAAGCTCTGGTCCTGCACTGGTGACGTGGGAACTTTATTCCTGACTTCACTGGGTGCACGCTCAAAACCTACAGCTTTGGTATTGACAAATTATTTATTCCTGATGCATGGAAGAAACAAGAATTGCCTCTGAATAATTTCTAACAAACAGTGTTGTTTATTTTGTAAGGAAGCATTTTTTAACTCTACAGCAGTACAAAATACCCTCTGATATGGGCTATCCACGCTGGGTTATTAACCTTGCATGAGTGTTAGGAATCTGGGGAACATATGTTCTTTCTGAGAGTCTTCGTTAGTGAAGCATTGAAGTTCAAGGTGGTGAATGCTCATCCACTTTGAATAATTGTTGTACATAAATAATATTCATTACCAAACATTCACAATTTTTCATTAATGCATTTTACTTGGTACTTCCCTACAGGGAGCATAAAGCTGGCAGCTTCTTCCAGTGCTTCACTAATGTGCTGGTGTATTTATATATATTGACTCAAGTGAAAGGATTTAAAGAAATACTAGATAATTACTAAATGTGGCATCTTTGTATGTACGTCAATCCAGGTGAGTGGTTCTAAAGCCATCTATATCTTTGCCATGCAATACAAATATAATGCAATATGATATAATAACATTTAATTGGTAATAAGAGGGAAAACTGTAGGCTTCATTAAAGCAGCAAAGCTAATTCTGCTCTGATAAAGTGCACTGAGCATCCCTAAATAGGTTTTAATTAGCTGGCACCAAAGCTGCACCACCCTTAGGGAGGGTAAAATTAATGAAAACTAGCAGCAAATAGATCAATGCTACTGGATGTTCTTGCCTTAGGTGAAGGTGATGAGAAAGAAAGGAGTGTCTTTTAAGGATCATTTAGAAAACAGTCTGCGTTAAAAGTCACTTTCAACAAGCAGTGCTAAAATAAATCTGTGCTAATATCAGTGGAGCAGTCCAGTGTTATCTGGACTGCAGGCTCCGTTTGTGTTTACCCACAAACACCTCGGGCTAACCCTGGGCACTGCGCCTCGGAGCAGTGCCTGTGATAGCCCAGCTCCACATCCCCTCTCGGGGCTGGCAGGGGGCTCAGAGCGCTCCTGTCCCTGCAGTGGGAGGCTCTGAGCCCCAGCCAGCAGCCAGCGCTGTGTGTGCTGATCCTGCTCAAAGCACAGCGGAACTGCGGGTCTGTGGGCACTGTGTCTGTGAGTAACTGCTGAGCTCTGTGCAGAAATGTGCCCTGAGCTCCTGAAATGCACAGTGAGAGGTGTGAGATGATGTTCTGAAACCCAGCCAGTTTGGTAGACAGTTGACTTTCCACATACACTGTCTAAACTCTGACAGCACCCATCCCATACCAAATCAGTTCAGTTTAACATTTTTTGAAATTATTAGCTACATACATGTGTCTTCAGGAGGCAGGTTCACTGAGCCACATTTGCAGTCAAATGGCTGTTTCTGAAAGACTTCTGTCAATAGCTTGGACAGTTCTGAAGAAACTAAATTGCTTTTGTGCTTCTCTTCCAGAAGTTCTTAGTTTCCTCTGTTCATGCCAGATGGTGCTATGTGTTAGGTTGTGAGAAAGCTGTTTTATCATTCAAGGCAGAAAGATGTATCATTCTGATCGCTGGCTTCTGCATCAAGATTCAGAATTCGGGGTTGTGTTCAACCTGCCATTTTACTCAGTTCTTCTCACTAATTATTTATTACTTTGGTGATATATGAGATCTATATTATATCTCTGTCATTTAGAGCTAGCAAATTACATTCATCTCAAGTGTGGATTGACACTGTTAAGACAACTGCAGTCATCACAGCCTCACCTCAGCTAATATGTGGTTTTTCATATGTCTGACTAATCTACATGAAGCTATAGTCTAGTAAAAATGTCACTGAAATGAATAAATGAAATTACATTCTCTGAGGTTCAAGTAGCTGCAAATTCTATTGTTTGGTGATATTCTCTGTGAATTAAGGTAGTAAAGCTGTCAGTGTCCAGAACACGAGAGTTTTATGCTGTGTTTCTGGTTGTTGGCTTGAATGAAATATTATAGTAATGATATTTGCATTTTTGCACTTGCTTACATGTACTGGTTTCTCTATCAAAGTTATTCAGAGGAAATATAAAATCTTAGCTAGTGTTGGTTAAAATTTGCAGAAACAATTTTTCATTGGGAAGCTGTGAACATTGACACTGAGCCTCTCTCAGAGAGTTAAATTTTGGCACTTGGAAAGCACATGCCATCAGTGCTTTGTATTAATGTGATTTCTCTTAAAAAAAAAAATCTGGAAGATGAGTTAAAGTTCATTTCATTTTGAATAGAAAATGAGCAGACTTAGGGAATATCAGTGTCTTTAAATTACAGAACTTTGGGAAGAAAATGATGAAAAGACTAATTCAGACTAACAGAGGAAATGTATAATGCCTGTTGGAACATTTTTAAGGACAAAGATTAATTGTAGTTTACATTTTGCTATAGTCTTTATCATGATGATGTAATATCTGCTGCTGCACCAGTAAAGTCAGCAAAAAGTTCTCAACTGCCTGTGAGCATCTCAGCAACCCCAAAAATACGTGTTTGATATAGTGACCATTTTTCAAGTACTTGACAGTGGATCTTTCTTGAACCGTTGCTTGGCACTTCCATTCTTTCTTTTTATAAAGTAATTCCTTACAAAAATGCTAATGGATTTGTCCATCTTAATTCATAAAAGGTTTAAATAGTTTCATTGTCAGTCAAGACTGCTTTATTACCTGAAAAAACAAGGGTCTAAGGCATGAAACCTTAATGAAATAAATAGATTTTTCATTATAAAACACTTAAAACCTCAGCATCTATTGCTATTTGTGGTCAATCACCAGATGGTTAACAACTGTTTGGGGGTTTATATCCACTCTTCCATTTCCTGGTAAAACACCAGTTGTTCCTGAGTGTCCTACATTTATTCCCTGCAGCCCATTAGTAACTGCATTTATATTCTTTATGAAGATTTTCCTAATTAAGATGAACATTTTTCTCTATTAGGCAGATGGAACTCAACAGAAGAAGTCCGTTCTTTATTAACAGGCCAGTAAATGCTGCTCAAAGCACCAGCACTTCTGTTAAGAAGCACAGCTCCTACTACATTACACTAATTACATAGTAAAGTGAAACTTTATTAAAAAATATCAATATTAACTATTATTTTGTGATAAAGCTGTGGCTGTGTATAGATTAGTGTGAGCTTAGAGACCTATTGATTCTGTAGTGGTTGCTGACTATAGCCATGGAGTTATTTCTTTTTAATTAATGATTAAGGACAACAAATATATAATCAGGATCTGCTCTATCATTCTGCATTTTCACATGTTCTTTGAATTTATCCATCTATTTCTTTTAATTTATCACATCTTCTTTAAGTGCCACTCAATCTGTTTCTGCTTCTGACAAACTGTATGTTAAATCTTTATACAGTGTTTGGTATAATCCTAATTACATGCATACCTTTTTCATCCTGTGCTTTAAATACTCTGCACCTTTTATTGTTATGAGAGAATTGGTGATACCTCTCAGAAGGAACTGTACCTATGGATGGGATTCTGGGCTCAGTCCTTGAGGGTCCCTTCCAACTCAGCATACCCTGTGATTCTGTGATTCTCACATTCCTTGAACCTTTGGAGAGGATGATGTAAATCAGTGACTCATACTGGCAATCCTGGCAGACCCTGGATGGCAGTGCTTCCGGTTTTGCTGCTGATGGTGAGGATATTTTATGGATGCAAAGGTAAAAGTCTCGGGGAGAAAAATTAGCAGAAACATAGATTTTGAATGAAGCCTTTGGTGTTCATCTCCTAGAGCTCAATGTTTTTGACTTTCCAGATCACAGTGTGTTAAATAACCTTGGTTTTCCTAGAGGAGCTTAAAATTTTGAAGGAATATAAATAATTTAAAAATAAAAATAAAAAATTGAAAAGAGAAATTAATCTATTTTTTAAAACTCAGTGTTGCTGCCAGATGAAGTAGTTGTCTTGAAGAACACAGAGTGATTACCATTGAAGTCTGTACTTATTACCAGTTTTCACACAGCCATTCTTTTCTAAGATACATGAAGTAGGTTAGAAGATAAATGTAATGTTGCTATTGCTTAAGTGTGATACCTGTTGGTTGCTGGTAACTGTGGGGTTTCTGATGGAAGCTCCCTAAAGAGCACTGAGCCATATTTACAGTGCTAAGTAAAAAACAATACTGCAGTCAGACTGCATGAGATGCACTGGGAGGTTCGTGCTACAGAGCCGCTGCCCAAGTGAGGGTTACAACCTGAGGAGACAGGGAATAAAACACTACGTTAATTTCTTGCTTTGGATAGAGAAGAGTTTCTGTACATCTGTCCACCCACTAGCTAGTCAAATTTATTAGAAATTACTTTTAAAAGAAAAGGTGTATGAGAACTAATTTTGAATATCTCACTGAATGATATTTAGAAAAGATTGTCTTCTCAAAGCTTTGTACAAGTAGACAACACAGCAAAAGAAAAACTGTTTGAAAGCAGAAAAAGTTTAGCCTGAACTTAGGTTCGAGAATTTTATCTTCAAGTAGAAAGATTAGTAAACAAATTCTGCATGGAAAATTTAATTAGTAAAAAATCAAGCCTGTGCGAGACCTTTTAGACATAGGAGGGAGGAAAACTAAGGGGAAATGGTGAATTTTTGTGACTCGTTATGTTAATTTAGAACTCCTTGTTAACTAGGTACTTGCTTGTGCACATCTTCAATATGTATTTTTGCCCTGATGAAAAGAAAGCAGATGTTCTACATTGTTTTATTTCTGTGTCTGTTACCCCACATAAAGAATTTAGGCTGCAATTTCAGAGCAGTGAGACTGTACAAATATATGGATTTATAGCACATGCCTTTGAAGGTAACTCAGGATTCATAGCCATGCTTCTCAGGGAACCTGATGTGCTATTGGGATGTGCTACAACCTGTGTTTAGAAAACAATCACTCCTGTATACAGTTCCTCATGATACTCAGCTTCTCTGAGCTTTTAACTGTGAGGCAACTCTGCATTTAAAGAGTAACATTCACAAGAGCAGCATGTACAGTTTTTCTCAGAGATTCACATCTTCAGCAGGTTTTGGAACTTAGCAACAGTCTGGAAAAACATAACTGTAACAGTGGGGATTTATTATGAATCTTGAATCTTACGTGTTCAGACAGTTTGTGTGATGTCTCAGGTATTGACCGGCATGGCACTTCGTTTGGGTGTGAAGGGAAATACTTTTTTATACAGATGTTCAAAGATTCAGCCATTCTATTTTCAAGACTTTGTAAGCAATTCCTAATTGTGGGAGCATTCAGTACAGCTTGGAGCACTTACTGAGACACCACTCAGCTCAGAACCTGAGCAGCCCTATCTGGTGCATGAGAATTCAGTAAATATGCAATCGCAATAGGAGAAAAGGTTTCTAACTGCTCATATTTCTTCTTTACAAATTTCTTTTTGGTGTCCAGTCCTTATTATTGGAGACTTCTTTTTCTTTGTTTTTATTTTTAAATTTAAGTCGTCGCACCACCCTGCATATCCTCTCTGCTTTAGTCCTGCTGGTTACAGAAAGAAGGCATAAAATCCCTGTCTACTAACATTCTCTACATGACTCTTTAAAACTTTCAAAGTGCAGGATTTTCTGCAAAGCTTTAAAAATTGCTGCAGATGGTGTCACTAGTGTAGAATAAGTCAGAGAAAGGAAAGAAAGAGTTAGCAGATGAAATTCTAAAAAACAAACAGCATGCTTTTATCTTAACAATAAAAACAAAGATAAATGTCAGAAATATGTGCTCTATGTTCAGTTTGCTCTCCATATGTTGTTTCAGAATTTTTCTTGAATAAAATTTGTTAGATTTGCTAGTACTCCAGTCTCCAAAAAGTGTCCCAAACATTTTCCATGAGAGCATTTCTGAAAAATATTGTAGGTATCACTTAAGCCTCAAAATGCCTTTGTGAGGCAAAGAATATTTGTCCCCTTTTTACAACAGGACTTCCCTGAAAAAAAAGAACATGGAGGGAAAGCACAAGCTATTGCTGTACAGAATTTCATGCCCATAGGGCTTTTTGAATATCATATGCTTACTATGAAGGCATTTCAATTTCATACAGTCCTAATTTTAGGTTGGAATGGTCTGCAAGTGCAGTATGGAACAAATTTCTGCTGCTCTGTAACCTGTTTTCAGCCAAACATAGTAATGTTCCAGCATTTCCTTCTACATGAAATTAGCTGTAGTCTCTTGACATTTTACAATCAATCAAAATATTAGGAAAAGAAAATAATCTGAAGAGTATCTGCAAAGCAGCATACCTCTAAAAGATTTTTAGTTTCAATTTTTTCAAGTATTATTTTATGTGTTATCAATATTCTGTGTCCTTGCATTTTGGCATTGTTTACACACCTGTCTCTGCTCCTTTAGGAAATGTGACTGGTGTTTGTCACGTGTAGCTTTTTTCTTCTACGCAGGGACAATTGTGTCTTTGCCAGAGCTCAGTGGTTGTTGAATTTTGCTCACTGTTTGTGCTGCTCTGATTTTATATAAGTGATGACACTGTTGAAATATGTTTCATGTTTGGAGTGGAAAAAAGCAGTGGTCCTTAACTCCTTGGGGCTAATTTCATGGTCTTAAATTGCCTTTACCTCCCCTTCCAAAAGTGCACAGTGTTCAAGAGTTGGATTTCAGCTTCGCTGTACAGAATGTGCCAGGGACTCTTGGCTGCAGTGACATCTGAGAGGCTTTGCACTCCTAAAGGTATTTTAAGTCTTGCTCATGGAGTGCCTCTTGGATATGAAACTTCATTTAACTTTATAGAGGACATCCCCAGGGTATCCTCAAGCTTTATGTAGTGCTTAGATCTGTCTAATCACTTCTGCCAAGCTACACTGCTTTGCTTGGTTAGAAGGAAGGCAATGAATGGATGAGTAACTAAAGCCAGTTCAGTTGTTTATCAGTGGGAAATGTGAGTTTCAGGCACTATTTCTGGATGTGGTTTAAGATGGTACTTGGAAATGATACATTGAGGGAAGGCTTATTCCAGTTTCCCTTCCAAGCTTATAATTTTGGATCACTTGATAGTTTTCCTTTGTTTTTGAAATAATAACCACTGGTGTCATATAAATTTGACCAGTTTCAGGATAGCAGAAGCAAGAGCAGCTCCACAGGTTTTCCTTAAACTTCTTTGATCTGTGTTCCAGGCCTGAGACTGGCATATAATATAAACATTTTCTTCATTAATACTTTACATTTTTCCTTGAGGCTATCACGCTGATTTCAAAACCATGGTCATCACTATGCTAAAATGGTGGTATTAATACATTGGTCTTTGTGGGTAGATTATAATATGAAGTTTCAAAATAATTGCCCACTAATATGAGAGGTGAATGTATAGTATTCTATTACTTGTAATGTAACCATTAAAATAACAATTACATGATAATGAAAGGACTCATTACGCTTCAGTTTATCTTTGCATAAAGTTAATAGCTAATGAAAACAGGAAAGATTATGTGTGATTGCATTTTACTATACTTTTGCTTTTCCCATAAGGAGAACATTTTGCACAGAATTGTATATTGGCATGCTTCCGTAAAGTTTGTGTCCACTCTCTATGTGCTTCAAATGTTTTAAGACCAATGGTTGCATGTTGTTCTTTATCAAATGGTACATGTAGTCTTCACAAAGAACATTTTTGGAATGAAGTTATTGGAGGGAGTAAAATTTGCAACATGACTGCACTGAACATAAATTTTAAAATAAATTTAGGTTCTTCAGGTTTGAAGTGTTAGAAAAATGAAGGCAGCTTGACACTGTAGTGTCAAGTATACTTGTCAGTCAGTAGAATACTGTCTCTCTTTGGGTGAATGAGAAATGTCAAATGGGTATATTATCTACCATCTGTCTGTGGCAATTTTGATTCAGTATTGTCTACAAGGCATGGTCAGGCAGGTGAGCAAGTTCCTTTTCTGTTGTATCCAGAGGTGGAACACACAAGAAGAAATAGCAAAACAGGGCTTTGGCAGGGATAGAGAAACCTCTCATTTTGCATGTTGTTTAGTTCAGGAATGCATAGCTAGAGCTCCCAAATTATCTTAATGGCAAGAAGACTAATTAAGACATTTTGGTGATTTTATACACAGATCATACTACACTGATTTTTAAAGATGCAGTAAGACTGTCCTCCACTTTTCAATATTTTGCATATTTTTTAAACATAATGATTTAGTTGAATGTTACCTTTAAATGCCAAACTCATGGAGGTGGGAATTATGTAATCTAATGCATTTCACTCCAAAATAGAATTAAGAGATATGAATTAAGCAGTTATGAATGAACTAGGCATTAAAAATATAATTGCATTGATTTTACTAGGTGTTATACCAACTTACATCAATAGAAAATGTCTTTGGTCTAATAGCATGGTATTTAATTAATTTCTGTTAATTGCATACATTTCAGAAACAAAGTCCTTGATTTCTTCATTAAATGAATGAATGACTGACCTGGCCTTCTGCCATTCCTCCACTGCCCAGTGTCCTGTTCCTGTACACCCAGGGTGTGCTCTGCACTGGAGGTCAGGGTGGTGAGAAGAGCCCCAGGCAGAGGTGGCAGCCTCAGCGCTGCCAGAAGTGCGGGCAGCGTGGGCTCCTCAGCCAGCAGGCAGCACAGCCTTCCTGCCGAGGGGAGGGGATTGAGGACTTCACCTTCCTACCGCATTCCCAGCTGCTCTGTGCATAGGAGTAGGGTGTTCAGAGCCTGGTTACTGTGTGAGTCTGTTTGGATGCCAGGACAGCTCAGGACATACTAAGGCTCGTATTGTCTGTGAGTCTTGACGCCTGGTCACAGGGAGGCTCCACGACTTTCCTTGGGCAGCTGTTCCAGTGCTCTGCCACCCTCAGTGTAAAGTGGTATTCTTCATGTTGAGGTGGAACTTCTTGTATTTTATGGCCCTTGCTCCTTGTCCTGTTGCTGGGCAGCACTGAAAAGAGTCTGGCACTGTCCTCTTGGCACCACCATTGAGATGTTTATATGCTTTAATGAGATCCCCTCTCAGTCTTCTCTTGTCCAGACTAAACAGACCCAGCTCCTACAGTCTCTCTTCATAAGGGAGATGTTCCAGGCTCCTCATCTTTGTGGCCTTTCCAGGACCCTCTCCAGTAGCTCCTTGTCTTTCTTAATACTGAGGAGCCCAGAACTGGACACAGCACTCCAGATGTGGCCTCACTAGGGCTAAGAGGGAGGGGAAGATCACATCCCTCACTGGGAGGCTGCACTCCTCCTGGTGGGATACTTGTTTCCATTTTACATGTTTCTTGCTTTCCTTTAAATATTTTTTCCTTCTCTGGCATTTTTAACAGATATTTTTGACATTTTTTCCTCTTTTATTCCCTGCCTCATTGTTTGTAACTATGTCATCTATACAGCTTTCTTCTTTCAGCCTTTTGTCCTTTTATTGTGAAATGTATTGCCTCGAACACACCTCCTGTTTTCAGTACAATCTCTTTTAAAACAGCTCACAGACCTGCAAGGTGTCTGATGAAGAGCAGCTTTTCTGTTTGTGCCCTTGCCCTTGCCCTTGTGCTTCCTCATTCACTTGAATCCTGGTGCAGAACACCTGAAAGTCTGCAGGTCCGGAACTGCAGATCTCAGCTCAGTACATCCAGTTCTTAAAACAAAAACAAAATATCACAGTGGGGCGTAGAAGCTGTGCATGATTATTTATTGATGATTGTTGGTTACAGGAATTAAAACAGCAGGGGAGCTCGGATTTTGATCAGAAACCAAGTGATTTTTCTGTACACTTTTTATTGTAAAATGTGAACATAATATAAACCCATTGTGCTCCTGCTGTTAAATGCTAAGCCCTGGCCTGACCTGCTGTATGATCAGTGCGTGTTCCCTGTCACACAGGTATGTAGCTCTGGATATGTGAGCATTGATTAAGGCTTGAAGCCACTAGAAAGCGATTTATATATATGTGAATATAGGAGCTTTCATATTGCTTCACGTCAGCTCTCAAGTGTGCCAACCATCCAGCACAGTGTGATCTCCGAGTGAAAAGCAAAGGGATCTGGGGAGCACCTGCCTGCCTGGGGCAGGGCAGCCTTTCTGTGGGCTGCCAGCGCTGGAGTGTTCACACAGAGACTCACTTCACGTGCTAGCAATGAGCAGAGGCCACGTGCTTTGCTTTGTGTAAGCGCTTTTCAATTATAACAGTACAAGATAGCCAGTCTGGCAGTGACTTTTAGGTCTGTGGTTATAATTTATTTGCTTTTAGTTTTTGTAGCATCACCAACTGCTAAGGGAATTGATGCTTAATATGTTTCTAAATAAGTAAAACTAAAGTATAAATAAATAATGCCTGGTTTATTAGTCCAGGTGGTTTCAGCATTGCTGAAAGTGATTTGATGACAGCCACCAGCACCAGCAGTGGAAAAAAACTTGATTTCACAGTGATTATTATCATTATAATAAACCATAATTGAAAGATTACAAAATTGATTCTTTTAAAAATTAATGTTGCGTGAGTGAGCAGGCTCCATGGCATTCAGATTTTTTTAGTGTTACTTGGAAGGAAAGTGGCTTATTTTATTTCCTGGCAGAAAACTGCTGATTTTCAAACAATCACATTAGAGAAAACAGTCCCAGAGGGTTAAAGGAGGCAACAGACCTATGTCATTATGCTTTACCCTTTCCTGATGGGTTCGGAGAAGAGCCAGAAACAAAAGAAAGTTACATTCATTATTGAGAGAGCCTTGGGAAAATCTGTTTGGCCAAGCAATTTTGCATGAAACGAGTGAGGAAGTATTTGACTGCAAAGAACATAAACTCTTTCCATCAATACGCAATTTTCTGGATCCATTTGTCCAAGTGATTATTAAGAACAGTTTCTAAATTTGCAGTGCTTTACAACTTCAAAGGGCTGTGAAAGCATCAACTAGTTAAATGGATGGAAGTGTTTTTTAATAAATAAAAAAAAAGACCAAAGTCAGTTGTAAGACAGTTTAAAGTGCAAAGTATTGAAAGCAGCAGGAAACCTGAGGACCTGCAATAGCAATCATCTGCTCCAATCAGGAACATAGAAACCACAAATTTATCTTTGATGGTTTCCTGTAAATATGCCCTTTGAGGACAGATTGCCCTGCCCAGTCTTGTGGAAAATGCTCAGAGTTACAGCTCTTCTCACTGCAACATATGGATCTCAGCAAGCTCTGTTTCTCCATTTCCGAAGTCATTCTTCAGATGGAAAAGTCTGAGCAAAAATATAGTGCTGCAAAAATGCTGGTTAGCATCCTTCAAGCCTGGTCAGTCTGACTGGAAAACATCTTTCTGAGTTGTTTTTTTTCTTGGCCATTTTCTTCAGCGAGGTCTGCCCAGTTTTCTGTACCTGTTATCCTAGTGGAAGTGTTTTTATTGATGTTTTCATTCACTTCAGAATGTCTCTTGTTTCCCTAGGATGCTGCAGTACATATACTCCCCCCCCCAGTGCGTAGCCATGTGTGTGGAGGGCTGGGGAGGGTAGGTTTGGATGTGTCTGAGTGCCCCCAGGGACACTCTCTCCAAAGGACCCCACCTGCAGTGCTGTCACGGTGCCTGTTCAGCGTGCTGGGGGTGGCTGTGTGGGTACGGGGTCACTTCATTCCTGTGACACTTCATTCCTGATGTTGTGTTACTGGGCCTGGAATCTGGGCTGCAGCCAGCAATGCTTGGGGTTTCCAGTCAGTGCCACATCTCACATTTATGACACAGACATCAAAGAAACCCACGAAATTGAGGTTAGATGTGGTTTATTGTTTCCCCATATATATCCTCAAGAGAGAATGTGCTATTCCATTTTAAAGCTGATGTTTATGCACCATTTCATGTTGTCCAGATAGTTTGTGTCTTTGAAGAAATTTTCTATGCTTGAATTTACAATAGACATATAATCTACCACATTTACTATGTATGCTCTTACTTGATGACAACCTCCTACTGGCCCTATGTAATGTTTTATTAAGTAGAGGGACAGCTCCCAAGCCCATCTCTCTTCCCAAGATCGAAGTCAGTGTTCTTTCACTAGTTAGGTTTCATTAATATTATTTAGCATTTCATAGTGCATATCATCCACAGACCTTAAAGCACTGCAGGACGTTAAATCAGCTTTAATTTCCCCATTTTCCTGATTGTAAAACTCATGCAGGGGAGTCATTTGTCAAGTTGCACGGAGGCAGCATCCTGCAAGTCTGTGGCAGAGCTATGAAGGTACCTTTCAGTCAGGGTTCCCAGTTGTCTCTGATGCATTACCCTGACATTCAGAAGGCAGAAGTGTGTATTTTTACCTGTGCAAGTTCATGCTTACCTGGGAGGGAGTCCTGGGTGACCAAGTGATGATCATATCCATATCAAGTGCATTTTAATGGGCAGAAGGAAGTGGGATTTCTTAAAAGAATTCGCTAGAAATTCTATGTTTCCTAAAATTTTGTATGAGTAGACCCAACTCTTATGTCTTGGCCTCTGTGCAAAGATAGGGTTGTATTGCTTAGCAGAGCCTTGTTTAAAAATAACACTTTGCAGGAGGGAGGGGTGATCATTAGATTTTGGAAGGAATATTACAAGACATATTGGAGTACTCCATATTCAAGCAGTTGCTTTCCTGTCACTTCCCAGCAGTTAACATTGCCCATCAAAGAAAATTGCTAAATAGCTCTGCTACATCATTCTTCATTTGCATTAGAAATGGCTCTAAGCAATAACAGTATTACAGCCAAAAAGTGCCAGCACTTTATCATTCATTTATTTGATTTAATATATAGAGGTACCTATTTGAAACAGCATTTACTTTTCTTGAGCTCATCATAAAACCCACTCTGAATGGAAGTGTTTAAGGTAATGACAACTCCGATTAATTCCCTCAGAACAGCATGACTGGAATCAGATACACTACTTCTCTTTTCATTAGACATTTTTGAGCTGTTATGAGCGATCTTATAGCATGAGAGGAGAGAAATTAGCTGAATAAATCCCCATGCAAATAGTCCACAACATGCTGCTATTCTTCTTACTCAACACGGCGAACTGTAAGCTCAGAAGCCTTTGTGGTGGTGTCCAGATGGCGTTAATAGAACATGATGCAAACTTTTTGTATTAGGAAAGGCAGAAAAGCCATACTTGCTGTGTGCTGCAGATTTCCTGTCACCTGCACTGTGAATTGAGTGGTGCTACAGCTTTCTCAGCCAGCCATTACCACCTTCTTCCCCTCGTCTCACTGCCACCAAATCCCTGTAAATCCAAGCCCGGCCTGAGCAGCAGATCTCTAATCTGTTTTTCAATGTGCACATCCCCCACCAAAGTCAGGAGGTTAGACATTGTGTTGCGCTTCTCTTCACAGACAGGATTGATACTTGGGATGCTGCATCAGGAACTCTCTTCTAAGCGAGGAAGATGTTTCAATTCATTCTAGGAAATTTGAGAGCTGGCAGCTTAGTTTTACCAGCGTTCTGTTCCTGTTTACATTTCTTGATCGCCAGTAACTACTATTTATTATCAATGGTCATGGCACAAATATAGGCAAAAACATTTTCCAAAGCATCTCTTTGACCAAATAGCCTGTATTACATCTGAAAATGAGACCGTTTCCTGAGTAATTTAGGCATCTTGATTTTTTTTTTTTTCCTGACTGAAGTATCTGAAATTCCCATTTTCTTCTGAAAGCAGAACTGGAAACACTACTGTAGGATGTTTTCATTGGTTGAAGAAGCAGAGATTTTCTGGTAACATATGTCTAAATTTCTTGTGCTGTTTTTCCTAAACATGAATATGAAGTTCTGCAAGATTGCTGGTGTTGCAGGTATCTTAGCATTATAAAATGGTAGTAGCAATAACTAAAAGAAAGGAATGGGTAGGAAGGCAATGAGATAGGGAATCTCAATGAAAAATTTTCTAAGGAAATACTGTTTAAAGTCAAAGTTACAAAGTCCATGCTTTTCTACTGAGGACCGAACCTATTGGTTTCAAATTAAAGGTTCACACAAAAGTTATATCTGCTGTGCCTAATCTGCAGTAATTGATTTTTCTAATTCTTAGAGGAGCCCTTTCCACTTAAAGTACAATTGAACTCCACATTACCTTAAAATGTTACAGTTTAAGAAGTTGTATCAGCCTAGCTCTGTGCAGTGCAGAGTGGGCTGTAGAGGCGAGCAGAAACTGTAGACCCTTCTCACTTCTTTGTTTCTTGCCCTTTGAATGCTGAGCAGTTGGATCAGCCGCCATTCCAGCCCTGCACTTCACAGATGCTTTCCTTTCTTACATTCCCATGCATGGCAACAGAAGTGGAGAATTCAAAATCCTATGGTGTGGTTTCATTCAGACTGGCGCATGGGCTAGGTTTTCTTTTTTGCTTCCTCATCTGATTCTAAAAAAAATCACCTGCAATCACATGTAATATCAAGGCTAATATAACAGTTTGGTCTTCATTACTGTTTGAATAAATTTTCAGGAAAAAGTTAGAATTCTGCTGAACCATTACCTTATCTATCAAAGGAAAATGTATTTATAAGCCAGTGTGTGGAAGATTATATGAAGATAAATTGTATCTCATCATGTGATCTGCACGATTATGGATTATAGAAGTAGTGGCTTTCCAGAATCAGTTTTTAACATTCTTAGTGGTGATAAATTTAGTTATCAGTTCTACAAAAGTCTGGCTGTAACTAACAAACTGTGTGCATCTGTATTTGTAATGACTGTCTTGATAGTTTCACATATCAGTTCAATAAAACATCTTCTACTCTGGGGAGACATTTGGGCAGGAATATCTCATGACATCCTTGCCATTTCCATTACTATCACTACACACTCAGAGTAATATATGTTTTAAAAATTGATTGAGTGTGTATTTACAACACAGATCATAAGGCATGTTTTTTTAATGATGAGAAACTCCCAGTGATGCATTCTGTGATCTGTAGCATTGATTTGGGTTCTTTGATTTTAATGCTACAGAATGCAGTCATAAAACTTTTAGACCCTTAATGTCATAGGGTGCAGCTTCTTGACACAGAACGTAAAAGGCAATCGCTACTGCAGGAAAGAGCCAGTGAAAACTAAAGGCTTGCATTAAACATAACTAAGTGAATTTGAATTCTTAATGCATTAAATATAAAATATGGAGAAGTTTATTGAAATAACATAAGGCTGAGATGAAAAATCCCTAATGCAGGCAGACTTTCAGTGGGTCACTTTGGCAGTGTGGAGGATACGCATTTGGTTTAGAGTTCACTCACCTCCCTTCAGGCAGTTTTCAATAAGTGTCTCTGGAAAGTATTTTTCTTTGGAGACAGTCACTTAAGATGGGTGAAGCATATTTTCTGTCCCCTCTCAGTTGACTAAAGATGGTCTATATGAGTGACCTAGACATTTAGCTCTTGATTAGAAACAGAAGGTGAGGTAAATAGTGGTTAAATGTCTTCTGGTTTTGTGTTACACTATATAACAGGTTTGTGCTATTGTACTTGCTTCAAGGTTTTGGTTAAGGCATGACAGAGGTGATTTGTTCTTATCACAGCAGAGAGTTCAACTGCTGTATCATACTCTTTTCAGTCTGATTGCCATCCTGGTTCTTAAGAATTACTTGTTTCTGGCAACTTAAAACTGGGTCTGAAAATGCCACCCTGGATCAGAGGTAAAAAGTGACATGGAAAAATGAGTGAGAGATGTACAAAAAAGAAAGTTTGGCTGAATAGCAAGTGTAGGAATAGCTGTGAAGTATTTTTCCATAGATCCATTTATAGTGAACAATATTGGGAAGCTTTTAATTGTTATACAGAAGTCCTACAACCATCCAAGGTGTCTTAGAGTTCACTTGGATATAGAAAAGTCTTGACATTTCTCACTGCAGTGAGAATACTGTCCAAAGTTATCTGGAATCCTTCCAGTGCAAAAATTGAGTTTCGAAAGGGCTGAAATTGCTTTGTTCTAGTTCTGTATGACTAAACTCAGATGGGACAGTCAAGACAACAGTACTGTGGACTTAAGCGTGTGGGTATGGTTGGTGGTTTAGTTGACTGCCTTTTCTTATGAAAGTCATTCCTCCCACTGGCACATTAACACTTGGTCTTCTCAGTTCTTAGGGCATTGTTTGGACACGGACTATTTTTCACTACGTTTGCATTTTCTTTTCTAAAAGAAGGGGGAAGAACTAACTATGTTTGCAGGAATGCTTTTTGTTTGTAACTGGTAGGCTGAAGCATCTGCACTTGAGAGGTGTTTGCTTAGGAACTCTCGTTGTAAGCCTTTAGTACACCACCAGGTTGGTAATTTGGCAACATTGGTGAGGACAGAGCTTGCGTTCTCTGAGGCACATTCTCTCCTGACATTGTAATCTTACCCTCTGGGACATACACAGCCATAGCTGGGTCAGACTTGCCCATGGGCTGTTGTGTGGCTCTGTCGAACACTTAACGTTGTTACCTCTTTCCCCATGGGATGGGGGATAAGGGGCAGAGCAGTGAACCCACTGGAGGGAATGATAAAAAAGAAACTCTTTTTGCAAAGCAATGATACCTTAAGCTGGATTGTATTTACAGTGCCTGTTCAGACCTGTGTCTCTGTGACTAACCTTTTGTGGCGTCTGCCGTCCAGGAGTAAATTAACTTCCCCATCGGTCGTGAGCAGATTTTAGTTCTGGATGTTGCTATTCCAAATGTTTCCTGCTGCTCTTAACCAGAGCACTCCCACTGGCCAGGCTGGGGCCTCAGGAGAAGCAGTAAATCCTTGTGCCATTGCTGCCCTGGGCCCCACATCCCCCATCTGCTCGCCATGCAGAGCCAAAGCTGGGGTGCAGCAGCCAAGGGGGCGGCAGCTGCCCCACCCTGGCAGGGGATGCTTCAATCTCAGTCACCTTCCCGTGCTTTGTGGAGTGTCAGGTGCTGCCACAGTGGTAGGATAGTTGAATGGAGAGGATCCAGTTCTGGCAGGCTGTTCTTCATTGTTCCAGCTGTTCACAGCTGCTCTATGGCTGATTGAAAAGGCATTTACTCCCCTCATGTGAATAACCTTGAGGGATCAGAAAGTCAATTGTGCAAAGCACCTACAGTCAGTGCCAGATGTGTGTCTGGGAGCCACTGCAAAGGCGACTGACATTTGAAGAGCTTTTTGGTGGTGTTTTAGGGACTGGCGGGTGGTGACAGCAACTCAGGAGAATTTATTGCTAGTGAGAGGGGTTCAGAGGTTACTTAGTACACAACTATTGGTATTTAAAAGCTCTCTTTGCACCTCCTTTTCAGAGCAATACTGAGCATAAATCCCCTGTAGTTTTCAGTCTGTTAGTTCATCTGTGAATGAAGCAAATGTTACTTTAATTGTAGTTCATTAGTTCCATCTGGTGCCAGGGTGGGGAATGGAGACCCTTTCTTACCTTACAAAACATTCTATACCTTTCCTGCCAAGCTGCTCTACTGAATAATAGTTAGAGCCTGAGGCTAACTAAATGTAAAGATTTGGAATTGTTTCTCCACTGGTCTTGCCACAGATACACACTTGGCTTGCCAGATCTGGCTGCTGTCTAAAGAAATTAAGACCAATAATATTTTAGTTAAAGCAGTACTATACCATATACAATGCCAGAGATGCTCTGTGTGATACCCACAAAATTGGGTACCTGTCTGCTTTTTTTTGTTCCCTTTAATCGATAAAAATACGCTTTCCCTCTAGTTCAAAGGAAATTGAATTTTCACATAGCAGGGGAAAACAAATACCCTTCAGCATTGCTATCAGTGAATTGGGACACCAGATGTCTCTTAAACGGGTCCAGCATATTGTCTCTCCATTTCCAAGTCACTCTTTTATGCTTCTATTTATTGTAGGCAATTATGCTTTGACCCAAAGACATAATCCTAGTGGAATTAAAAATCACGTGACCTCTTTGTATAAAAAAGCTGAGTCTGATTTTATGAAAAAGAAATGCAGAGAATGAATCTAGTGGGAAATTAGGCAGTAGTATTTGATGACTGTAAATGTATTTATTTATAACAGCTAATCTTGGTGGAAATGAAGAAATAAGAAATAATTAACTTTTCTATTTATAAAAGAGTCTCTTTTATCCACTGTGTAATGCAGTCACCTCCAGGATTAAATGTAATGCGTGCTAAAGAGCATATAGACATTTAAGAGAGAAAGAAAAGAGCAAATGTATGTTTGACACAGTGGGGAAAATGTAGCACGAAAGGAAAACATTTGCATGAAAATGTTGCCCCTTTTAGTTGAAGACATATTTTTAACTGGTTCTTGTAATTATTCAAACTGGAACTTGGTCATAAAAGTAAAATGTTTCTGGCCTTGCAAAATGCACTCTGACATTTTTAATAGCTTCAATACAGAAAAAGCACTTACTTTACAGTAAAAAAGAACATTTACTCTCAGAAAGATAAAGGGCTTCATTTTCCTATCACAAAGAGCAGTTTTACTGATGATGTCACCGGAGTTATTGCAGACTTAGAGCAGCACAAGTGCGGGAGCAATCAGGACGATCACTTCGGCAGCCCTGGGACAGAGGTAAGAGTGCTGCTCACTGAATTAGCAGCACTTTTCATAAGCCCAGAGAATGAAGGAGGAACAAAGAGGCTGCCTGGCTGGTGATGAATTCCTGACCGTGTGCGGTGTGTCCTGGAGCTCCAGTTAAACCTTTATATACCTCAAGAGAGAAAGAGGGCGAATGATACGGTAAAGAGCACTTTACCAAAACAAAATAGAAAGCTCCATGGGATTGCTGCACTGTTACGAGTGTCAGCACACAATTAGGATTCAGTTTATATATGCAAAATGTTTTACTGAGCTTGAGTGAAATTTACAGTTTTTAACAGGAGACCTATTGAAATATGAATTACCACACCATCTGTGATACATGTACTCAAAAATTCTCTTGCTCATCTTAGATCACTAAGGTTAAATACAATATTACATAATGTACATATTGTCTATTTTACATGTAACTATTGCCCTCAAATCAATCCACATTCAGCCAGTAGTATCTAACTTACGTGCTGTCTGAAAGTCGGAGGGAGATTTGGTCTTGATAAATTGAAAAAAAGGCAGCAAAATGGTTTTAGTATCTTAGTATCGTTGATTAAATGTGTGAAGCTAACTAAGAAAATAATCTGCAAGGAGAGATGCTGGGATAGTGGTCACATTGTGTCATTGATTTGTATTAAATGCTAGGGAAGAGAGAGGGAGAGAACTTTGAAGATTTGCTTTTCATTATGGCATGAATTGATGTTCAGCTACTAAAATGAAATAGGTTTACATAAGAGTTATGACTGTCAAAAACCATTTGGAATTCCATTCTGTGCAGAGAAGTTAAGATTTTGAGTGATTATGTGGAAGACTTTTCTGAGGCAAGATTATAAAACCACAGCTTTCCCTTGTTAGTGGAATTTTTGGAGTAGGTAAAATTCTTACGGTTTGTTTTATCTCATCTCAAATACTTTTTTTAGTGACTTGCTGAATTAATATCATATTAAATTCAAGAAACTACAGTGATGGAACAGTATGCTTCAGCATTTAACTGCATACAAAGATATGCAAAGTTATAGGTCATACAGCTAGTGCAAGTTAACCATCTGGGTGTATACATACAAGAAATATTTATTTTAGTTTCTAAAAACAGTGTAAATGAGTAGACTGGGCAGATACACCATCAATTACATGCTACAATACAGTCTGATCTGATATCAGGAACAGAACACTCAAAATTCAGAATCTCTTGACATTTTTCATTCATTTCCATAACAATCAACCACTCAAACCACTCAGTTTTGAAGGAAATAATGATACTGGAAAAGCACTGAGTTCTACAGTATGCTTTCAACATCCTGGGTTCAATTAAAATGGAAGAATATGTTCTGAAATCACAAAACTTGTCCTTTGACCAAGAATCTGCAGATGAATGTGTATGATTCCCATTGGCATAAATTTCCCAGGTAAGCTTAACTAAATCTTGAAAAGCAGAACGATTTTAAGGGGTCTCAAAGTTATGGCTGTTAGATTTCACAGTATTTTGTAGCACTTGGATATTGCAAAGTGCTTGCTGGAGTTCCTGACCTATTATTATGACTGCATTCTAAAAACAGAGAATGTGGCCATGCCGCTTTATCCTCTTAGAAATGTTAGAACAATCAGATAATAGAATTCACCGCGCGATCCTAATGGACATTGTAACCATGGATCTGAATGACTCACCAGTGAAGAGCTGTCAGATAGTGATGCACCACAGAAAAAACAGAGGTAAACTTCTATGCATTTAGGGCTTTTAGCCTGGTTTTGCTCTGTTTGCAGCTATCATCTGTTTTAAAGGAAACAATAAAGCAGCAAAATTGCTCACTTGATGACAGAATCAATTATTTTTTTGCATGTTTATAATCAGATGTTGAGTTAAAAGCACAAAATGAGTGCAGTCCTTTGAATGGATGCCCACTGAAATAAATGCACTTGTATTTTCTTTTCCAGAAAGGGTTTCTAGACATGTAGTAAAAAGCCTTACATTTTTCCACTGGCATGTGAGGTCCTAGCTTCAGTCAGCTGCCTTGCCTCCAAATCCCAAAGTGTGTTGGTTTTCTTGCTTTTTGAACTTTGGCTCTTTGGTGCAGTCAGTACTGTTGGGAAAAAACACGAGATGCTGTAAGAAAGTGTCTCTTTGCAGGTGGTGCCTGTGCTCCTCATCACATCTGCCATCGACTCCTGCTGGGAGCTTCTCCTCTGAGTCCCTGTGTAGTTTCTGGGCCAGGAACAGAAGCTTGTTTGAGGTGTCAGTAAGGGTCTTAATGCCATCGTTTGCAGGTGTTCAAGGCTGGAGCTGAGGTGATGAGATTTAAGAAGGATAAAAATGGAATTCTGTTAATTCGTGTTCTTTTTCCTGGGCTTCCAGAGTTTGTTTTCCAACTGCTCTTTGAAGTCATGATGGCTAGGAAATTTCTTTGGTTGCAGAAAATGTGGCACATGCCATTGAGTTAATGGATTCCAAAAAGTGGGGCTCAAAGAGTGGTAGATAACGTAAAATTTGCAATAAAATTGTGACATCTCACAGGCCTAGGGTCTTTCCATTAAAACAAAAAATGTGTTTGGATTAAGTTTTTTGTATTTATGTGAAGTGCTGTAGAGGATAAGACATCCTGGGAAATGGTTTTGCTACATTTTTAGCATAACAGCCCAGATTTGATTAACTTTCCTTTTTTTCACTGTAGTCATTTGAGTTAAGGTTACTGCTGACTTTTCCCCTGGACTCTCAGCAGAGGCAATGAGTGAGGCAGGCGCAGTCCTGTTGAGAGATTCTTGAACTGTGCTGAAGGTTCAGCTCCCCATGCTCTTCAGGCATGACTATGCAAATAAATGTGCATTTCCTCCCCCAAGCTCACATCCCCTTCATTTGAACTGCAGCCTCTGGTAGGATTTGCTTTATTGGCTTGCAGCCAGTGTCGTGTCCTGGAAGGCTGAGGTAGGTGTTACAAAGACAATTCAGCAAAGGGGAACACTTCAATCCAAATAGTGCAAACTTCCTCAGAGAAAAATGGACTTTAAGTAGCTCCTCAAGATGGTGCCCTCTCCACTCTGCCACACCAGTTACTACTGATAATACATTATAGAAGAGGCTGATAAATTTGTTCCAGCACTCAGCCATCAATACATTTCACCAGTGGTAGCTGCTTTCCTTTTATCAGCTCAGCTCTGTTTAATAGCTGTGTACTCAGATGACAGTTTAAGTGATGCTGGACCATTACTTTCGGATTATGGTCCAGGGACCTAAGGAAAGAGAAGCTAAAATGTTAAACCTTAGGAAGGGCAAATGCATACATGTATGCAGTTTAAAATACATCACTGCATCATGTCCTGAAGACAAAAATAAGCATAAACAAACATGAAATAGACCATATTATTTTTCACAGACTTTGCCAAGCAAAACATAGAAGCCTGTATAAGAGGCTTTTAAAAAATCCTGTTATTTCCTGGAAATCTTCAGATGCTCACTCTGGTTCTGTACTGCTGAGATATTGTATTGGTGGTGTTACTCTGGCACTGCTAGGGAACCTTGGAGTAATTTTCCTTTCATACCTACCTTCCAGGATGAATTGGTCCTTTCTGATAACACTGGAGACCAGCTGAAACTGGAAACCAACCTCACTTTGAAATACTTTGAAAGACTGCAACTCCATGGCTCCTATTGTCATTATGACACTTGAATTTCAGCTAAGGCAACCTACTGCTATTTTTATGTGTCTGTTTGCAGCGAGATACCTCAAAAAGGCTGTCTGAAGTTCGCATCTTAAGTGTTCATATAGAAATGTAAAACATACCCCAGTTTTTCAAAGTACACATGCAGCAGTTCCTGTATTTTACAAACGTGGTATTTTTCCTTTTAGTGGCACTCAAAAATAAGATAAAAATTAGGATAATAATTATACAGTAGAGTGCATTGATCGCCAGTGCCCGATGCTGGGTACTAGCAGAAATACACTTTTAAATATCCAAGCAATTAATTTGGAGATAGCATTTATTGATTGTGTAAAAAGTTCCTACAAGTCAATCTAAAATATGTCATCCAAAGATGTATTGTTATAAATACAATAGTGAGCTTTGCACTGGATGTGCAATGAATGTAATGGGTTTTGAGTGATCCCAATTGCATTATTTATGCATCAAGTCACCTTAGATTTCACAAAGGTATTTTCCCTGGAGGATTGAAACCGTGGCAAATAAAAGCCTGGTAAACCTGGCCTTTGCAATGGGGAGGTCAGGGGAGGTTTTTTTCCTGTGTAGTTCTTTCATCTGAAGCTTCAGGTTATCTGGGCTGTCTCCCCATACAGGTTGGCACAGTCCTACCCCAGCTGCCTCCTCTCTGGGGTAATCTTCGCTTTCAAGCCTGTCAGACCTGGTTTAGAGAAGGGTGACTGCAACTGTGGCACAAAGAGATGGTGTGCAAATACCAGTTAAAGCCTTCAGGCTTTGACTGGCGCTGCTGGAGAGCTGCCGCTCAGTGCATTCAGTGCGCTGAGATTTTCTGTTGCCCCTCCCATGGTGTTCTGCAGCCAGTGTTGCCACAGTGGAATTGTGATTCTTGGGTTCATCAGGAAAGTGAGATTTAGATTTCAGCCCTTTCCTCCTTTCCTCCCAAAAGTATTCCAGAGGGTTTGACTGTGAATGTTTATTTCTCTTACTGCTGTTATAGCTCACAGCATTCCTATACTGAAGAGTATCCATTTTGGGGGTTATCTGTGTTTAGTGCATAGCTGATAGCAAAGTAACAGCATTAATCTCCACAATAAAAATGTATTTTGGGACATTAGCACACATATGGTGAGGATTTTTTTAACCTACATTACTGTATGTAACTTTGCAACTTAATTAATCAATTAGGATTAGTGCATTTGTAATCAACTCCAAGAGTGATTGATGCATGCCATATTAATTGCAACATTCACATGAAGCATGTCATATACACAGTCATTTTACAGCTGGATTTCACATTGGGCTGCTCATAAGCACTTAATGGCAGGAATATTTTAGATTTGCAATCAGGGAAATTGTATTGCACAATATGCTTTATATGTTGTACACCCTGCTTAGATAATAACTCCTACATCACTGATGTATCCTCTTGCTCCTCCCTCCTGGTTCGATCGTTGGCAAAGTAGTCCATTTTCAAAGGCTTTTTCTTTGCTTTGGAACAAGAGGTATAATTAAATTGTATCCCAGTAGTGAAGGTTTCTAATGATGATGAGCCAAAACTAATTGTATTGATTTGTTTATTACTGGCTTAGGAAGCTCATCAAACAAATGGACTGAAACTATTTCCATATTCTTATCTGTTTGGTTAATGAGAAACAAATAACACTTCCATATGTCTGTTGCATGGTGTCACGGCATTAATACTAATTCTGAAGATAGACTCAAGCACGGGAAGGGAGGTTACCCCTGGTGCAATGTTCCTACAGCTAAGAAATGCTGCATTTTTCTCCTCAGTTGTGTTCTGGGGTGAGCAAAATGAGGATATTTTCTTTTTTTTTTGATATAGATATTCTGACTGCCGGAACTGGGGAGTAACAGGCTATGCCCAGAAAGTAGAAAGACTGGGGCAAAAGAAAGGAAACTGGTATTATGTTTGTGTCTCCCTTTGTTCTGCACATTTGTTCCTTGGCTTCTGTATTAAACAAAGCTGGATGAATAACGTGAACTAAAAATGTCTATGAATATTCATTTTAATTTTAAAATTAATTTACTTCACACTCTCACATTAACTCTGCAAACAGTCAAGCAATCACATCTGGTATAAACGTTTGCAAAAAGTAAATTTCACTATTTCATGCAGGAGTTTTTGTAGGAGCAGAGTTTTGATTTTGAATGTGCAAAAATGTGTTACTGCTCACCCAGTTGTGGGCCACACAAAAGTTTCTCTGTCCTCTGTGAAAAATCACTTTTGTTGTATAATGACTTTAAAATCCTGGGCTTTTTATTACTAAATAGTTGTGATCAATTCTTAGAGCAAGAATTTGTCCAAGCTCATTTAAACAGTTGCTCATCTAAAAACATTGAAGCCACCAATAGTCATTCATTGGCTTAAGTGTTTTTTGGCTCAGTCTCCTCATGGATGCAGTTGAGAAAATCCAGAGCTAGGAAGAAAAGATGAAGTTAATTGTGTAAATTGTTATTTTAATTGAATTTGAGGGACCGATTATGTTGAGGCTGTGAGAATGTGGATTCCTCTTCAGTGAGATGTTGACTTGGGCTGTGTTTTGCTCTTAGAGTAATACAAGAAAAGTGGCCACCCTAATCAGTTTAGAGCCTGAATCTGCTTCCTGTGGAAGCAAAAGCCAAGTGTTTTATTCTTGGGAGCTGCATAACATTGGATAAAATTGCTATTTATAGATGTGGAACCATCCCATTCCTTTTCTGAAATACAGCTTCCTTTTGCACTCAGCTGTGTGTTTTCAATTACAAATGTTTGCCTCATCTCACATCTCTTACATGCTGTAGCAGATGACACATTGTGGCAACTTTTGTTCAACTAGCAGGTTTTGGTCCAAAGAGGATTCAGTAAAGTTGGAGGGTGAATTACCCTTACATCCCTTGAGAAGCTGATCCTGTCAGCTTGGCAGAGCATTGCTCGAGCTGCTGCACTGCATATCACGTCTAGACTGCGGATAAGTTAATAACAGTAGAAGCAGTGCTAAAGGTAAAGGGAATTATACACCACAGTTATTAAACTTTGACCTTTGTGATACTTTAAAATCATAAAACACTTTAAAATAGGTACAGGATAGCACTTCTGTCAGGCAAACTGCCTCTCAATACAGCACACACCATTTGTATCAGCACCTCTCTTCATATTCCAATTTCTGTACATAGCAGCTACAGACTGGCAGTGCCGCCTTACTTGTGGTTACGTTTTCTGAGGAGATCTGCTGTTAGAGACAGGATCCAGTGTGCTGTGATGTGACACACCACATCCTGCCTGTTCTGCCTCTTGTGCTTCCATTGCACAGCTGTGGTGCTTTACAGACTTTAGCATTAACCTCTAGCCCTGGAGCTGGTGAAAGGGGAGCCAGCTGAGGCACCCGCATCTTTTGTCAGGCACAGTCGTGTTGAATAAGCAAAAACAGAACTGAGGAGATTTAAAATACTGCTCAGAAACTTACATTAGGAAAACCTGGCTTTCTTGCTTTCTCTGTCTTCACTGGGGAGAAAGCCTCTTTTCACAGCTATTGGAGTCCTTCTCAGTCGTACCCAAGAGATGATGAGACATAGGGGGTTACTTAGGGGCTCTGAGTTGTGCTGTGAAGCTGACTCTCTTCAGTGCCTGTAGAAAACCTGGGGAAAAGTGTCTCAGTTAAGTTGTGTGAATATCCTCTCTCCCCATGCTGTGCCTTGTGATATAAGGCAGCTTTTATTCTCTATTTGTTGCACTGATATGCAAGGGAAGAAACACAGGTATCAGGGAACAAAAAAATTCAAACGAGTTCCATGACTTAAGCTTATCCCCTAACAAATAGCTCAAAGGTAAATATTTTTCAGTCAGGATTTAGATTTGGCTCATTTTAAAAATCCAAGACCCTTTGCAAAATGTGACTGTTTCCTGGTTCAGGTCTCATAAGTTGCTATCTTTCCTCATCAATGCAGGGCTGAATAAGCACCTACTGGCCCTGGATGACAGGATTCACCACCTCCCTTGAACGTTTACATGTATAGAGGTAAAAAAGGTGCTTTTTTGTGGCAACAAACTCAGTACTTTTTTTCCCCAAGCTGTCTGAAAACCTGCCCATACGTTTGTGTGCACACCATTATTTTTTTTAATGTTTACATAACTTGTGGAAGTTTTTGCATTTAAAACGGAAGGTGAATCAGAGGTCTTAAGAGCACTAATGAGCCAGTCCTGAAGGAGCTATTTCCATATGTCATGTCATTTGACTGAAGTTTTGAGTTCAAGAAAAACAGTCTCTCAGCCACTTAGTATTCAGACATTTGCATGTGCCCTCCAGTTTCTAAGTTTTGCTCCAAAAGTCAGCTCTGTGGCTACTCCACACTTTAACAATACAAACCCTGACAGTTCCATTTTCTTTCACCTTGCAATAGTAAAAATACAAGTGATGAGATTGGTCCCACAGGTATAAAGAACATGCATTGAGCACCAGAGTTCTAAAGCAATAGGGGAAGAGCTCAACAGCAGGACAGGAGCAGCCAGCACTTGCAAGGTCAGATTTTCTCCACACATTTAAAAAGATCCAGTGGCATTTCATTGCAGAGCTATTAGAAAAGCATAAAGCAAAAACTTCAAACCCCTGAATAACACATTTGTATTTTTTGCTTTCACTATTTTTGTGCCTTTGCATTGCTTTCATGTTGCGCAGATGTGAGCGTTGGAGTGCAAAGCATTCTCAGAAGTACGAGCAGCTATTCACTGTGCCCACTGTACCTCAGCACAGAAGAATGGTACTGCCAGTGTCTCCTTATAATACACAGGAGCAAAAGAAAGAGAAGTTTGTCACCTGTCAAGGCTGTGTAGTGGTAATGACCCTCTCTGTGGTTCACTGGAGAGCAGCAGATATTCCAGGGAGAAACAATCCTGTGGAGCAGACATCACCGTGGCTAAAATATCAGCTTCTTATGGTGCTTATTCCATACCCATTCTGGGAAGAAAAACCTTGGAGATGGGTTTTACTATCAGTAAAGGCTTACAGGGCTCCCATTCGGTAAGGGACGCTTTTACCTTCTGATGCACTAACAGCAAAGTAAACAATCTCCTGAATGCTTTTGAAAATCCTTTCTTTTGATGCTGGGACATTTGTAAATATGCAAACAAAGAGGGATGAGAGAGGAGCAGAAGTGTCAAGGGATTTTATGAAGCTATTGACAAATACCTTTTACTCTGTTTACTAACCTCTTCCCTTAAGGAGAAAGTAGATAATGCCAAGGATTTTTATGAAACCACATTATGGCACCAAAGCCCAGAATTTTGGTTTTTTAAATTTCACTAAGATTGCTGTGCTGGGCGTTGGGTAGTGGAGGAGACACGAAAAAAAGAGAGAGCAAAAACCCTGAAGGGGTCCTGAAGGCCAATTAGAGATGGCAGACAGTGTTTTCAGATTTAGATAGGTCTGAAAATTAAAGCACTTCAAGTTCATGGAAACCTGTGAAACAAAGGAATCTAAAGCCATTATTTTTCCATTCTTTCTATCATAAAAATGAATCTTCGACTGGGCATATTATAGCTACTGTCAGTGGGAACAATTCAAATTCCCGTACCCTGCAGATAAAGAACCCCAAATTGCCTCTTCCTAAGTACATCCTCATGGACAGCTCAAAAGCTGGATGGCCTTTGTGAGGCTCTCAGGTGCAGTTTGCACAGTCACAGCCCCTGTACCAAGACCAGCAATGTTTCAGCATGCTTGAGTGCACATTCCCAGGGGGAACACAGCGAGACTTGGTGCAGACTGGGTAGTGAGGTGCTTGAGGACAAAGTCTGGTTTGGAGGTGACCTGTCCTTTTGCAAACCCAGGAGTATTTGCTTGCTTTCAAAGCTGCCTGTGCAAAACTGAAACCTCACTGTCCTAGTGAATCAGCCAGTGATAATTCTGTCCCTGTGTAGCTTTCACTGACTTCTTCTGAGAAAGAGAGAACACTCACACTTTATCTTCCTGTCGCAGAGGAGAAATCTTGGCCTCAAATCTCAGCTACCTGGCTCTTTTCCTCTTTATTTTTCTTCTTGCCCAGCCTTCTCCCAACGACTATCCAGCTTTGCTGTTGTAGGTTGAATAATTCAGGTGGAATAAACTGTGAGTTGAAACAAGTGGACAGTGTTCCACCACTTGTCTGCTTAAGTTATTCGCAAACTGTCCTGAAATAGGACCTTTGCTCTGCATCCTGAGCGGCTGCAGTGTTCCAGGTCGAGTTATGGCTGTGTACTATAGTGAGCAGCTGTGTTCAGTTTTAAATAATCAGGCATGAAATCCATTAAGAATTTTTCCTTACTGTATAACCGAACATGTATTCTTTCATTTTAAGTTCTATTTTGGCCTGACACTAATGAGTCATGGCATTGCATTAGATTACACTAGATTCTCTTAACCTTTTTTTTAATGCTTCTTCATTGCACTTCATGTTATTGGCTGCTCCTATTAATTCCACCTGCACTTCGTTACCAGGTTCATGGTAAGTCAAGGTACATATTTGAGTGTCATAGAGTCAATGTCTTATTTTCTAAAAATCTTAACTTCCCCCAAACTTCCATCAATAACAACTTTGAAATCCATTTGCAATGTAAATAACTCAAAGTATCCTGCTGTGTTCCAGAACGCTTCCTTCTTATTTAATTGCCATAGACACTTTAGTTACTAATTAAGCTTTATTGTTTATGATGTTGCATTTCATTAATAGTTGTGATAAAAATTGCATGTTCCAGCAGATTTTTGGCGTGCTAATGCCACTAGTGGGGTAGAATTCAGAATTGATGGGAAGGAGTTCATCCCAGAGGTTTCAGGGTTGCAGTCTTATAATCACATAGTGAAACTGCCCCACAAATATGATCTTGAAAACACATGGTCCATTTTTGGAATCCAGAGTCTTTCACTTCTCAGCTGATGGAAAAAGTTAAAGTTTCTTAAATTGTAATGAAGATACTGGACATTTCATCACAGTAATTTAGAGAGGAAATGCTTCAGATTACATACACATAAATATGTTTACATGTATTTGAATGAAAGAGTGAATGGTTAGGAAAATTTGGAACATATTTTGGACTAAGAGTTTTTTAGGTTCAGGAGTTACTAAACCCAAACCCTGTAATTAAAGATATTAAGGACAACCTAAGGCTGAAACTTTACCTCTAGGTACAGGAAGGAAATGGGAAGTGTCATAGATGGAGGGCAGCCAAGAAGTCACTGAACAGATAATATATACCTCAGTTCTGTGATGAGGAAGGTATACCTTAATTTCTGAATAGATGAGTTTTGCACCTCCCAGTCTCATGGATTCAGGAAAAGGATCATTTACATCCAGAAGCTCTGAAGTCACTCATGGGACCTCCCTGTCCCCATGGTTTCACTTCCCTCCGCAATACCAGTATGGCCCGTCAGCTTTAGTTCCACCACTGTAGTCCTGAAATAGCATCTGCCATGTGCTGGATCACCCAGAGAAAATGGTGCATTGCAGTGCTGCTGGTATTCAACACTACAGAAAGCCACATTGATCCAAGTTACTTTTTACAGCACAGCCATGTTTCCACCAGGGTCTTGTCCTGCTGAAGCTGTGTGTGCTTCCCTGTGCTGAACAGAGGCCCTCTCCCTTCTCAGAGTCCTGCACAAAACTCCTCAGGGATGAGAGCAATGAGAATCTCACTGATGCTTCCCTGGAAGAAGGAGCACAGGCAGAGGTTTCCCTGGACAACCCACCCTCAGTGTTGCATGCAATTACAACACATTCTCTCATTTCCAAATTTCAACTGCATCTGCATTTGGGTAAACAAGCTTGCCAATCTCAGATATTATTTCTTAATGGAAGCCAAGACTTTCTTGCAAATACAAAGGTAGAGTCCTCCTATTACCTGCCTGGGCCAAGTAAAGGCAAAGAATATATTTAAGCGAGACAATTTTGTAGTCTCATCCACACACTGTTGCTGCACACCTCAAGTCCTCACTCACTAGTGGCACATTCAGCACCATTAGCAAGATGCTGCACAGTCACCACAGTCTTAACCAGAAGTTCCTTTTTCTGGATCCGGAGTAATTCTTCCAGGCTGAAGCTGTGCTGAGGTGACCGGGTGAGAAGAGCTGGACACTGCCAGTCTGCAGGGTGTAGAGTACAGGGTTCATCCTGCAGCTGAATAATAGCTGTCTCTCACCTCCACATCTCTCCTGATGCAGCCCTTTCAGCTCATAGGGGAACTTTGGACTCCTAATGACTTGCCAGACTGTGTGATTAAGAATGATTTCTTTTGTGCCGTAGCAGAAAAAGATTTCAAATAGATGTGATAATGGTATTGCATTCAGCATGTAAAGATCGTTGAATATAAATGTGGAACAGAATGTACTTCTGTGTCACAGAAAATTGCATTTAGAACTTGTTGCCTACTTTGCTGCTTTTGTAATAATGTTTCAACCTCAGACCCTGGATCTCAGTATAAATATGTTGGTGTTTCACACAAAGGAATCAGAGAACAGCTATTATCTCCCAAAAGCTGAGCAATTCTGGGAGATGCATTAAGACATGATGGGATCCTTCCATTTGTGCCTCCCAGAAAGTCACAAAAGATATTGTTTTGGAAAAACTAATTTTTAAAGGACACTTTTCATAACAGGATTATGTCATGCTGTTTTTTGCACATACTGGCAAGGCCACAGATCTGCTGCAATAGGAAAAGACAGAGAACTGGGAAGACAGTAAATGGTGGGTTAGGAGTTCTGACCTTAGCATAGCCCAGAAGAAGTAAGTGTCACCACAAATTCATAATTACTTTTTATTTGTCAGCCATTGTGTGTAAAACACAATGAAAATAAGATTTACACACTTAGGTACCAAAAATTAGATGTTCACTCCAGAGTTTGACAGTGATAAGATTTCCCAAGGTGCACCTGGCATTTCTGTTCCCATGACTGCATGTTTTCCTTGTGAAAATCTTCCACTTAATAAATCGTTTTAGTTTAAATTAATTCTCAGGTACAGCAACTTCACTGGTAGCTGCTGGGTAGTTATTACTTTAGAAGGTCAGGCCATTTGGATAGACATTTCTTGAATTGTTTTATTACTGTGTAGACAGGAGACATGGAACTTGTTTGCACTTCACTCCTCTAGCTAAAGTTAAATGTATTTTGTATTGCACTGCTTTGTTCTACACAGGTGTATCCTTAATTCAGAAAAGCAGAACACTGAGTATTAATCAGCCATGTCAGTTTTCTGAATATAGCATGATTCTTATAGATCATATTTGCATTCAACTCAAAATAATGCATAACAGAGATTACTGCTGTTTTACTGGAAAAAAAAATAAAATTCAAACCTCATTTTTAAATCAAAATGTAAGGATTAAAGAACAGCCAATGACACAGCTTGCAGAGTTCTGCTTTAGAAATTACATTTATTAGTTTGTAGTGAGATTGAATTTTGGACTCCCAATAATTGCCATAAACTGGAAACCACATTCTGGCCCTGTTTTTTTGTTCCAGTACATCCTCATGACTCCCAGAAAGACATCTTGTGGGATATGAGCTGGCCTGGCCACAGCTCTTCTCTTTCTGCTGCTAACTAAGTGTTTTACATCACTCTTGATATTCCACAAAATTAGGGTACTGGGCAGTTTGCCTTGTCAAGACTGGAATGTCACTCTGAAGTAATTTGCTTTGCTTGGCTTTGTAGATGTCATCAGATTCCTAATGAACATTTAAGGGGGGGGGGGAACCCAAAGCTTTTTTTCTATCTTAATCCAGCCACTCTGGTAGCTAGCATAAGATGTGTTTTAAAGACACTGGGACCATATGTTATGCACAGATTTTATAAAGTTATTTTTTAGTGTAAAAAGATCCAACAACATAGAGAGCTGAAACAGAAGAAGTTTAAGCTGGGATATCCTCATGTGGATGTCCTTATCTGTGCATGTACCAAATACATCCTTGAAGATGTATTCTGCACCACCTTGAACTAAGGCAGCTTCCCAGTCTAAAATCCTGGTTTTATCCATTTGTATCCCTTTCCAATGCACAGGCTGGTCCCAGCTTCATGCACCAGCCATCCTCTGCCACATCCCCTTGCTTGTAGTCACACTTCCAGCCTATTCCAAAAATTCCCAGGAGATGCTGTGGGATATGTGTTGTCCTGACTGTAGTTTCTCTCTTTAGGAAACAAAGTGTTTTATCTCTTTCATGCCTCAAGCTACCAGTGCCCAGGTCCCCTGGTGCCCCCAAAGGCAGTTCCATGGGGTCACAGCGAGCCATTGGACTGACAGCAGAAAACAGACGTGTGTTTAGACAGCCTGAGAAGTGTGCAGTGATACACAGTAACCTCCTGAATGCAAATATGTGTGGCATTTCCATTTTTGCAGTTTTTGGAGGAAGCAGCAAGCCAGGTCATTGTAATGAATTGGTAAACATCACACTGTATTACATATGAAATTCATTTCCCGGAGCTCTGGAGCGGGGTGTTAATGCAATGCTCCCCACTATGGTGTTTGCTTTGTGATACTGGTTCGATGCTGTGTTCTAAAATATTCGTATCCCGGTCATACCATGCCGCTGTGTTATTAGCCTAAATCTATGAAGACAGAAAAGACGAGGAAGAAAGCTAATTTCACTTTTGGTTTTCAATTCTTATGCACTGTAACAGAATGTGAATAACCTCATTACTATACAAATTTTGTGTGTCACATAATGACCTCTATACTGAAGACCAAAGTTTGCATAATTGAGGAGAGACTCACCTACAACAGTGTTGGAATTCATTAGCATAAGGCTGAAATAATGCTAAAAAAATAGCATTTGATGTCACCTATTTAAACTGAAGCACTAGGTGTTTTCTTTCCTTTGGACTTCTTAAAGGTATATGCTTATGATGGGGAACAAAACTTGTCGTACTGAATCTGGCAAACAGTGAGAGATGGTTCTGTAACTCACTGGTCCTTTACATAACAAACGGAAAAAGGCTGTTCTTATATAGCTTGGCAGTTTCTTGCAAATATCGGTAAAGTACATGTTACCTAATAGGTTTATTTTTATAGGCGATATATTAATATATTTATCTTGACTTTTAAATTTTCATCCTTCATGCTAGGTTCTCTTTGGTAATTAAAATATACCATAAATCATATCCACTGTAATTAACAAAATACACTGTAATTATCTGTTGATCTTTTGTGCCTGTTAAGTAACTACTGGGATGTTTCAAGGCTGAGTTATTTTTGTATCCCTTGAGATAAACGTACACCAAAATGTTGGTAATTCACTTAATATTGCAGCATAGATCAGCTCTGGAGTGTTTAATGTCTCCTCCCTCTTCTCACCATAATGTTATGGCGATTCTATTGACTATCATTCTGTTAAAAATCACATTTATGAATGACACCTGAATCCTGAATGCTATTCCAGCTGATGACAGTATCCTGGGGTATGCAGTTATCAAGGATCACTCTGCAAGCAGCTATTCCTTTCATCCTGCTCTTTGTCTTTACCATGACTGCAGACAGAAATTTTACATGGATTGAAGGAATTCAAAACCTGAGTTGGAAAAAGGAACAACTGTTATCTGAAACCTGCAGGTAGTTAAACCTACTTCAGTGCATCTGCTCAGAATGAGAGAGAGTTGTGAGCCCAATGGTAATAAGCACAAGCATACAAAAACAATCGAAAAAATGGCAGAATAGTTCTGCTTACCTTCATTGAAGGTATAACTATCCATGTATAAATGTTTATAATGTAGCCTTGCAACAAATGCACCAGCCATTGTTTACTGCAACGTTCCCAAATGTTTCCCTTTTTACAATTATTAATTCTAGCTAAAACACAGGCACCTTGCCAGATTTTTTAATATTACCAACTCTGTGGTTGTATAAAAAGTATGAGGATGCAATTTGTTGTAGTGTTTTATCGGAAATCAAGGTGAGCCCAAGTGGAATTACATAGGTGTCAGGGTTAATTTTCTTACTCTTCATGGAAAAAGCATTACATCAGTTTCCTGCAAACTTGAATTTCCAGTGATAGTAATATCTTGCAGCCATGGTTGTGTGTAATGTAGCAGTGTTAAATTCTTGTCTTCAGAGATTTATGCAAGTCGTTATTTAAAAATAGAGATCTGGGAGTCACAGCTAGCTAATTAATCTGTAGCAAGGAAAGCTAAGTGCCTGGCCTTTCAGGCATTCTGTGATGGCTGAGTAAGCTTGCAATCCCATAAAATTCTCACTTCTCTGTTGTTTGGCTTTTTATTTTTTTCACTCTTTTCCTTTTTTTGTTATATAAAATTTAGATGCTGAGCCAATCAGCTTATTGCAGACACAGTTTTCAAATATTTGTGTGGATCTAGTCCAGAATTTGACATGAATTGGAAATAATCAGTGTACTGCTCTCCACCATGGACTGAAGATTTGTCAAGCATAAGCCTGTCAGGAATGTAACCAGCCAAGTATTGCTTTCAGATTGTATATGATATTAATTCACCACTGCAATAATTCAGCCTTCTTACCTGATATTATTGTGTTTTTCTTCTGGTCTTGTCAGGACATTTCTTGACTTCTATTTTCATATTGCAGTTAATTTTAACAGCCCTCTGGCCCAACCTGAATGCTGACCAATTGTTAAAATAAGACAAAATACGTGTATCTGTCAACATTGCAGTAATTCATACTATCAGTAAATAGAAAAAGTAAAACCACGTAACCTTAATAGCTTGATTGGAAAAAGTAATTTTCTCATAACAACTGATAGAGTGAGTAGCAGTAGTCCCCAATTCCCTGTAAACAGAAGCAGCAGGTAATCAAATGGCTCCAGTCCAACCAGCAGAATCCAATTGGTTCAAGATAATCCTTTGTAGGTTAATAAGCAACTAATTATTTTTACAGTCATAACAGCATGCACAGGAATACTGCAGTCTTCATTTGGCTGTAGCCTGAATGACACGTGCTTTCTGCCACACCAAACTGGAGAAATGCAGTTCACAGGAGTGGCTGGATGTCATGATATCCCTCACAGCCTCTTTATTCTGACAAACACATTATTATCCATTGTTTGTTTAGTTACTAGTAACTCCAGTGAAGAATTAAATGGATTATGTTCTTTAAGATGTATGTATCTGTAAATTGATGTTTTCCATCTCTGTGGAGGCAGGAATTACAGACTTTAACAAAAGATTGTGTATAAAATTTTGAATATCTATGCTAAGGTTTGAATTTTTGCAACAGCTGTAGGAAGGTTTTGCTCTAATTGTAATCACATAAAGAAAGTAGGTAGGAAAAGGAGGTTCATGTCAGACCACAATTCCTTTCAGTGAAAACAGGTGCCAGGCCCACACATGGCAGTGGAGCTTGTGATAAGGAGCTGAAACGAAACTTAGGTAGCAAAGCACATGGGGTTTGTGTACAATGGTAAATCTGTGTCTAAACATCACTGATATTTTGTTACTTTTTGAGCCTCTTTCTTCTATATATTTAGACAAATAAAGTCTCCTCTTTAACCTCTTTCTTTGCCCTTCAGAACTGGTGTAACCACTGTAATATCCTGACATATTTTACATATTCCAGTACATTCATCTTCCAGGTGAAGGCAGAGGTATTTGCTGGTCTCCATTCCCACAAGTGCTTGGAAATACAATATTCCTGGATCAGTAGGCAAGAAAAAACAAACATCTCACAGCAATCAGCCTCTACAATGCAGAAAAGATAGATGGTGATGCCCTTAATCAGTCTTCTGTCTAGCAAACTCAAGTGGTAACCCCTCAGTAAGTGCTAGTTTTTATTTTTTTATCTGAGCAGTGTGTCTTGTTTATCTCACACATTGCCAATCTTCCAGTGTAAGACTGAGATGCTGTTATCTTAGTCAATTCAAATGATTCAAATTATACAAATGGCTTGTTCTGACACAGAACTGTGTGAAGACTTTTCTACCCATGCTGTATCACTGAGCAGTGCCAAGTGCAAATTACAACCAACTTCCCCATTCAAATATAATTTCGGTCAAGTAATTAGATGCAAATTGTTCATATGTTTTTCCTTAGTTAATGCACAGTCTTAATAATTTTTGTGAAGCGAAGTGTAGTACACAGGGCTTCTTTCCTATATTTGAAATAAAAATTATTGAGGACTTTCTTTGTTTCTGTCAGCAAGAGTTGTAATTTGATCTGGAGCAGGGTTTTTAACTTCCTATTTCTTAGTGTCAAATGAAAGGAAAAAAACTGGTAAACATATTTATAGTCCTGTAAGGTAGAAATGAGAATAATTTTTGTTCTTCCAAAGTCCTTTTATGAGTATTCACAGATATTGTGCTAATTACAGTGTGACCAAAACTATCTGTAGGGAGGAATGAATTGATGCAGGTGTGACTAATGTCCTGTATCTGCTTCTGGTGGTTTTAGTCCTATGTGTCAAAGTTGATGGAAGAGGACTCCTTAACAAGGATGGGAATTGGATTTGACTGTCCCTGCAATCCAGGGAAAACAACTCAAACTGTATTTCTCTAGTGTCCTACATTAGTACATTAGTATTCTGTAAGATTTCATTCCCTCACCTATCCGCATACCTTAATGACATCTTTACAATCTTCTTTTCACCTTGTCTCCTGTGGGAAATTCTGTTTGAATATGGGCTAATGCTGATATCGAGGCTTATTTAATTAATTCAACTGTAATAACACATTTTCTAAAAAAAAAGCAACCTGTGGAATGCTTGTCTTTTCTGAAGTGCTAGAGGTGTACCGATATGCTGCTGGCTGCCCAACACAGGCAGGTATATTGCCTTCTCTAATAGCAAATAATTTTTCTACCTTGCTATGAAATTTAGGTTTTATCTATTATAGCTAGTCCTTCTGGCAAAAACCCAGTCCAGAGTGGACTCATAGGGAGAAATACTTAGCTCAGTAATTATGACTAAGGAGACTGACCTGCACTATATATATTCCTTCCATTCTTTGTTATTTCACTCCTGACCATTTATGACAAATCTTATATAGCCTAATGTAGGCAACTCTGAGCCCAAAAGAGCAAGAAATTACTAAATAAGTAACAAGAAAGTCTGTTACCAGAAGTGAATATATACCTAAATATTGTTTCAATTCATAAAATAAATCATGATGTCTTGATCTGCTAGTTTTAAATGATCTTGTGAAATTGCAACTTTTAAATTGATCTTGAGGGAGAGAGATGCTGCAGTTCTTAGAACCTTTTCCTGCCAGTCAATTTAGCCTGACCTCTGGTTATATTTGTTTACTTTTTATTTGTGAAAAATGCAGGGAGGAGTGATACAAAATTCTCAGGAGTTCACTCCATGATTAACCGTGACGTAATTGACAGAGGAAAACAGCAACAATTCATGCAACCAGTAATTAATTTCTAGCTTTATGGCCTCATTTGCCAACTGTCTCCATATTTGACAGCAAAAGTGACTTGCAGAATGTTTAATTTCCACAGCGACAGCTAAGGTATGAAATCAGATTTGAAGATAAACATCTTCTGTGGCTTCTGCTTGCAAAAAGAATAGCCAATTAAGTGTGCTTGCTTAGTTCTTGCAAATATTTGCCATAGGATTGACATAGGAAATAGAATATTTTTCCCTGTCTGGGCAGGAGCCCCACTGCTCCCCTCTGCTCTGTGTGTTCAGGAGCATTCTTGGTTTCATGGACATGAACCATGCAGGTATTTTAGTTTTGTCCTTTCTGTTCTTTTGCCTCTGTGAGTGAAAGGGCCAAATCACGTGAGATGCTGACTATCCCTCATGAGGAGCTGCGTGCCCTAGCAGGACACGGGCAGTTTGACAAATCCCAGGAGACAATTTGCACCTCTTGGGATTGGTAAAACAAGTAACTCAGAGATCGGGCAGTGAGTGGTTGCAGTGAATTCTTTCCAGAAAGATTTACTTCATGCTGTGAGGGGAAATATTTTTATTTGCATGGTTTCTGTGAACAGGCAAACTTGCCTATCTGACCCACACCACTTACTGCTGATCTATAGGAGAAAATTTCTCCCCTTGCTCTGCCTTGCCAATTTGAGATTCTGTCCACGTGCTACATCCTCTGGACAAGTCAAACAATCTGCAAGCAGACTGCTGCAGCCCAGAAAGGAGAGAGAAATTTTACCATTAAAAAATAAATTAAACTAGTGTCCTGCTCACCTGCATTTGATTTTTAAAGTAAATACGTTTGATGTGTTTCTCAGTACTATTGAAAGGGAAGTTTCCTGACACCACTCATATAAAACAATCAGGAATGTGGATTCTGGCATCTCTATATGTAATGGGACTGTGCTTGTCAGAATCTTCTGTTTTATTAAGTTGAAGTTGGTAACGGAAAAAGGTTTTTTTTCTCTAAGCTTTAATGTGCTTTTGTTTTGAACTTGTTATTTTTATTTTCCTGTGAGCTTTGTTTTGATTTTCCTGGAGGATTTCTAGTAACAGTAATTGTTTGCAACAGGAAGATTCATGTGAACTGACTTCCATTTTAAACATCAGTTCCTATGAAATGAAAGGGGATTGCAAAGTGGATGTGGGCAAAGAGGACTGATGTGTCCATACAATGCACTTCTGCTCCAATGGTAAATATATTTTCATGATTAAGAAAGAGAGAGTAGAAGCCATTGTACTCTGTTAGGGTTTTGTTGATGGCTGCTCCCCAGAATACTGAAAAGATGCCATCAATACTCTTGAGACTCTGCTTAATCAAGATGTGACCCTCCAATGCAAGCAGACAGTGTGCTTGTTTCAGAGCTGAAACAATGCAACAGTTAATGGAGAGGTGGTTGTTATTTTTGGTTGTGTTTCTTTTTTTTAAATTTCATTAAAATTTAATCAGTGCCATTAAATAATATTTAATGCCACTGAAGTGCTGTTGGAAACAAATAGGAAATCAATCAACTTGTGCTCCAAGTGGCCATCAGCTGTGGAGCTGCATAGGTACCTCAGGGGGAAGGGCTGCACCTTGCACAGCAGACAAAATCAGATCAATAATAGTATGTTTAGTTCAGTTTTTAAAATTGCTGTTGCTTGAAATGTGCCCACGGCCACCTTCAATATCAGATACGTGGGCTTAGAACAAGAAGTTTTCAAGTGCGCCCTTAATGTTTGAAACTTGCGAAGTATTTTTGTTTCTTAGGTGCTGCTCATTAAAAGCCAAAATTCTAAGAATGGAGGTTCCCCTGGGCAAGCTGGAAAGATATGTCAAATATACAGCGTGATCTTAGGCTGGTGGTGGATTTAGTCAGGCCTGCTCCTTGGGCTGCTTTCCAGCTTGCACAGTTGGTCATCGCTGTTGGGTCAGTGCAGTCGGCCTCGTCTGTGTGCACGGATTCGCTGGTACGGGGCATCCTGAGGAGCTGTGTGGCAGCTGAGATAGGTTTGGAACTAAACCACACTCTGGCCTCTGTTACAGCCAGTCCCCAGTGGGTTAATGGAGTAGGATAGTTTCCTCTGAAGGTTTTAAGATGATCCCATTAACTGCAGTGGATATTTGTTCACATTCCCTACCTGTGAGGGCAGGGGAAAAAGGGATTACAATCAGTAGCCACTAGCAAAGGAGAGCTCTGCTGACTGTCAGTAATGTCTTTATAGGACTGGGGAAAACTGAGCAATTCTGTAGAATTTCACAGAGTCCTGACAAGAGACTTATGTCTTCCTTCAGAAAGTCCATGTGAGGTGAGTTTTCACATAAACTCAAACTATTTCAAACACTCCCGCTGGGTCTGGCCAGAATGCATTTGATGATTCCTTGCAGCTGTTTAATTCCGACATAATTGCTTTTGAGATTTCCTTCCTGATTTTTCTGTGTAAGCTGCACTAAGCTATGTAGATAAGAAGCAATCTATACATTCTGTGTATAGGAGTAAATCCGAGACTATAACACAGATGGACACAAGCAAGCAAAAGACTCAGTTCTTGTAATTTAAAATACATTGCAATGTGAATCCCACTGAGTTGAAATATCTAATTTCCAAGAATTTCCTGGGGCAGGAAGCATGAGGTCGCTTTATTCCACACCAGTCACATCGGTCTACAAATTAAAAACTAATGAAATATGTTTAAAACAGTTACACACACCTTTTCTGAGTTCTTTACACAATGAATTTATATAAGCCATCCAATGACTATCAAGCAATTCTTGCTGACAAATACAATAGTAGTTAAAATTGGTGCTACATAATTGTGCTGAAAATGTGCTTCCCCCACTCAGATCACACAAAGATGGCTTGATCAACCTTCTGTCATCTATAGGTGGCAGATGGAAGGAATTATTAACTCTGTCCCTTTTGGATGTCATTCCCCTTGATATTGAAGCCTGCCTCGCTCCATTTGCACTCTAACATTCTGCTATGCCTGCAGTACCCATTCTGATTGGTTTTTTTCCAAACAGATCCTAAATCCTAAATGAAACATCAAAATATTCTTGCCAGGGCCTTTGAGCACTCACCCTTTTGGAACAGAGCCATGGACTGTACAAACTATTGCATTAAGCATTTGGCCCCTGACAGGTAGGTGTGGGAATTGTTGAATACGATTAGAAAAAAACTAAAAGAGAGGGAAGGAAGGCAGGAGGGCAGGAAGGCAGGAAGGCAGGAAGGCAGGAAGGAAGGAAGGCAGGAAGGAAGGAAGGCAGGAAGGAAGGAAAGGCAGGAAGGC
>VZTX01008100.1:272891-312381 GCA_013400915.1 Pardalotus punctatus
GAAGGAAGGATTGTATTAGTGAGGGGGAAGAACTGAATACCCCACATCCCCAGCTCAGCCATATCTAATCTCCAAACTCCTCTAAGGAAAAGCAAGATGTTCAGTGTGTGCAGTTGAAAGAACTATTCAAACCCTGCAGTACGAGCACGTTGCTCTGTTTTGCGAATTTAGCTCCTCACACCATCTCCATCCCAGCATGAGAGAAGTCTGTAAGCTCAGTGTAATCGTATCATAATTTGGATCTCTACAGGAGACTGAACTCACATCACCAGAATGCATCAAGCCAATGCATGTGTCAATGCACAGTTACATATACACACCACGGTTACAGGCCCATGGTGACATTTTTCAAACTAATATATTGACAGGAGTGCCAGGATATTTTTTAAGCATATCCAGAAGGAAAAAGAGCATTACAATGAGGAAGAAAACCCAGCAGAATGCTGACACCCAAGTACATTACTTAGTGTGCAGTTGCATTAATGAACCATTACTTCAAATCCCAGGTTTGCCAATAGTGTCACTGTTCGTTTATCAAGGCAGAATCATCCTGGATGTGAACAGAATGCCTCTATAATAGATAACTTCCCAGTCCTCCCATACCATACATTTCCTTGAGCCCATTACAAAAGATTTATTTTTAAATTGGATTTTTTTTTTCAGCTGGGCAGAATGAGACTGTTTGTTGAACAAATGGTGTTAAAATCCCCAAGGCTCTGACTTACTTCAATAACGACCAAGACTACTGCTTAAGCCAGCTGATGCTCTTTTAATGAGCACTGCTTGTCAGAGGATCATATCTGCAAGTTGCTGTGTAAAATAACCGTTTTCCATGAGTTCATAAAGCAGTCTCTCATTTGAAATGGATGAAGTGTTGTACCGGTCTCTGCAGCACAAAACAGACACTTGTTTGAACTGAAAGGTGGAAAAAAATCCTAACCCAAAGTATTTGACAGGGTTTTCTTTCTTCTTTTTTTAAAAAAAAATTGTTTTCCCTGTCAATGACAGACAGCTTTATGTTCATACACAACAAGCTCAATTGGTTCAAGACAAAAAATGCTGGAATACGAGCTTCAAAATGAATTTCAGCTTTGGCCTGATTGAATTAATACAAGCATGACAGGTTGCTTATTTAGCAAACTGTGTGGACAGTAAGATTAAGCCTTTTCCTGTGACAAGACATCCCAAAAAAGTCTCTTGCTGTCCCTTGTAAGGTTTTTCAAGGCAAATCAAGAAGACATTCCCAGATAAATCAAAATGACAAGTTCAAAACATGCGTCCTTTTGTAAAGAAAGATCATCTCCACAACAAGCCCAAGCTTATTAATGTTGCATTCTGACAAGCACAACCACCTTATGATTTTGTTCAGTCCATGGACCTGATTGTGCCCTGTAACTACTGCACTGCTGCTGCTACCGGTGGATTCAAAGCTAGGATCACAAAGTTAAAGAACAGCATTTAGTGGCTCTGCCATCAACCTGTTCTTTTTAATACATGTGTTATTTATGGCTGCAGGTTAGGTTATACCCTTGAATATCACATTTCTCACCGGAAACAGCAATGAGTAATTGGGTACTGCAGGGTTTAATGTTTAATACTGAGTCATTTTGATTAGACCCATATTTTATCACTCACACTATTAACATCAAAGATTTTTTTAAACTACAATAATCCATACAATTGGTATTAATGTGAATTAAGGAAATCAGGTTCTAACATGCTCAAGTACATTAGGGTTTCTTTGTCTTGCACATATCAAACCCACCTAGGTCACTGTTAAAATTCAGCTTGCACTTGTGTACAAACTAGCTCTGTCCTATGAAAATGAACCACCAAAGTTAGTTCAGATTTGTTCAGAGCCTTGAACAATGTAAGTAATGAATCTTTCAGACAGTTAATTCGAGCTGAACAAAAATAGAATCCACTTAAATGTTACTACTGCTTGGATTGAATCTTACCAGCCTTGATAGGTCTGAAGATCCAAGCCTCAGTGGATGAGATCTGCAAATCCAGCTTTGATCTCAGCAAAGAGAGAGGTGATGGCTTGGTCTCTGTTTATTCAATGAAATTACTGCCCTAGCTTACCTTCTGACCAGAAACATAAGTATGTGATTCTGTTTTGCTCTAAAAGGAATTTTTACGTTTGTAAACCTTTCTCCATTTTGCATATCTTATATCCAGGCTGATAAAATCATGAAGCAGGAATAATAATGATTTCCTGCACAGAAAAATGTGTATGTTAGAGATGTTGGTTGAATGTTTCACCTCTATTAACCTCTTCCAAACCAGCAGAGAAGTGGGAATATTTACTTATCTCACAAATTCCAGCTAAGATGCTTTTTCTGTGAGCAAAAATGCTCACAACTTTGTTTGCAAGGATAAAGTCTTGTGTGGTTTTGCTGCATATTTTACCCTCACTGTAGTTTTAAAAAAATTCACTGATTCCATGAAATTATTTGGCATTCTTAATATTGGGAATAGTAAGAAATAGTCTCTCTGTTATTTAATTTATAACTTCAAACCTGATTAAACTTCTATTCCTGTCCATCTGTCTCAAGTTGTCACAGATTTTCCAACAGTAACTAAGCTGCTGTGTTACGATTCAGGCTCTATATGTGATATTTAGCATGCTGTGTCTCTTTGCTGTTCCAGGCTACACAGAAAGCAGCCTCTAGCATATTAACTGCCTGTTTCACCTGAAGTAAAATGGGAGAGCATTTTAAAAGATAAGTTTTCCTTTGTCACATTTCTTGCTTGTACTGTAGATTATCAGAGCCTTTCCCCCCTCATATGTAAGCAAAGACAGATACAGAGAAAAATGTGTTCTTTGAACCGCAGGAAGATTTTTCTTTGCTGTTCTATTAATATCTGACAGAAATAAAAAGGAAAACTTCTGAATAAATGACTACAGGCATCTTAAAACCTGTAAAATTATTTTTTAAATGTGACTTTTTCTTAAAAAATTGGATCTGAACATGTGTGTAATGGAGCCAGACTCACAGAGGAAAATTACAATTTCTGTGTCTGGCACCTGTCAGGTTCCCTCAAGAGTCTAAAATGCATCTATTATCACTGATAACACTTGCATACTCCCAAACAGACCAATCAAAGCCTGATTTTCAGAGGTAAATCTTAGAATTCTTTCAAGTCCAAATTTAAAATGTGATCATGTGTTATCCGTCAGAGGCCACTACCAACTAGATTTGTTTGCAACAAATGTGGTTTTGGAGCATGGTAGCGGTAAGAAGTCTGAGACATTCTATCCTCCACCATTAAACAAGGAGGGATAACAGCATCAGGAGTAGTACTGGTCCTAAAACTTGCCTCTGTGCTCCAGTGGTCTCACAGCAGGCGTTTGGAGATGATGCACACAGGCTCACAGCTGGGATTCTGCTGAACCTGGGCTGACATACTGGGGACAGTGCTCAGAGCAGGTAGCAGCCATATTGCCCTATATATCATGATTAATCCAGGACAAAGAACAGATGGCAGGAGAAGAAGATGGATTCTATGAATATGGAGTGGGTGGCAATTGTAGCTGGTCCAGGCTTTGAGACCTGAGAGAGTAGTGTTGGTAAATAGTGATAAATGTGAAGGGGTTGTTTCTTGCATGTTACAAGTTACAGGAAGACAGAATGGAGTTGTCATCTATCTGACAACTAATTTTTATACATGAGGGTTTTTTTATGGCTGCTTTTATTCTGTGATGTGTTGTTTCATTTGTTTGTTTGCTGCCAGGCATTCACTGTGAGATTTCAGGATTCCCAGTTTATGAAGAGATGGCTTTGTGTGGGGAAAGCCTGGGGGACCAACCAGGGAGGCTGTGGTTTCACAGTTAGAGAAGATGAATTCTCAGCTAGCAGTGAATGTTTAAGCCCTGATTTTCAGGAAAATGAACATAAGCAAATACATATAACTTTCCTTTGAGTTTTGTCCCACAAAGTTAATTGTTTGATGTTGAATTTTTATCGATGATTCCTTTTCCACTCTGCAGTTACTGTGGCAGAAGGAGGAATGCTTTGAAAGGTAGACAGAAGAGGGAAATACTCCAAAGGAACTTGGACTGTTAGTCTCCTGAGACACCCAGTGTATAGATTGTGTTGGCTTGTGAAATGCACATCAGTCACACCTCCATTCAGATCAACTCGGGCCTGTTTCTGAGATTAGTGTCATAGGCAGCGAGTAATGCCTCTACAGTGGAGAGATGACACGTTTCAATGGAGATGCCAAGGTGTAAGCATGGATTAGTTCAAGTGACCTTTTCTTGGCAGATGATTCAGAAGGTGTAAAACGGCTCAGCAAATCCCATGGAAATAAGGTTTTATTCCTCTGCCCTTATAAATTAATTAATTAATTGCTGGGTTTCATCCTTTTAATTGCTGTAACACTAATTTTTATTCTAGAGGAAACCAGAAGGGTAATGATGTACAGTTTCATGAATAGATTTTTTCTTACTGTTTTCTTAGGAGAGTTTATCTCTGTACTTAATACATATTTTAGAGCATAATAGTTATGTGCTTTCAGAATATTTTTACTTCTCTTTGCAGGAAAAGAAAATAGGTTTCAGAGTTCTCACAGGAAAGCTATGAAATAATTTCTGCTTCATACCAAAGAAATATTTGCAATATTTACAGTACTTGCACTGTTTTTCTTCTAAATAATTTCTGTCTCTTGCTAGAATTTTGAAAAAGGCCATCAGTACTTTTTTGCTTTCAGGAAGTTATTGTTACTTCAGGTGAGGCTCGAGCTCATTTGTGGGTGCCATATGACTAAAATTAGGATAGTGTTTCTAAATTATATATAAATTCTGTAATGAAAACTGGTTAATTTCTATTGCCTTCCAAGTTGAGCACTTGCCCTTTCCAGAGCAGTTCATTTAAATTTTTGAAGATCTACTCAAACTTCATTGAGAAGAGTATTTTGTAAAATATGGAGAACAAGAATTGCAAAACCCTCAGGATCATCAGGTCAATTTATTGACAGGAATTTTGCATCATTTTGGGAGACTGGGTTGAACAATATCTCTTTTCTATTTCCTGTTTTTAGGAGCCTGGATCCTGTGACAAGGCAGTTGTTTGGTTGTTTTGTAGTACAGTTGCACTCATTAGAGGGAGGAATATGCCAGGCTGGCTGAAAAAACAAACCTCTGTGGGAATTTGAGCCAGTGAGGGATGGCACTCTGGGAAATCAGATTCCCCATATTTCAAACCTGCTTCAGTGAAAGGACAGTCTGCACAGCAAAAGAGGATTTACTGGGGTTTAATCTTGTTTGAAATTCTGTACTTTGAAAAGTTCTCCATGCATTCAGGCTAGAATGAAGGTTTTTCTTTGCATACAAAAACTAAGCATACACCCACATAGTTATGAGATTCAGGCACAGAAGCAGGCAGGGATTTTCACTTTTTGATGGACCTCCATTTGCTTTGCCATCACAATTGCATACTGCTGGCACACTGCCCACCTGTAAGGGAGTCCTTCAAGAACTGCTAGGACAAATTCCATACATGTTGCCAGTGCCTGTGTGTGCCTTGTGGGATATTCCACAACTTGTGTGTGTAACTTGGATTTGCCAAATGCGTTGTCTTCCTGTTGTGCTGTGGTCCATGGTGCATTGTCGGTGCAGTTGATTGAGAGTTAGATTTATCTTTTGTCGATTTGCAGCTTACTCTGGGATTGACCCTATGATTCTGGAGACAGTGAGAGTACAACTGTGTTATACATGAGTAAGCCATTTGGACATCACACACAGCTTCCATGTGCTTCAGTAGTAAGGCAGGATCACAGAATCATAGAATATTCTGAGTTGGAAGGGACTCTTACCTGAGTGTCCCATACAGGGATCAAACCCACAACCTTGGCATGAGCAGCACTGTGCTCTAACCAATGCCTGCTGGATTCACAGCTGTGTGAATAGTTTAATAATGTTGTTTTCAGGAAGGACTTGGAACAAAGCCCAAAAGACTGTTGTTTATTTTGGAGCACTCCAAAATGTGAAGGAACCTAATAATTCAATACAACACTGTGCAAATTCTGATTCTTACTTCTTGGGCAGTTGAAGCCCTCTATCCACAAAGTCCCTCTATTACAAAATACAGTGTAATGTCAGACCAAAGCCCAAAAGAGATCACAAAGAACATAAATAATTGTATTTCATTTTTATGGACTTTTGATAAAAAGTAATTTGGATTGAAACTTTTTTATTCTCTTACAAATAGGAGGGAAGAATAAATATATTATTTTCTAGAATGTGCCTCTTCTACCTGCTGCTGAATGAAAATCCATCTTAATGTAAGCCTCCACCTAACCACTTTGTCAAATACCTTTTCTGCCTCTCCTCATGATTATTTTTGAACAAAGCTAAGCACCTAAGGCAAAGGACTGAAAAGCTCACAGCATTATTTGCTTAGGAGGAGTGCTTTACTAGTGGTCTTGTGCAGGTTGGCAATAGTCTCTTGCATTGTATAATATTTGAATTGTGGGGGGTTATAGCCACTGTTCAGGTAAATAACGATGTCATGCCAGGTAAAAGATACAAAGAGGTGAATTGAATGATTTAATCGTAGCTGAATCTGCTACTCAGGCTCCTGGAGTGGCAAAGAAATTACCATTACAACAATGATCTTTGTATGTGAATATCAGGCATGCTTCAATCCAGGCTGGAAAAGATGTGGTTCCAATAATTGTCTTTATAGGCACAGAGCAGTTTTGAAGCTATTTACTTGTCCATAATCAAAAGATCAGATATTTTGCTCTCTTCTGGTGGATTTATTTTTTCCAGTTTCCTATGAATAGAAATTCTAGGAAGCTGCTTTACCAGGGCTCATGAATGCACATTCCTGGAAGGCCAAGATACACATTCCTGGCCACATTGATTTAAGGCTCAGCCACTTCCTAACCGTGCTGTGCCTGCTCTTGTGCTTCTGGTGTCTGTGAGTTGATCTAGTCTGATTATTTTGCTGGCAGCGGGTTAGAGACCTGCACCATGTGCTCCAGAACTGTGTAGGATCAGCCACCTCCAGTTGTTTGGTGTTGATGAACATCTGGAGCAGAAGCATCCTGTACCACAGAACTCGTCTCAGGCAGGGTCTGACAGGCTGCAGGGCATGAGTGGGGATGGTGCGAGAGCTCAGCGTGGATGGAACTGCGCTGCCCAGACCTGCCTTTGTCCACCCCAGGTTTAGCTTTTCCGCTTGGTGATAATATTTGTTCTTACATGCCTTGCATATAACTGTAAGGGCTTGTTTATGTGCAGCATCAAACTGCTTAAAAAGGAACACATTGCCAAGGTAGATTTCACCTCTGGATTGCAGTGTGTTTTCCCATGGTTAATTTTCATGCATTCATGCAATTCAAAATCACATTTCATATGATTTATGCACTAGTGAAATAAGTTATCCAGAGGAGATAATCTTATATTTGTAATGCCTTCATCCCAGACTCTCTTCTTAAGGGCAAACTCCAGAAATATGTAGGAAAGAGTTTTTAAAAATGTTCCAGGGAGAAATGAGGTTTGACTTATGTGCTTATTTACTGTGGTATTTAAAGACTGAGGGAGGTAATTTCTAGCATCTTTTCAAACAGTGCTCTGGACAAAATACTTCCACTCCAGTTGCTTGTTTTCTGTTGCTTGCTTCTGTAAACTCTGTTTAAATATTAGGGAGTCTGCCTAGTCTACATTGTATTTTACAAGCTAGAGGTGGGCAGCTCTTTCCACAGTGGGGGAAAAAACCCGTGATTTCAAAGTAATCCTTTGCCTGCACTCAGAGAAATAAGATAAAAACACAAAGGTAAAAAAGAACAAAGCTTCACACAAGTTCAGGGGAGAAGTGACAGCTCCCTGGTTGAAGAGAAGCACTCTGGTTATACTTGTACAGGTAAATGGCAAACTTGAATCATCTCAGTTGAAGATGTTCTCTCTTCTTCCTCCACCTGAATTGTTCTCAGGCTTTTGAACAATTGCTGAAATCTATAAAATAGTTTAATTTCCCTTCCTTCCCCCACAAGTACATTTTTATTTCTTACATCCTCTTAGGAACAAACCAAAGGAAAACAAAGTCACAGTGTCACCACTGAAATCATTGCACATTGACAAAGAACGATCTTCTAGTGTATAAATTAGTGTAACTCTGCTGCTTTACCTTGTACAGGTGAGGAATGCTCTGATGGATGCGAGTGCAGTGCGTGTCTGGTGTCTGTAAATCCGTCGGTGTGATCTGTGTGTGTTACACACGTCTGCAGAGGCAGCGCAGGACACAGCGTGTAATAACGAATACTGCACAATGGAGGACGATACGGCACAGCATAAAAATAAAGGATAATGACACTGCTCTCAAATGACAAACCCCTGAGCAATGCTGGCAAACCTGTGAGGGGATGTAAGATGTCTTCATTGTTTCATATGGTAATAATCTGTGTACACACGTGGTTTTCATAATGATCCATGGTTACAGATTATTATAGAGCAGTTCAAGAAGAAACTGCCTGTTTATATTGGATAATTTCCATATGAATGGTTTAGGGTTGTGGGTTTTCTTTGCTTTTGTGAGAGCTGCAGTTTCTAACACTGGCTTCTTATCACAAAGTTGCAGCCATACAACCTGATTTCATCAGATCGAGCAAGTTCAATGTAGTCAGATCCGGTCAATACTTGGGTGAGCAATTTCCAAGGTAATTCAGAATGCATTGGGAAAGTGCTCCATAGCAACAATGAACAAACATCTTCCATATTTTTGGGGAGTTCGCTTGATACATGGTTCTTCATCTTCGTCCTAAATTGTCCTTTATCATTGTCATGCACAAGTGGCTGCATTTGTCAGTGTGTGTGTATTCTACCGAGTGCCTCCCATGATGAAAGGTACTATGTAAGCAATGATTCCAGCTCAGACTTTTATATTTTATGTTTTATATTTTATATTTGCCTTGTGCAGCCCTGGTTTAGTAAAACCCAACAAAATGTTATTTTTAAAGTAAATTTAGGTCAGCCTTTGACTGAAGAGTACAGAGCACTGTTTCCCTGTCAAAAATACTTGAGCAGAATCAGAAGTGCTGGCATATACCTGTCAAAAGGACAAGATAAAGCAACACTTGTGTTATCACCTGGGAGATAAACCAGGATTATCATGTTTGGATTTTTAAAAAAAATTTCTTTATAAGCTGTGATTTAATTGACTTATTTGACTTAAGTGAGAGCTGGACCTGGACATTGCATCTTGATGTTTCTGTTTGCTTTCACTCTAAGCCAGTTGACATAACATTTCTTTATATTTGTGTAACACCTACAGTTCTACCTCTCTTGGAGAAAATGTGTGAGATATCTGTGCATGAGAACTGTCTATTAGAATAGCTAAGAGCTATGATGAAGAATACCAACTCACTTGTTCTCATCAAGCTATAAGATAGCATCAGCACAAAATGAAACAAGAGGCTATCAAACATATTACCAGGAGAATATGCAGGTTAAATACAAAGTACAAATGAAAGATGTGAGTAGGCTTATGTAATGAAAATGAGGGAGCCCAACAAGCTTCTTTACTGTTTAATGCCATACTCCAAATACAAATATTACAGCTAGGTTTCAAGGAACAAAACGTCACGCTTTTATTCTGTATTTTTTTCCTGAATAAATAGCAAAGCCATGGAACAATTTCCTTAACTGAATGCACAGAATAAGACCTACAGCAAAAATAACTAAACCACTGTTAGTATGATCATAATTGTAATCATGTAATCACAGCTGATTTTCTTGCTCTAAGACTATCCTGAGCCACCATTGTGAAGGAAAACCACACCAGAAGTGAATTTACATACTGCTATTAATTTGGGGATTCAGTCCATATACTGTGTGAAAATGCTGATACCTATGCTCTGAGAATTCCCAGTGAATGTATCTCCTCAGAGCAAAATATAAAATGAAGTTAGGAGTCAATCATTCCTAAATCTCTTGTATTTATATATAAAGGTGGGAATGTACACTTCTATATAGAGCAAAGGAATGAAATCTCTCTTGGTGGGAGGTGTTTCTTTCTGTTTGGAAAAAGAAATAGTCTCCTCAATGTTCTCGATTCCTTGTAACATGCACTATATTTTGCTCTATTTTCTTCTTCTGGTCCTAAAAGAGGATGCTCATTTCCAAAACCTTTAAAGCATAGACAAGTTTGATGATGACTTTTAAAATCTGATTTAGGCAAGGAAGTCCAGTTTATACAAGCTTGGAGAGGTTTTGTTAATACCAAGCATATCTGAATATGCCTGTCCTTGTACCTTTGCAGGATTTCACATTGCCTAATATAATGTTCGTCATGGTTTTAATTTTTCCTCAGAATGGATCTCTTTTATGTCTGCTATTTACTACTCTTGCCAGAGTCATTGAGCAGAAGAAATGCAGTATCTACAAGATGCAGAAACTGCTTTCTTCCTTGCACTCATGTAATATGTAATGGATGGTTTTAAGAAAGGATCTTTACTCTGTGCTTTACCTATTCATGTGTAGGATTTTGATTTCATTTGAAATGAAAGGCGTAAACCTCAGGTCTGAAAACTAATAGAATTTCTGCATTTACCTGCTGATCCATAGCCTTTAGGTTAGATTGTGTGTCAGCCAGCAGTCGGCTTGTTGAATGAAGCAATACTTTAAAACTAAAATGAAAAGATTTCTGTTATATGTAGCCTGACACCAGATATGAAGGCAGATTTCTGCTGGCTTATTATTGGAAATATTTTCCAGTGTGTCTGATAAGTGAGACTGAACAAGCTGTAGGAAGTAGACCTAATCAGATAATGCTGACTTGCAGACCAGAAAAAAAAGAAATGTATTTTCCTAAGTGCTGTGCCTTCGCTTGACAGGACTGAGGACAAAATGGTTGGTGTTATGGCAAAAGGCCCTGCAGAGAGCAGGGAGTAAACCTGCTGGTTCCTGGGGTGACTGTTGCATCTAAACTGTTTTCTTGTGTACAGTCATTGTCTGTATTATGGAAAGTTTATGTCTAAGTGCTTGGGTGCATTGGCACTCTGGAGATAGGGCAGGTAAAAAGGATGGGGAGAACATCAAACTGGATCAGCTCTTCATTTTTCAGTCAGTCTAGGTATTTTTTTTAACTTCAGAGGAATTCAAAATTGACTTATGAGAGGGTCCCCCTGAAGGATCGAGCGATGTGTTTTGCTCAGACTCTCAGTGCTGCACATCCTTCATAGAAATCCACTTGAACACTGAGGATATTCACAGGAGGATCAAATTCTCAATATGATTGCAGGACCCTCATGATGTTGCAGGATGGAGGACAAAGGAGGGTCTTGTAGTAATTCTTAGAAAGAGTTTCCAAAGAACTGAAGTGAAAAGATTGCTTTGTTATTTCCATGCCTAGGTATGAAGTGGTCATTACCGCAGTTTGATAGTTAACACAGAAAGATTTAACACAGTTCCAGATTCTCTTATGTCTTCAGATTGCATGTAGATAATAGATTATATCAAATGCAAACATAGTGCCACATTAATATTGCATGAAAAACGTGCATATTTTATTTGTTGGCCTGAAGACTTTTTTTAAAAAATGTTGGAAGATCCTCTTTGTTCTTAGGGTTTTTTTAAAAAGCTCAGCTCTTGGTTTTGTACCTTAAATGTCTCTGCTCAGGGAAAAATTAATTTAATTGCATAAAACCTACTCTGCACTGATTTTTCCAGGGAAAAGATTAAAGTTTTAAATGGATTGAGTGTCCCTGTAAGGGATTGAGTGTCCCTGTAAGTATATTCACATTCATACGTGTCTGGACTGAACATGCCATCTGTGGCTTCTGCTTTATTTTTCTTACTGTATATTTGGAATTCAAAGTAACATTTATTTTGTGGGGAAAAAATCAATAAATCATTTAAGTTATCCCACACTTTGTATAACTAATTGTAATTAGTATAATGTCTTTGTTGGCAAGGGCTTATCAGGCACAAAGCATGAAGAGGCAAAGAAAAAGCTTTATAAAGAATGATGTTGTTTTGTAAAGCTAATTGTGACACTATCTCTGCTACTGTGTGTGATTGAACTCTTAATTTTTAATCTGGTATTCCTTCCAGCAGTGTAGCTTCTAGTGTTACCTGAGGTTCTCTGTAATGTAACTATAGAACTGATTTTTGTCAGTTCTAGATTTTACAGTTTGGTGCCAAAAGCATGTAGTCTAGACTTGAGTCATCCAAATTGTGTCAAGTAGATTGTAGTTTCTAGCTGTAATGAATTAACTTGTTTTAATGTTTGTTATCCAAATCTTGTAGATAAGAATTCAATTAACCGTGATGCCCTGAACTTTGGTGCCAGGGGAGCAGCCACAGCCTTGTCTGATGGATCCTGTAACGTTTATGGCCTTTGAGGAGCTGCTTGCCTGCAGAATTCCATAGCAACATAGCCAAGTCTTAACTAGCTGATACTGGGAATCACTGAAAAGATGATGTTCCTAAGAGCAATAAAATGTGGAACAGAAATCAGAACATTTATTTGTAAAGCAAAGGACCACTGTCCTACTTCATGAATGCATTCTAATGACTTGGGTTCACTGGAGATACCGTATTCCTGGTGCTGACTGAAGTCCTCACCATTCTTGATAGCGAGCCATTTAGCTTGCACTGACACTGAGCTGACTGGATGATTAGTATGATGATTCTTGTGTTTACTATTCTGAAAAAGCTGGATTGTGAAAGATTTGGAAAATTAACTAATTTGCTACTTCAGTTGATAGCAGAGAAGCCATTAAAATTCTGTTTTAGAGCATTTCACTGCCATTCTAATAAGTATGGTGATTTTTCTCAAAGCTTCCCCTTGTATTATTAACCTCCTGCAGACTTTTCAATGAATATTGGAAGAAAATATTCTGAAATTATCCAGTGTTGAAGGAAGCATTCAGTGGGATAGAAGGAAATCTACTCTGACCCATAGTTCCTCTTTCTATGAGCTTCTCTGTGGCAGTCATCTGCTTCTCTGAACTGTTTGCTGTATCGTGCTTTTTCTAAAGGCTGCCATCTGAGAGAAGAACTTGTGCCATTCTTTGTTCTGCTAAATTTGTTTGCCTGCAATCAGGGTGCTGCCTCCAGTGTAAATATTTGAGCCATGGCTGCAGGCATCTGGCCTTCAGAAGACCCTGCTGCATAAATGTAGTGACTCTTGGGGAGCAGAAGGGGAATGACAAAAGCTAATCCTGTGTGTCCTGAGGATTTGGGACCCTGTATTTTAAGTGGTGCTTTACTTAGACCTCAAGCTCTTCTGTCCACAGTGTGCATGAGAGAAAGATGCCCATCAGAAAGCCAGCTGCTATGTAAGCCAAGCAATGGAGAGGTTAGAGGAAGTTTCAGTAGCTCAGATGGGAGGATTACTTGCTTCTTTCTTAAAAGTTAGATAGAGGTGAGTTAATTAAGAAGGCAGTGAAAGACTCAATCCATTTGGATGGAATATAGATAGGAAGCAAGACCCTAATATTGATACTAAATGGTAATATAATACCTATATATGTGTGTGTGCTTCATTAAAATGTACATCAAAAAGGAAGAAAAAAGAAAAGGAAAGAAATATTTTGTTCCTTTTATACTTTAAGGAAAAGTTAATCTGGAGAAAGTTACAGTAGTAAAAGGGAAGGCAACATCTGTGTTAATTAGCAGTTCATCTTCAAAGCTTGACTGATGGGTTACATTATGGCCTCTTGCAATTGAATTAAAATTCAGACCCACGCAAGTTCTATTTTTACCTCGTTTTTCCATATCAGAATAATTTGTCTGGATTTAAGATTTCTTTTTTGCAAAAAATATTGATGTTCCATAATCTATAATGAACTTTTGGTTAGTGCAAATATGCAGTGTGGAGAAGAGCTCCATGGCTCCGGATGCAATTCCAGAGAACGTGGTTTTATGACGTGATGCAGTGTTAGGGATAAGGACATGTATGTTCCCCAAAGAATCTTTGTTTTTCTTGGGTATTTGACAGTTCACCTCTTTGGTTCAAGGGCTGTCGTGTGTGTATAGTGCCTGGCACAGTGAGGATTCACATTGCTACTGTAAGGTAAGTAATCATTTAGTAATTCAGCAACAAATTAGGAATTAATTTTAGAATACCTGGAAACACTCTTACAAATACCACAGCTGGGGGGAGGCAAGTTGTTGATAGAGGAATGCGCACCAATGAAGGTCTAACCTGTAGCGTTTGAGTTCTCTTTTTCCAATGAATATTACTGTTCAGAAGTAAAACTTACAGTTAATATTCTGGCCCTCCACAAGCTTTTTTTGGATGGGCATCCATCCTGGTGAAAAGCAAAGTTCTCAGATAAATGTGAAATGTAGGGAGAACAATGTAACATTGCCTTCCCTTCCATGTTAACATCAAAGAGATATTGCTTGAACTACCACAATGACTGCAGACTGTAGAAAATTTGAAAGGGTGTCAGCTGATGTACATCAGTGAGGGTTCTGTCAGCTGACTACCTGGTCCAATGTTCTTCCCTCTTAAATGAACAGAGGTAGGATACAATCTCATGCTAGCTATTCTTTCATTTTCACCATAGCAATAAAACAAAATATCTTTATAAAAGCCTCTGCTCACATCCCAATGTCACAGACATACAATGTACACCTTTACAAAGTTGTATTGTATTTTTGATTTAAACATAAAAAAGACCCAACCTAATAGAAAATGTTTTTATGAAAAATTTAAGCTGCTTTCAGACAAGGTTAGGTGAACTCCTTTCAGTATCTTGTATTGAGAAGGTAAGAGCCAATCAAGAAATTTCTTCTGTATTCACCTACAATACATTTCACTAAAATATGCAGCTAGGAGTAGTGAGTGCCCTTTAATACCAAAAGAAAAGGGTGGGAAAGCCTCCTTAATTAAATCTCTTCAGGGATCCTGGATTAACTGCAGCTCTGTTTAGTTTATATCCTCCCTGTAGAAAAATGTGCAGACCCAAGACAGCAAATATTGATTTAAATGTAGATGCAGGGAAAAGGCCCTGTTGTCTTTTTTTCTTCCACTTGGTAGAGTTTTTAGTTTTGATTCATTTTTGGTTACAAAGGATGAAAATCTAAATCCTTCTCTACTCCCTTTCACGCTGTGTGAAAATATTGAACCAGGACTCAGCAAACTGGGTACAGCTCCTGGTGAAGAGAAGAGCACATAAAGCTGCCCTACAGAGGATGTGGCGCCAGCCCTGGAACCTCAGTCAGGGTTTCAGCTGTCACTCCCTTTGTCGTGGCACCAGGGATTGCAGTGTGTCTTTGGCCTAGCAGAGTCCAGTAGAAAGTGGGGAACAGTGGGATAAGGGGACACCATGCTGCCACAACCAGGGAAATTTTGGCATTACCTCCCATTTGATTCAGCCACTGCAGGCATAAATAATTATACAGTGGAGCAAGTGCTCTGCTTGCATAGACCAGAAGAGTTGCATTCCCTAATAAACTCAGTCTTCCTAAGCATGGAGTGAATTTTACTGAGGTGATTTTTGAAGAGAAAAATGACTGTGTAAAGATACCAACAGCTTAGCTGATGTGAGTTTAGTTTTCCTTCATTCTAAACATAATTACATGGTTGTAATGGGTGACATTTCTGTTCTGATTTAAACACACATTTGCTCGTCAGCAAAATCCAAGTGCAAATGGAGATGTGTGGAGCCATGTGCTTCTCTTTCTGCACAGCGCAGCTCTGGCGGGTCGAGGTTATTTGCGATTGTGCATAAACTGCTTGACTTCAGACCCCAGGGGACAAGTGCAACCCGGGCACTCACAAAAGGCATCTTTTACTAATAACTTGAGTGCATGCAACAGCATGGGCTGTGGCTCAGACCACAGGCACTACTTAAGAAGGGGAAATAAAGAATCGTGACTCAAGAGAAATCAAAAGAATATGTATTTCTGGAAACAGAAGGATTAGGGGAGAGAGTAGGGAAGGAAAAAAGATTGGAATTGGGATTTACTGTTCTGTAAACAGTTCACACCAAGACCACAATTCATACCTGAAGAGTCAGTGCAACCTGTAGAAGCCCCACTAGGCTGTAAGAAATTTAGCTTCCAATTCGTGTTCTCTACAGGGGATGCCATTCATCTCGAAAAGATTAGCACAGATTTGAGAATGCATGAGAATCACCTTGAAATAATATATATGTGCAATATATAGGCTGGAGGGTAGAGTTTACAATCATAATTCTTTAGTCTTGTTTCTCTTCTGTGTGCTTTGCAGCAAGCTGGACCTCAATGATCACCCTTGATAAACAGAAATTCTGCTTTTCTTCTCTGAGCTCAGCAGCACAGGCATCTGAAGGAGCCCTCTCTGCCTGGGTGAAATAACTTCCTTCTCTTGTTGCCTGAGTTCACAACTGAACTGAGATGCATCAAAGTCGGGTCAAGGAATCTGAAATAAGGAAACTACAGAAGCCTGGACAGCAGAAGTAAATTTTCTTAAGCTGCTGCCTTTCCCCCCCCTCTTTGTTTCAGGTTTCCATGAGTGGAACCAAAGAAAGAAAGGAAACAAAAAAAAATGTACACAACACAAAGATTGAAAGTATATGCATAAATTAAATACCCAAGCAGAGACCTCAGGTATTTCAGTGCTTGTAGTAACAGATTCGTCCTTATTTCTAGTATTAGTTTTGCCTGTCTTGCTCAAAATCGTAAACAGTAAGTCAGATAGTTTTGGTGGGTTTTAAATTAGATGCAGTTAAATAGAAAGCCATCTTCTCTCTCCTCCCTTTTCTGATAATTTGTGTCCTTCCTGTCTTTTTTTCAATGCCATTTTGACATGGGATTTATTAATTGTTATATCTCTTTTTAAATCAGATTGTGGGGGGAGACTCTCTTGGGCTAGTTTGTGATCTAGGATCTAGATCTTTACTGCAGGTTTATAGTAAACTCAACTGAAATGGACTCTTGTCCCTATGTTGCATTGGTGCAGTATTAATACAAACAGAAAGCCAGTATTTCTGGTGATTAATTGAACAGTATGCCACCCAACTGCAGTTTATTTTCAGGATTCACAGTAAGGATGGTCTCCCAAGAGTTTGGGCTGGCAGGAGTGCATCACTTCTCCATACCCAAGTACACCTTGCTGGGCAGTCACTGTCTCAATCTGGACTGTGATCTGAGCTTTCAAAATGCATTCCACTTGTTTTAAGCTTTGCATAAAACTGTACTTGATTGATAAAACATCTGTCCATATAGAAATGTTTCACTTTTCAGAAGGACCTGAAGCATGGTGTGTGAGACAGCCTGCTCACTGCTAGAGGGGCATGGCTGTTGATTATTAGATGTCCTGCACTGTTATGGAATGCAAAGCAAGCACATGTGTGTACACAGACATAAACACACACACACACACACACACACACACACACGTACAAAAGAATGAATAATTATGATACATGGCTGCCTAACAGGTATCTTTATAATGCAGAAATAACCATTTTTACCAGGTGAAATCAGTTCTCTGTGTTCGCGTCTTCATTGCTTTTCTTGTGCTATTTTTCTGCAGAAAGTATGTAATGAAATAATTAGCAACAAAGCACTAAGTCTTAGAGAAAACAGAAATAAATCCAGGCTAAGGCTGATACTCTTCAGGATTTAGAGTCTTGCCCTTCTCCTGTACCAAATGTATTTCCTTTGCTCCTCTCAAAAAACCAGCTCTCTGGCAAGAGAAGTGTATGTCCTCCTCAAGGGAGAGGTGAGAGCCTTGCTGTTCTCTCAGTGGTGGGTGCATTTTTCTGTCAACTCATTCCAATCTGTCATTTACAAATCTCCTTCTGATGTGAAGAGGAGGGCATAGACCAAAACCGTGACTTGGGGAATGTGGGTGTTTAATTTGGCAAAGCAGAAGAGTTTTTCAGCAGCTGTACTCAGAGATGATTTCTCAGGAAAAAAAAAAAAAAAAAAGAAAAGTCACAGTCAATGTAAGTACAATGGTGGCATTAATTTGGTTAGTATGGAATTAAGTAATGGACCACCAGTATGCACTGGCAGATAAATTTCCCGTGTTTTTACCTGTAAGGAAATACACCATCATTCAGCAATGCAAAACCCCAGAGAAATCCAGGGAGAAAAAGAGCTGGTTGTCTTTAACAAGGGAGTGCAGAGGGGACGTGAACCTTCTACCCTCGTTCCCGAGGACCTGTCATGGATGAGGCTGACACAGGGCAAGGGACAGAGTGCTGGGCAAAGCCAGAGTACCCTGAGCCCCTCCCAGAGGATTATGGTCTCTTGATGCACCGCAGATACAAATAAATACCAAAGACAATTCTGCCTGACCACAGTCTAAGTTAATTCTGATATAGTTTTGGAAAATATTTCTGTTTATTTTGGATCATTTTAACAAACCTTTTTGTTGGAAGGACATCTCATATTATAAAGCCTCTACTCTGTGGATTATAGGTCTCTTTGTTTAGACCAATACTCTTATTTATACTTATTTATTAATCAAGAGGCCTGACAAGCTGCTGCAAATAAAGCTGCTGCTGATTCAGTAGTTTGGTAGGAGAGTCATCTGAGGATTAGATTCTATAAACAGCCTTTACAAAAAGATACATTTTTTGTCAATTAATTGGCCTGGAGAATTTTGTCATTTCAATCTGTCATTTCTGAATTTTACTTTACTGCAATATTTTGAAATTAAGTCAAAAAGGAAAAGTGTCTGTCTAATGCTTTTGGCAAGCTCTCTGTTAATTAATAGCTTTTTGAAGTACTAAATTTCCTTGGTTTTTATCTTAATTAACACTCTTAATTGACCTTCTGTGATCTCTAGTTTCTCCCAAAAGAATTAAAAAATAGACCTCTAAGTTCTTTTCTGCAATCAGATTGACATGCAATTGCTTGTCTACACATCTTCTCTGCCTTCACAAATGTTTTTTTCATTTTTATTTTTTCCCACTGAAGTCCCCACTGGAAATTACAGTCCATTGAACCATAGAGCTAAAATTGATTGTGCACATAAAAAATCCTGGAACAATTGTATGAAGAAAAGAACTTCCTGGAATTCTGTGGTAAAATCAGAAGTCAAGTGACAACAAAACTTTTACTCGATTTGAACTCACCTGCCCTTGATCACTAAGAAAATATTTTATGTTCCTCCATTTGCTCCTGATGACAGAAGGAACTAGTTCTTCCTGCATTTAGCCTACATCAAAGCAGGGTTATAGATGTCAAAGAAGATGAATTTCAGTTGCCAGCATTTTTAGGGTGCATTCTCTACTACATCTTTTTTATATCAATTTCTTATTCTTTTTGTGAAATAGAGAAAAGTTAAAGCTAAAGAGCCCTAATTGTTTGTATTTAAAATTAATTTTTAATTAAAGCCGTATGTATCACATATTACAATTCTAGCAATCCTAAAAGTGCCTTTTACCATTTTCTTCTAAAATATAGAAGGCAAGTCTCTTTTGTAACATGTTGTGAGAAACTGTAATCATTTCTTTCTGCTGGAGTTTATGGAAGGCATTACTGAAAATGCAAATTCTGTGTTTTGAGACTTGAAACTTTCAAGTAACTATTAATCTTGGAGCTTACTTTTATATTCTGAGATTAAATAATGACATTTTAAGCACTTAAGCCTTCACTAAGAGCAAGATAAGCAAGCATATACTTCATTTCAAGCATTTTCACTATGTTGATTCCACTGGTCTTTTCATGTGTTTAATGTTAAGCACATGTCTGTGTACTTTTCTGAAATGGTGGATGGTATTTAGCAGAGTGAATTACAACCAATAAACTAACATTTCTATGAGAATCCTAATAAAGTAGGAAGCATGCAAAATAAGCTTTCATTTTTAAGATAAACAAAGTAACTTTTTGTGAGCATTGCCTTTTTATTGCTGCATTCAGCTGTAAATCATTTCTTGAAAGCAAAGTCGCCTTTGAAAATGCGTGTTTTGAAAAATAGCGCATTATTTTCTCCTGAGCTGTTGAGACAATTTCCTGTCTAGGTCTGGTACCCCATTAATTTTAGGCTATTAAAAAAAAAGTGGCTCTGAGCCATAGGAAACCGTTTTGGGATTGTTGCAGACACATATATCACAGTAGGTCTGCCTACTGTAGTTCTACAGATGATGTTTAACAAACTCCTGTTTACTCTATTTTGGGATTAATATCCTCCTTCTCTCAGATTTGTGCAGTAATAGAGCCTTATGCTACACATAAATGGAAGATTTTTTTCTTTTCAATGTGTAAAATTTGAAATTCGAGTGCAATTACAGTAACAAGAGGAACTCTTTCTCTAATGAGTCTCAGAAACCCCTGACCAAGAAACATGTAAAACTCTCCTGTAGAGAGGGAAATTGAGTGCACAGTGTTAGCATAATAGCAAGGGCTGAGACATTGCTTTGCACTACAGTTTTATGGGATGATATTTTAAAAGGTATTCAGAGATTTATGGCTTTTTAGGGACAGCTAAAATTGTTTTCACATTTCTAATATTGCTTTCATTAGAATTTTGAAAGTGTGTTTATAGTATCAGATTGAAATCTAAAGGGTTACCAAATCGTGCAGAATCCCCACTGCTTAAGTATATTCCTTTGTATCCCTAGGTATCTTCAGAGGAAAAAATGGGATGAATGTAAGTGCTTTGGTTTAAAGTATATAATCTGTATTCTGTCATGTACTTCATCTCCCAGGGAAGGTACCTGGGAACTCACTCTGCTGTTTTTATTTATCCTGCCAGTGCAGTATATAGATGAGAGGACTAAGGTCCAATGGTGTTAAAACAAGACATGAAATATTGATTAATTCTTTTTTAAAATTCCTTTTTCCTCCTGAGTATAGCAAATTTCAGATGCTACTGTCAATATAGCGCTCTCCAATAAACCTCCATTATCGGAAGGGTCCTGATCTTCATCGTGTTCTTATAAATGGTTATTATGATTCTCAAATGCTTTGAAAGCTCGAGGCCAGTGTTTTCTTGGTGCAAGAGCAGAAAGCAAGTTAGAAGCAACGCAGCCTTTTATCATGGCAGAATGTTATTCCGAAATAACATGAATTGTATTGGGAATTCTCCCTGCTAGACAGTAGCAGAACATTCTGGTTGAAGAGATGAAGATCCTGACGGGGCAGATAAACAGATGTACACTTTTGTGGCTATACAGGTGTCAAAAAAAAGAAGCACAATTACAGTTGGTATCCACCTAATGAAGCATGGGTGTTTGGCACCCTGCCTTAGCTTCCCACTTGTCATTCTTCAGTTTAAGTTAACCCTTTATTTATTGTTTCCAGTATGGTCCTTTACAAAAGCAGCTGAACAGATACTTAGCCATTTCCCCAAGGAAAAGGACATTTCAGGAAAAGCAGGGATAGAAGTTGACACCAGCTCACTCATGAAGGATGACAGACGTGGGCAAGGAAGAGCATATTTAACTACTTTCAGTTTTCTTGGACTCAGCTCTGGGAGTTGCTTTTCATTGCTTTTCATGAAAAAAAACCAAGGGTTTATTTAAACTGGAATGTACTGGAGTTCCTTTAGGAGTGCAAAGCTCTTGGAGCTTTACAACTATCCATAATAAAAGGTATTAATCAGAGAAGGAATTTGAATCTCAGATCTGTATGTGCCAGGTAATTGTCATGATAAAGGTTGTACAGCTACTTTTTCACTCATTGTCTTAAACAGTGTTTAGTTCTACTTGAGCAAGGAAGTAACACAGAATCTGTGCCAAAAGCCGCTGTTTGCTGTATTTATGTGGGAGGAGGGAGGCAGGAGACCAAAGAACATTCTTGCTCTGAACCAGGGAAAAACACCTGAGGTTGGTTCTTCTGTCTCACAGGAAAGTTGGGGTTTATAGGCTGGATAAGTTGCTATAGGATTTTTTTTTCCACATGAAAATTTTATTCCTACCCCAGGATGAGAATGTTTTCAGAAGATTTTGGTGGCAATAGCTGATTTGCACATAGGCTTACTTGGGAGTTCCTTTACAGCAAAACTTAATTGTGTGCAAACCTTAGGCTGCTTTAACTTAGGGTGGAGAGCAAGCTGCCCCCTGCCAAACCCAAAGGCTCAGAGCTTACGGGTGTGGCAGAAAGCTCAAACATCCCCTCCTCTCACTCACACCCAGCTCTATTAAGGTGCTCTATCAAGATGGTTTTATGAGTTTTGTGATATCTTTCTTTGGAAACTGGGCACACTTAAAATAATTTTAAGATAATTATTTTCACTGATTTCAGTCAAACTGAAAGCAATACATGCACAAAGCTGGGCTTCAGCCAGTGTGTAAGCAGCAAGGGCTGAGTGTGTTCTCACTGCTCGTGAGGTTTGAAAGCAGTGAGTCTTGCATGCCCAGGTTATCTGGGTAACTCTGTTGATTCCCAGTCCCCCACTGGTAACGTTTGTGTGAGCAGAGCAAGCAGAATTTGATTTGTGGTTAACAATGCATATGTTTGCTCAAATAGCCAGTCTGTGAGCCAGATCCTTACAGGTGTAATTTTTCTCACTTGTGCAGATAATACTTTTGGGCTGATTTAACATATCTAGGTATTTGACCAAAGACTACCAATCTGGGCACCATCCTCTTGTGGTTTTCTCTCTGCTATTCTGTCTCAAAGAATAATAACACAAAATTATGTAAAGGGATATGCACAGAGTTTTGGTTTTCAGAACCTTATGTTAGATGGTTTTGTATCAAAATACCCTTGAAAGTTTCATTACTGTGTGAATTTTCATGCTGAGGATAGCCTATTGCAGCTTAAGATTTTGCTTTCAGAAGAGGACAGTGCCTACTCACATGCACACACCATGAATTCTGACAGTACTTTGTATTTTGGTAAACTTTATCTCATTTTACAAACTCTGCTAATTGCTGTCTTTCAGATGTGAAAATAAATTATTTTCTGTCTTACGGGAGATGCATTGTTTGACTTCAGATATTTAACACGGTATTTTTTTCTGTGGACAATAGCTGGAGGCCCCAAGCTGGGCAGAATGAGAGCATAACTATAAATAATTCAAAGTAATTGTATGGTTTTGACAGATTGTCAAGCTGCTTAATGCCTTTTGTCCCAGGCAATAGATTATATTTCTTTGATAAAGTGTTGATAATTTCTCATTGCAATTTGTTTTGTGTATGTTGTATTTTTACAGAGTCCAGTCAGGTTCATATCTCAGCACGGGTTGGTTTACCTTAATTTTGGCTATGGATGCCTGTTATGGAATTCACGTCTATGGGATGATAAATGACACCTACTGCAAGTAAGATCACAGAAAATTATTTTCATGCATCTACAATTCTGATGTCTTGTCAAAATTTCACAATTGATTTTAATATCATAAATCCAAGAAATGGATCAGGCAGTCATTTCCCAGTGTTTTGCATTGATGTGACACTATTGTCAGCATATTCACTCCTGATATGGCATTTACTGTTGATAAAATATAAACATTTACAAAATCTAACATCAGATGTCATAAGGAACTATTTTTAATCAAAGATCTTTTGCAGTTTCAGAATTAACTGGAAACAAAGTATGCTCATGCTCTTTTGATAAAATGTACTTGCTTCCACTGCTAAAAGAAATCTATAGAGGAAAAAATTAATATATTATTTTCTGAATATCAAATACACCTGGAAATGAAATAAACTGATTAGCCCAGGATAGTTACCTGAAATTACATTTCACCACCATTGAGTAACCTGCTTGAACTTTCTAGGTTATATATGGCTTGTTTTGAGTCGTAGAGGTTTCTAATTAGATAATAAAACAAGTCCTGTGAGCTTTATCACCATAAACTGACATAAATTCCAACCAACTACTGTTGGTGACCTTACAGTGACAGTGGATTAATCCTATTGTTAGAAGTATAACTCTAACCACAATTTTTAAAAGTCGAAGTTAAATACTTTAATCTACTGTGTATGGTAGAAAAATATAAAATAAAACTGTTCCTCATTTATTCAGAAAAGCAGGAAATGCCATGACCAATGTATGATACCAGTACATACACATCTCCTCTTCTGTACCTGGTTCAAGTCCTGCACATCACCTGTCCAGGGGGTCATGAGCTCCTAGAGCCAAGTCTGTGTGCAGATCCTTACTTCACATTCTGTGTCACTCCAGTGTGAGACTCATTCCTGGCAGAACCTAAAAAAACTCAACAAACAAACAACAGAATTTGAGTCACAGCTGTTTAATTAGGATATCTTAACATTAGAGGCTGACTTTTTAGAACTTGCAGATCTCACTGATTGAGTCATCCAGATGGAATGAACAGAATGAACATATGTTGTTCTTTGTTTATGAAAACACACAGTAGGCACCCTGAGATGAGGGGTGACAGGACTAAGGTTGTCCTCAGAGAGCTCAGCCAAGCTGGCATTGCATAGCCCTGATGTAAAACCAGTCAACAGCACGATAGCACTGTTGGCAGCAGACAAGGATGCGTTTCCTTAAAGCTGTAATTCTGACTGCATTACCTGCTTATATTGGATATTACTCTTACAACTGCCTTGTTCAGCCAGTTCAAGACCCAGTTTCTACAGCTGGGACTATCCAATGAGAAGACTTTGCTTAGGGAGGGAGCCTTGTGGGCTGAGTTCTCACACATGTGAGTGCCCATAAGAGCCAGCCCATCAGCTTCTTACTGACTCATAAGATCTGTGTATGCTGAGACATACACTGAGCTTCTCCTTCCTTAGGAAAATTCCTAGAAATCATGATGTAATGAAAGCCCTTACACAGTTTAGCAAAGGAGTTCAAGTACTGACAGATGGAAAAGATTTCAGATCATTCACAAAATCATTGCGGTTGGAAGAGACCGTTCAGATCATGGAGTTCAGTCGTTAACCCAGCAGTGCCAGGTCCACACTAAACCGTGTCTCGACTGCCACATTTGCACATCTTTTAAATATATTCAGGGGTGGTGAGTCAACCACTTCCCAGGGCAGCCCATTCCAGTACTAGGCAACCCTTTTAGTGAAAAAATTTTTCCAAACATCCAGTCTGAACTTCCCGTGGTGCAGCTTGAGGCAATTTCCTCATGTCCTGTCACTTGTTACCTGGGAGAAGAGACCGACCCCCTCTTCATTACAATCCGCTTTCAAGCAGTTGTGAAGAGTGATAAGGTCCCTCCTGAACCTCCTTTTTCCCAGGCTGAGCCCCCCCCAGCTCTCTCAGCCGCTCCTCAAGGGACTTGTGCTCCAGACCCTTCACTGGCTCCGTTGTCCTTCTCTGGATTCGCTCCTGCACCTCAATGTTTTTCTTGTAGTGAGAGGGACAAAACTGGACACAGGATTAGAGGTGTGGCCTCACCAGAGTCAAGTACAGGGGACAGTCACTGCCCTGGTCCTGCTGGCCACACTATTGTTGATCCAAGCCAGGATGATTGTATCTGGTATTCAGGTGCATAATATATTTATGTTTTTCTTGAAAATTGTACTTAAATATATATTTTTCTTCCCCCTAGGTCGGAAGGCTTTCGTAAAGTTCCCTACCACTATTATGAGCCAGGAAGAGATGAGTGTGAGGAATATTTTCTCCATGAAAATGCTCCATATGGAGGCCATAGGTTTATCACGGAAAAGAAAGTATTTGCTAAATGGGCCAAGAAGCACACAATAATATTTACACATCCCAACTGGACAGTGTCTTGATACTGGTTTACTTAACTCTCCCTTAACAGCATATTACAAAAATGTCTCAGTTTACAATAGTTTTGCTTACATCTGGCTGGCCTTTCTCAGCCTAGGTAACACTAAACTAAAAACCAGAAGACAAAGAGAGTGGTGGTTCAGCTGTTAAGCAAAATTAATCATCTGTGGAAGGCAGACACATTGTTTGTTATTTCTTCGGGTTTTAATCCACACTATGCACTTTATACTTTGACTGGATTTTACTTCAAGGCAGGAGCAGTTAAAGACAGATGAGATTTCCTGTATATACAGGTGCACACAGAGAACATGGTGGTCTGGTCCTTTGAAAATTGTCCATCATCTCAGATATTTAAAATTAGTATTTGAATCTCAGTTGCTGTACTGAAGCACTAGTTCCATTTGTGGTATCAGTAGAAGTTTTCGACAAGAGAAATATGAGGAAAACTATAGACCTTCAAGGTCCATGAGGGAGTAAATTTTAAAAAGCACCTGAACATATTGATACACAATGTATTGTGAGCACTTGCATATATGGTAAAATTAGAGATGAGCTAAGCATGGTTCTTGAACTGTACCCAACTCTTGAATGAGAAGATACTACCTACTCAAGACTCCTGATTAATTCATAACTTCTGAAGTGCAGCTTCCTTCCACCCTGATCAGGCTGCACTGTCTGGGACGATGTAGTTTATACGTTTTGACGCTGTTGTCCCACAGTTCAGCTCCAGCAGAATGGTGCTTGGCAAAGACTGTGCTTTGCAGCCCATGATGAACCTTTGGCTGCTGTACCAAGCCTGCTGTCAGTACCCAAGCTGGTGAGTGTAAAGTTGTCTCATAAATATCTCCATTTACTCCAGTTGTGCCTTTGACTTGCTCCAACATCCAAATAACAGTATTTTGACAGTATTTCCCATGCAGCCATCATAATTTATTTTAGATCTCCAGTTTCTCCATCTTTAAAAACAAGGATAGTGTCTGTCTACCTCACAAGGGAGTTGTGAGGACTAATTTAATTTAATTTAAAGCACTTTCCTGATGAAGAATGCTACAGATCATTTATTCTTAACACAAAAACAATGGTACCTGTCATTTATTCTTGTCTGTTGGGTATTTGAAGAAAGTGACAGTGTGTCTGAATCTGATGGCAAATTGTTCTGTGCATCCTCTTTCCTACTGAGGATAATTTGTAATACTGAGTTCTCTCAGCTTGCGTTGCTTCAGATGAAGTTGAAAGAACCCCACGTCTCGCAGTATTATCTGCACATCAAGACGCAGTTCAAGAATTTTAAAATAGACTCATCTCTAGTTTAAATATGTATTTCCAAGCTTACTGTCATGGAAAGTTTTCAAATGCAGCAGACTCATTTGTAATATGACCATAATTCAACTACACGTGAGTTTTATTTAAACTGTATTTAAACTAATGCTTTAAGTTTAGAATGTGTCCTATGAATACTTTAACGTCTGGAATGTCAGATTCAACACTGTAATAGCCAATACTGTGAACACTTGAAGGAGTTACGTGTGGAACATGTCACACAGGGTTTACTCACACTACTTAAACATTAACCAACAGGAAACTTTGTATGCTTTTGTAAATCATGAAAAGGGGAAAGTAAAAAGCTATTTTTACATGTAAGTATTTGTATACTGACTATTTCCTATTGTATATTTGTATATATAAATCTATATTTTATATGTTCATTGCATATATATTCTCTCATCAACAGCTCCAACTCTTAGGATGGGGAGGAAATCTCTTCACCAATATTCCTCCTCCTGGTCATTGGTTTCTTGTTCCTGTTGGTAGGTGATTCCAGGCTATCGTCTCTGTTGCCCCCTGTTTCCTACTGTAAATGCAGCTCTCTGGTTTTCTTTTTTAATATAGCTCAGCTTTTGCTCTTTACTTTAGTACTCTAAGTACTCATTCTGATTGTCAGACAAAGGCTGGGGCCATGCTTGTGATCTTGGATAACACCTATACTCAAAGATAGGCTTTGTCCCAGACTTCTTGCATGACTTGATGTCTCACCTTCCTGTTTGGAAAAGGAGAACAATAGTATTTTCCTACTTCCTTTCTTGACTGACTTTCTTGAAATCTGTTGAGATTAATATTTCCATTTTCAACTTATTTGTATAATGCTTTGAAGAAGAGGTGCCCAAAGTGTCTGACAACTACAGGCAATGCTGTGGTATACAGGTAACTAAAAGCGGCTGTTTCTTGTCCCCAGAGTTTAAAATCTGTTGTAGGCTGATATAACATGGGATGAAATCAAAAGGGGAAAAAGGGTCATGGTTGGATGAAGAGCTGTAGTAGCAAAACCAGATTTATCACCATATGCACCTTTTCAGTTCACGTGGGTGGCTGGATATACAGAAAGCTAATAAAAAGTTGTAATGCAGGATTTGAAGGATGCAGGACATGCAGAACTAGGGAGAACATTCCCCACATATTGTACAGGGCAGCCTGGGAAAACCTGTCATTCCCTTGAGGGAAGAGGAACTGAAAAGAACATCGGCCAATTGAACTTGTATTTAGAAGGTTTCTGGGTTAGTAGAAAACTTCTATGAAGGTGCTGCACATGGAAATCGTTTGGGCTGGACAGACTTACGTGGAACTGTCCTCAGGAAGCAGAGTTCTTTCTCCCCACAAGTGTTTCTCCCCAGTGAGCATAAGGATTCTGCCTGACTTGTGTTCATGTGCAAGGTGGTCTTTAAACCTGAGAAAGTTTTTAAAATAATTAATACTTGCCAATTCACTATAAACCTGTTGTAAAATATGTGCTTCATTCTGAAGCTCCTTGAAGAGTGCTTGCATGCTGCATGAAACAATATCACAAAGGATAGCTAAGAAAAATACAGCTTTAAGAACATCGGAATTTACACAAAATTGGGAACCCAATTAGAGTTCAGTTGTCACAGAGCAAAGTAAAAATGTTGTTCTCTGCCTGGATTTGTACTAAGAGCAGATCCACGTTAGAAACATTGCAGCAGGCTTCATTCATACTAGGGAAAAATGAACATCAGTTCTCTTATTTAAATGAGCGTGTCTTTTACATAAACTAAATGCGTATTTACATGATTTTTATAATATGAGTAAAGAACTATGACCACTGTGTTAAAGATGATTCTACAAAAAAATTATGTCATCAAAATATGGTAAAAATCAGCTGTGGTACTGAAAAAAGAATGTCAGTACTGGGATGTGTATAAGGGACCTTGATGATTCACCTTCTGAGAGCAGTTAAGACATCATCTGAGAATCACTTATTAATTCTTTAAGATAAAGCCTACTACAGTTTACCTGAATGTAATCATATCCTAATTGCTTATTCATTCAAGCAGTCCTATTTTAATCAACTGCTCGTGTGTATAAAACAAGCAGGGAGTTTACCTGAGGTTTTCAGAATGCATTTTCATGTTGCTGCTAATAGAGGAATGCTCAAAAATAGTTTTTTTGCCATCAGTGAGCTAAGTAGTCACCGAAAGTTTCTTTTATAATTTAGGGAGGTTTAATACACTTTTCAGAAAAAAAGGGGAAAAAAAGCATAAATGGCTTGGGTTTAATAGACATTTAAATTTTAATATACTTTATGTTTTATGTTGAATTACCTTCAGATTTTTTTTTTTCAAAGTAGAAAGTTTAAAATAGGAGCAGAAATTGTCATTAGAAAAAAAAAATCTTTTTGACTGGCTAATTACTATTCATGGTAATTAACTGAATAAAATAAAGAAATGTTTTTTCTTTCCCAACTGATGCAACAGACACGATCCCAACCTTTTCATCCCCATTATATGTCCAGATCACATCCTTCTGTTTATTTCAAGGCCTCTTCTCAGAAAGAAAAAAATTAGTCTATATATCCAGCCAAATTCCCTTTCCATCTGGGCTGGGAGGCTCCATCTGCAGACTGCTCCTATCAGTTACATCAGTAAATGGGGAGGACTGATGGAGAGCTCTACTTAGGAGCAGATGGTGTTCCAACTTCTAAAAAATGCCCCTAAAGTGCTTTAGGCAAGGAGTACCCGTTGATCTCCTGGAAATACTTTACTAAAGTATTCAGTTTCTTCAAATGCCTTTAGCTCCTGTATAGAATAATTGTCCTACTCTAGCAGGAACTATCAGCAATGGAAAAGCATGCCCTTTACAGGAAAAAATGGAGGCAAATTCTGTGTTGTTAAATATTTCCACTTAAACAACACCAGGGTTGAAGAAGTCAGCCTGACACAAATTATCTGAACACTCACTGATTTAGGAATCTCTGAGGACTCACTTCAAAACTAATGGAAGTGGCTTTGGCAAGTTTGTGAATACAGCACCAACCCCAGTAAAATCTTTGCATTCCCAGGTGCTAAGGTAAGCAGTGTTTTGTTTGGGAAGTACCATGTGCACATAATGCTTTGCAGAATTAGTAAAGAGAAGCCCATCCAGTTCTTGGAGGGCTGATGCTGATGGTCTTTCATTATTCACCTGTTTGTGGGCTGGACTGAAATAGGACCCCACACAAAGATAGCTGTCAGCAGAGCACAGATGCTCAACCAGAAGACACGTCCAGGTAAGTAAGAATTAAATAAGTGATCCCTCATGAATTTTAACTGGATGATGCCCTTGGTAAGTAGAAAATCCAGAAGCACTTTACATATTGATGCTTATAATCTGCTCTCTTTTTTTTTTTTTTGCATGTATGTCAGAAATAGTGTGTCTTTCGCTGTGCTCAAGCAAGGCTGGGGTTTGTTCATGATGAACCTTTGGGTATCCACAAGAGTGAGCCTCAATGTCAGTACCACACAGGAGCTGTCTGTGAGCATTGTGATGTACTGTGTACAACAGTCATGTATTAGTAAAAAAAAGGCCTCTTTTTCCTGACTATGTTTAGTTCCTTTGAGGAGGAAATGTTTCGTTTTCAACAGATGTGTCTCATTCTGTTCCATCTTTCCTGAGAGGATGTGCAGGAACTTAACCATAGAGGAGTGAAGCCAGCCAGCAGATTCTTATGTATTTTTCTGGCTATTGCTGTGATGTATATAGCTAAAGACATAGGGAAAGGGAAGCTTTTTGTAAACCATGTATAGCATAATCTACAGAAGTCTTGTGTGTCTGTTCTGGATTAGAGTCTCCTAGGCAAACTCTCTAAAAGGGGCTGAAGGAGAAAGAAAAGGTCTCTCTCCATTGAAAGACAGGACTTCTGGAAGCCATAACAATGTGTGTGGCACATCTGGGCCTGTTCCCCCTGCTTTTGTAGGTCCCCACCCACCTGCAGCTTTGGGCCCTTTCCAGCCCCATTGGAGAAGAATTCTCCATCTGACTGATGCAGCCTGTGATCTGCACAAAGCCTGCCCATGCTCCCCCTCTGTGGGTGAGGAAAGTGCTGAATCTGACCTGGGGGTGCAGTGTCCGAGCAGGGACACGCTTTCCAGTCAGCAGCGTGATTCGCTTGGGGCACAGTCTCACCTCAGGTGTTGAACTCAGTTTCTTGGAATATGATAGGAAAGATATCACTGGCTTTTGTTATTGTTTGTATGATTAACTCACAGAGTCACTATTTTATGGATGTCTTAAACAGATGATTTCATGTCTTTTTTTGAATTGCTTGCTGCTATTTGTGGGAATTACCCAAAATATGCAGCTATCAGCATTTGCTACTGCTGTTCTAATTTACTGGCCATAAGGAGACTGTGAACGTGAACTAATGCATGTTCTTACCATGTATTATGTATGATAGCATGTTACACATTTTATTCTCCACTATAATAAATAATGTACGTTTTGTGTAAACTTAGTTCGAGCAGCAGAAGTAGTACTTTTTCTTGCTCTCATATCCTGTGTTGCCCAGAGCACTTTGCTGGAGCTCTATAAGTGCCATTAGCAGCTGGCAGCAAATAAACGGTTGAAACCAGTCAGGAAATAATGACTAAATTTAACATTTTTCACTGAAATATCAGAAATAGTTCAACTTGCTTTTGTGAACCTACTCTGGCACTCAGAGTCACAATTTTATGTTCTGTTCTAAGGAAATCTCACATCCCAAGTGTAACTTGGGAATGACTTTATTGACACAGATGTTGTTAAGAGGTTAGGAGGGCAATGATCCCAAAGTTTATATATTTATAGGAGTATCTTTTTTATGGGAATTGAACATGTTGAAGATTGGCTAAGATGCCTGCAGAGTTTTCATATTGTTGCTACTAAAAATAGTATTTCTGAACATGGTCAAAGGAAAAGTAAATTGTGTGCCCACTGCTCTTTTGGCTGATCATCTGTGCCCTCCTCATACACAGACACACTCACACACATCTGCAAACACAAAGAGTGTAGGGAAGGTCCCTTTTTTATCAGGTAGGGGCAAGTTAGAACAAATAAAACTAATCTACATGGTAAATACAGCTTATAGTACTTGTTGATTAATGTTTATTCTGTGTATTTCCAAAGCCTGTGTCTGTGTGAGCAAAGAATTAGCTTAGCTGGATAGGATCTGTAGCCTGAAACTGTTGGTGCTAAGGACCTCATCTCCACACCGTGCACAATCTCTAGTTTGGTCCCATGGGCTGAATGCCACTGGTGGTTGGAGCACATCCTTTGTTTCCATCCAAAAGGAATCTGGTACACATCCTCAGGAACACTCCATCATGCAAACTAAAGCTCATTAATGGAGTGAGGCCGCTGTACTGGACTGTCCCACAGGAGAGTGCGATTCCCATTAGACCATCTTTTAGCTCAGGCTCGTGGGTATTTTTTTCCATGGGTGTTTTTCTTTCACATCTGAGATCTGATTCCTCTTGTCAGATCATGGGAATCAAGGGCTCCTTATTCTTCCTAAATTTACCATCCAAATGTGCTCCATAAGTCAGGAGTGTGATATAGGACAAAGTGATCCAGCATGGGTACAGCATGGTAAGTGCTTTGTTTGATGAAGACTTAATGTGATTCTGCTCGTGGATGTAATTTTATCCTGAACATGCTGGGTGCTTGCTAATGCATGCATTGTTTTTATATACGGCAAGACACATAAAAATTCCCTTCATCATTTTGCCAGGGTAATTTTGTTCTTGTGGCCTTCCAGTTGTGTCTGTATATGTGTGCATATATGCATGTATATACAGCGTGCAAGCATTCTTCTGTTCTTAGAAAGTTGCTTCTATATGCTGCTAACATAAACTTTTTTAGGCAGCGCATGTTACACAGTTTATTACATGTATTCTTTGGTTGCCTTTTTGTAATGCTGACAAGTGTATTGATAGCACATACCACTGTAGACTTAGAAAACTTTCATACTATTTATACTTATTTTATATGTTTTGCCATGTGTTTTCTTGCTATATGTTACTTAGTTTTTGCTCCTATTTGGAGAATGTGTTCCTATGTATTTGCAAAATTGTGCCTGGATTATTTTAAAACATGAATAAATGTATACAATTTTCCAATTGCCTGGCATAATTTGTGCATGATTTTGTGCAAAATACTTTTATTGTTGTTTAGCTATATGCCACTATAATAATAACTGACAGTACACTGAACTCAAGGAAACAAAGATCTCTATTCTTGAAAGTGTTATAAATCAGCTGCACACACTTTAAAGACATTTTAAGGCATCTGCCCTAAAAATATTCAGTAATGCTGGGTAAACTTAGCCACAAAACCTACACTTAGAATAACTCACGATTTTATTTCTGTGTGTTAAAACATGTTGCAGGCACAAATGCACGCAGGAGTGGAGATTGTAGAAAAGGTCCTTTGGATCCTGTCCATAATAAGGGTATGTCCTTGCCAGACCAAAGCAATCTCAGGGGTGATGGCACTGAAACCCCCAGGAGTGGACATTGAGCACATGCTTGAGAGAGCTGTGTGAATTTGAAGGGCTGAGGGAGAGATCACATCTCAGCAAAAGGTGCAGACCTCTACTTGCAGCTGCAGTGTTGACAAGTGTGAGGAGGACCTACATAACTTTTCTTCCCCAGTGGACCTCACGGTGCTAAGGGAGGAAGGGAACTAGAACTCATTCAGCCTCTAGTCTCTAACTTTCCTATTTTCCTGTTCCCATCTAACAATATGATTAACAAGCAACAGGCTTTGATCTGTAAATTTTAACTTTGTATGTGCTGAAGTAAACACATGTAGAGTAGCTGGGTTTGTGAAAGGACTGGAGTTTCTGGGTATATTTGTCAGCACTGGCTTATGTAATGCAGCAACTGGTACCAACTCATTTTGGGCCAGATTCTGGTATTTACCACTTAGAACTGTGCTATTTTGTCAGCTACCACAGTGAGGGAAATGAAAAGAGTATTTCTGTGATAAGGATAAGACTAAATAAAGGGAAGAAATGCTTTTCACATGCTCTGCTTTGAGGGTCCTTCAAGTTTGATATGCTGCCAAGGGGCTTGTTAAGAACTTGTGTGTTACTTTTTTAGGCCTACTCTCTGCATAAACCATAATGTTCACTTCAGAACTGTTACAGTGTGAGCTCTGAATACATATTAGTAGCATGAGGTAATATGGATTCATTTAGTCCTTTTTACATTCAGGATTGTTAGATATATTATTCTTGAAGTACCTCCAGACTTGATAGTACTGACATGGGATGTGAATGTGAATTTATTTGACTAATTGTCATAACACCAGATAATCAAGTAAAAAGTAGTTTAACTGTTGAATTAGCCCTCTGAGAGCTTTCAAACCTCCATAGAATAGCCAGCCTAGACCCCTGAAGCTTTTGCTCCTGTGGCTTTACATTTGGATCTTGCTTTATTAGTGTGCACCAGATCACCCAGTAATACTTGTCAACAGTCTCAGTGATATTTTCTTTTGATTACTGATTTCTTCTGTAATGACCAAGTCTTCTGCAAACCTTTGTGTTTTCTTCTGAATTACTGATAAAATTGTGAACTAGTGTATGCCTAGAAAGCTATTGCAACAGAATACCTATTCTGTGATCATTCCCCATTTAAATTTCCATTTCAAAATGTCAGTTAACCAGTTTTCCATTCATTTAATGTGAGACATGTCAATTTTGTATTATCATGTTTTCTTAACTCAAATGTCATGAATAGCACATCAAATGTCATATAGAATCAAAGTGTATCAACAGTGTTGTCTTTCACTTGTACTCACAATTGGAAAAAAAGCCAGCAAATGTGTTTGACGGTATCTATTTTCCATATTGCACTTAGATTGGCATTTAGCATATTTCTCCTCTTTAATTAGTTAGTAATTGAGTCCCCTGTCAGCCATTCCATTACTTTGCTCCAGATCAATTTCAGACTGACAGGACTGTAATTATCTAGGTCATTAAGTTTATCCTTCTTAAATATTAACACAACATACGTTTTCTTCCAGCTTTCTGGAACCTTCCCAATTGTTCCAAGACTTAGCAAAAAGATAATCGAAATTCTGCAGTCAGCTCTTGAACAACTCTTGGATGCAAGTTATCTGAAGTTTCCTATGCAAGTATTTCTTACTTTTCTTACTTCAGTAACTTCCATTTAATTTTTTCCCTGTTCTTTTTTTTTTTGTTGTTGCCTAGTAGTTTATCATCCTCATAGAGTATCATCAATTGTCTGTCTTTTCCTTAAATACTGAACACAAATACTTATTGAACACTTCTTTCTTGTCTTCATTACTCTTAACAAATCTTCCACTTCAATCTGATAAAGAACTGGCACCATTGTCAGGGTTCCTAATGATTTTGAAAAATATTGTCCTTAATTCTCTGGCCATAAATTTCTCCTTACAACTTGGCTACGCTTATTGCGGAATAATATATGTAATGCCTTAGTTCTACTCTATATTCAGTGTTATTAACCTTCTTTTTTCATTTCATTGATTTACAATTAAGTAGAGTCTTTTATTAACCCTTTGAACTAGATATTTTTTAAACACATACAACTTTTTTTCCTGTTTTTTCAGCTAATAGATGTTTGTATTTTTCAGTTACTGACCTCTTTTCTCTCCAAGCTCATTCTTTGTTTCAGTAGTTTTCAGTTTGGTGAAAAGACTGCACCAGCCATATAACTTGTGTGGGCTTCATCTTCCTTGTGCCCATAAAGAGCAATCAAGTTATCATCATAGCCACTAATATTAATTTACTTCTCTTACCAGCTCCTTCTGATAATTTTTCGTTATTTCTGAGATGCTATCTCACATAAAATTCTCATTCTTGGAGAGTTCCCCATTTTGGTTTGAGAAATGTTTATGCAGAATGTTCAAAAATTCAGCAGAGGTACCAGCATCATGAAACTTCAGGCAGGTATCAGGCAGGCTGCAGTCTCAGATGATGGGGCAGCATTTTTGCTGCTACACATTACAGAAGGTGCAAAGGCATCCCGTCATCCTGCTGCCTTCTATGATTTGGTGATTTGCAGACAGCAGCTACTATCCCATCTAGTGTTTTATCTGTTAGAGTATTGATCCACTGCATTCACATCATTTGCTTCTGAGCTGCCAGTGTCCTGAAAACAGACTGTGGCTCTTTTACTGTAGAGTACCACTCTTCTTCCCCATCTCTCTACTTGGTCTTTCCAAAAATAGGTTATAACCATTGATTTTTAATGTTTCAGTTACACAGCTCTTCCCATCTAATGTCAGTAATACCAGCTGTACTGAATTTTTAAATACGTAATTCTAATTACTTTCTTTTTTTTACCCAAACTATTTGGTATTGTTGTATAGAAAATCTACTACTTTTACGTTATTCATGAATTTTGGTTTTGCCATCTTAATTTCAAGCTGAAAGACAGGGGTTTTTTGGTTGGATTTGTGGGGTTATTTTCGTCAATGCCTCTTTTAGCACTTATTTTTAGCCTCTTTTCTAACAGGCTGTTTTCCTTTCTACAGAACAGGAGACCACCTAAATGGTGCCATCCTTTCACTGCATCAAAAGACAGCTGTTCCATGTTCAGAATCTTTTTTTCCTGTCTTCCTTCATTCACCAGCCAAGGATAATCTCCTGGAGGATCACACAGACATTCTTCTTCTTAAGCAATGTTCAGGGTTCCCTGGCCTTGTCTAAGATCTGCGAGACAATCCCTATGCAGCAGAGTCACTGATGCGTACAGTCTTTCCAATCGTCTTTCTACCTCCAGTCTTTTTCCTGTATGGGTTGGGCTACACATGATCCCTAACTGTCTTTTTTTGAAAAACACTTCTGCTGCTGGAGAGTTCTGAAATTTGGTTGGGGGTGAATTTGAGATGGGGGAAGCTGTCTGTTTTCAAATAAAAGTGTAGGCTGGGTTAATGCATCTGCTCAGGCTCTTCTGTTTATTGTTGCACAGAGGAACCAGACCTCTGTGGGCTGCTCAGTCCCTGGGCTAGCAGCTCCCATCTCCCCTCAGGACTGGCAGAATTTGAAAACTAGGGAGTCTGGATTCTGAGACTATGTGTGAAGTAAGCAGAGGAACTGTCAAAAAAAATGAAACATTAAGATTTGGTTTGTTTTGTCATAAGATTGATAAAAATCTGCATCTTTCTATGGGAGATTTATATTAGAATCCACTAGCATTCTTCACTGGCAAAAGCAAAATATTCTACCAGAGAATTTCTGATTAACTCTTCTCCTGTCCAGAGGAGAGCCATCTGAATTAATTGTCTTTGACAGGTGAGGTCTGTCCTCATTTTGGTACAGGAGATAAGGTACTAGTTACGACACAACTGGGTAGACTTGCACAGCTTTTTAATTACAACAAAAGCACTTATCACAAATGTCTTGTAAACTGAGTGTCAACAGTGCTTGGATTGCAGCTGCCTGGCCTTGGGCTTTGATGGCTTACCTCTTTAATAGATATGATGAAGCGTTATCCTGCATTCTATGGTCTACTTCACCTCCAGCCTATTTTTATAGTGCCTTATAGTTCATCAAGCCCTACTGCATGGGCCTTAAAATAAGGCTAATCAAGTCAATTTGGTCTCACATTGCCTCTTTTTGTTAGCACTCCAGAAAAGATGCTCAGTTCATTTTTCTGACACACTACAAGTTGTATTGCTTCCTCATCTTAGTGACCTGATTGATGAAAGACACTTGATATATGGTGATGTCACCTCGTGGAAACTCTGATTGCTGTCTTGTCCTGTTTATTAGTTCTGCAGAACTGGGAAGGGAGCTAGGCAAATATTTCCCCTGAAGATACTGTATAGAAACTAAAAATCTTCCAGCACCTAATTTTGCAAGATAAACGCACATGGTACAGTGCAAGCCCCGTGCCATGCAGAGATATGCCTGCTGGCTCTGAATGAACAAAACATGTCTGCATACAAATGGCAAACCATTTGTTACGTTTTTGCAAGGAAAAACATGAAAAAAATCTGTCGGAGCACAGCCTTGCAGCTCCTGGTTTCTCTGGCCTGTGCTGTGAACAACAGGTTGAGTTACTTGGAATTGTGAATCACTTGGTATTGTGTTGATAAATTCACACACTCACATACACACAAAATGGCATGGTAAAAACGTCATACACTCAAACATCACAGATCAAGTCACTGTCATGCTTTTTTCTGCAAGTGTTGTGGGAGGAAGGGGAGACAGCAGAGTTTATACTTGTGCAAGTGGCTGAAAGCTGTGTATAGTAAGCACCTTGAGAACGTCAATTGTCAAGGAAATTACTACAAGCACTATAACGAATTTAGTTTTTGTTATTTCTTCATGCTGTCTTGAAAAGATCAGGTCTTTTCCTCAGCACCTCAAAGATTCTTCCCCAAAGAAGTATGAAGCAGGCTGACAAAGAGTTTCTGAAAGTGGCTTCGATTACATGAAAAGAATTAATGGGAACTTAAGAAGGGCAGAGAAAAGAGTATTTAAACTAGGGACATTGAGACCTAAAATTCCAGTGCTTTATGTACTGTACTTCTCACTGGTATCAATGGGAGCACTCACTTGAGCTTCCTTCATATCTGCAAATGACTATAAAGCAGAGGATAAAAAAAAGAGGCCAGACTTTTTCTGGTCTGAAGCCTTTGTTTTATCTTTCATGATACTTGACATGGCAACCAGCTTTAGTGATGGTTCAAGTGTCAGAATTCACTTTTTTTTTTCACCCCCAGAAAAAAAGAGGACCAGGGAGTCAAACTGCATCATTTTTCAAGGGCAGCTTTGGAATCCTTGGGAGTTTTAAAATGTGGAAAGTACTGTATTAATTTGAGCGCATCAGTAGTGAATGGGATAATTTAACAGCGCCTTCCGCTCCCAAGTATTTCTTTTCTAGAATAGATTATTAGACAGCAAGGGTTGAGGATACAAACCTTGAATCATGAAAGCATGCATACATGCTGAAGAGGCATTACAATGAATTATAAGCACTGGTAATGGTTTAGAATCCAAAGGGCTGGTGACCTTTGCTTTTGAAAACATGCTTTAAATGTTATCATTCTACAGCACCGTCTTCTCAACTCTATCTCCTAAATGCTTTTGGACACACAGACCATGGGATTAATTATATACTGCAAGCAACAATTCATGAATATTTAACACACTCATTTATACTTAATGAATAAATTTGCATTTTGACAGTGTTATTTAATGTGGTTTAAGGAAAAACTGCTCATTACCTTTCAATTTTGTAGATTAGGAGAATGTAATTGGAATGATAAGGTAGGCGAGAGGCTGCATGATTGTTCACACGGTTTGTTCCCACAGGTTTTTGATCAAAACGGTTCCGTTCGGTTTGTTCGGGGGAAGTTTGTCTGTCTCAGTCGGTTCACGGCGCTGGCTGAGGGGAGGCTGGCGGCAGCGGGGGCTGAGGCAGGNCGGGGAGTGCGGCTGCAGCCCCGGCCACGGCAGAGGCTGCTCTGGAGAGCCCTCGCAGCCCCCCGCACCCGGAGCTCGGTGTGAGCGGCTGCCGGCCCGGGGGGGCCGCCCTGCTCTCTGGCAGTTTCCCGGCCGGGCAGGGCCGGGCCGGCGGTGCCGGGGCCCCATGGCGGTCCCCATCGCGGGCCCGGCCGCTT
>VZTX01008100.1:312433-487177 GCA_013400915.1 Pardalotus punctatus
CATGGCGGTCCCCATGGCGGTCCCCATGGCGGTCCCCATGGCGGTCCCCATGGCGGTCCCCATGGCGGGCCTGCCCGCACAGCCCCGGCCCGGCAGCCCTCAGCCCTCAGGTCGGCCCTGCCCGCTGCACGGCGCACGCTGCACGGGGTTTTGTTGATTTGTTCGTTTCCCCTGAAGACCTGGGAGAACTCTCTTTAACAAAAAAAACCCAAAACCCAAGCAACCCCAATCCCCTCCAAACCCCGCAGTTAATCTTGTAAGAAAGCCTCAGAACAGACCTGTGTACATTCCAGCACTTCAAAAGGAGAAGGAGGTAAAAACATAATTTTTTTTTTCTTTTTGTATTCTTAATTTTTAAGCCTGTCTCATGATCTGTAGGAAGGTGAAGCAGTAGGGAGCAGAAACAACTTGATTGGTTTTTGCTGTCAGCAGTCCTGATATGAAAACTGTCCCAATTAAATTTCATGGGTTTTTCCCCCCCTCTTATTTAACAGGGCTAACTACAAACCCTTTGTCCTTGCGTGTCTTTGCTTTACCTTTTAAGCATGTGTTTAACCAACTCCAGTGTTTCCTTAGGTCTGGACACACCTTAAAGATTTCTTATATAGTACAAATGAAAGAAATCTAAAATAATCAGTAGTTTTAAAATAATTTCCTGGGACTTGATGGTCTTGTATATTTCTATATCTGAATAGCAGTACAGGAGAATATCCCCAGTTTTCTAGTCCTTAATACCAAAGGTTGATTTTTGTAAAACAGTTTTTTAAATGGGTTACAATTTGCTTCTTTAACATAGTATATGCATTGTTTCTATTTGTCATTTTGAAGTGCCATATGGTGGCAGATACTAATCCACAATATGTTGCCATAGTTCTCTCTGATCTCTCTTGAAAACAACATAATTACACAAATGGAGACTTGACCTTTCATTCAGACTTAATGGACTGTTTTCTGAGTTTCTAATCAAAGAGAATTGCATGAAATGTTATTGTCAGAGTTGGCTACATATATCTTGTCTGGGAAGGGAAAAATCTTCAGGGCAGAATCAGGCTGCTCACCAACTCCCTGTTCAACACACAGAGTAATGACATCTTGATTCTCACAAGGGGGCTCTAGAAATAACTTTGATGTTAAGCAAAACAAAGATTTGAAATGTAAAAACTGTGTTGATAGCCCTCTCCTCTGGGCAATGATGCGTAAGCAAAGATAGCCTATCTTTGACATGCTCCTCATCCTGTGGGAATATCCCCACACAATATTAATAGAGGGGGATGTACTGGATAAAGCTTGGAACTGCATTTTAGTGTTCTTCTCCCTTAATTTTTTAAGGCTTGAAATCTTAAATCCTGTTTTGACTGCATCCAGCAAGCTAAGAGCCCATGATTTGAACTCACATTCCCGGACTGACTGGGCCTCCATCACTGTGCATCTCCAGGTCAAGAATTATGTTTCAGTCTCTCAGTGACTTAAGGTAATTCTGGTTCTAATACATCAAAAGAATCTAAGCTCCTGGTAGGATATATAGGGCAAATCTAGATGGACTTTCTGTATACGTCTCCTCTTTATTTAATATAAAATGGAAAGGATATGTGAGGAGCAAAAGCAGGTGTGTGCAGGCCCCGGGGTGAGTTGTTTCCCAGAGGAGGTGTGGGACCATTGCTGTGTCTGCCCCTGCTGCTCATGGGCTGTCGCAGGCTGGGATATGCAGGTACCACCACAAAGGATAACTGCAACACTGCCCATTCTTCCTGACTGGGAGCAGGTTTTTTCCTACTTGGGAGGAGAGGTTTTAGCCCTGATTACAGGTTTTTGTTCCTGTTTTGGTCACCAAAATGGTTGATAATGTTGATAATATGCAAACCAAGGAACATAAGGTTCATTATTTTGTATAATTTTTTGACCCTTTTGGTCTGGAACTTGATAGCCCTCCAAACAATTTTCTGTCTGGAACAGAGGATTGCACCCTGAGGATATTTCCTAAGGTATTTGTTGCTGAAAGAATGTTTTGCTTGCTGCCATTTTGATAAGGCAGGAAAACAATAGAAGTCCTGCCTTTAAAACTTGTTCCACTGGGAAACCTTAAGTTTGTGAATATGGTGACTGATTATATGCATCACAAAACAAAAATGTATAATTGAACAACAGCAACTGTCTGAAAATGATCTACTGTTTCAGACAGTTGAAGGCTCCAGTGTGATGAGTCAATAAGTATTTAAACTCTCTTCCCATGATCAGTCTACATGCTAGCTAGATAAATGGTGTTAGCTGTGAATACATGAAAGAATCAGTTTTATTCCTCCCATGCCTCACCTTTGAGTATGCCTAGAGTCATGTTTGATGGGTCATGACAGGCACTAGATCAGATGTCATCAGGCCCCAGTATACCAGCTGTTTAGTTTACTGTTTTTTCCTCAATATTAAAGGTTTAAAACTTCTGGGAACAAAAAGATGATTCAGGATAGATTAGGCTTGTCTTCTGACTTTGGTGATTCAAATTTACTTGCATAATTTAACTTAATAATGTTTTGTTTGATAGTATGTGTGAACTGGGAAATGAACAAGTAAGAAATCCATAATTATTCCTGAATTTTATTCCAGATTTACTTATTTCCCTTGAACAAATTTGCCAATTGTTTTCAGATGTTGGGAAATCCATATGTTTGCTTTGGATTTTCCAAAGCAGAACTACTCACATCCAAGTTACGAAAAATTAGTACAGTCATAACTTGTAACATGTAAGGAATAGTTAACATCCATCTCATTGGCTATCGAAATCAAGCCTGAGGGCAATATTTAATTGACTCAGAGTCAGACATTTCTCCTGTGGGCATAGCAAGGTAACTTTTCTGAGACACAGAAGACTCTCTTGTTTATATCCTGTGCCAAAGATCTTTAAGCCTCATGAAAACCTTCCTCTCTGGAGCATTCTTCCTTCCACTGCTGTATTTCCTCTTAACAAGGTATTGCTCTTGTGCTGTTAATGTTAATGAGAGTACTAAAATCTCTTAATAAGAAAATATTTGAATTAATAAATACCGTGTCTTTGCTGTTCAGGATCAGCCTGATTCCATATGCAGAGATTTCTATGAACAATTTTACAAATGCCTGTATTTGACCTGGACATGGGTTCTCTGGAAACCCTACAATTTCAGGGAACAGTATGAATACTGTAGTCAGGCTATTTGTAAAGATAACACAGTAAAATTTTTTACCAGTATATTATCTCAACCTAAAAATGTTGACACCTGAACTTAGCAAATGCTGATACATTCATTTATAATGAATTAACTAGACTTGCCTGGGCTTTTGAAGGTTATGTGACTGCACTTATTGATCTCATTTCACTGATATCAATAAGAGCTGAAGTTTCTTGTTACCCCATAAGGCCGTTCATGCCATTGTCTCCCAGATTCATTTGAAGCTTTTTCTTTGATCTAGAAAGCTAAAATATCTGAGTGAATGCTTAGAAGAAGCTCTGTCTGATATGGTTGCTCTGCTTATTTTCAGTGAAGGGACATAAGCCATAGCCCTATTACTAATTCTGGGAGTAATGAAATCTGGTTAGTGATGGATTTGTCCTTAATAGTCTGCATTTCTCCATTGATTTTGCTCCACATTCCCCCATGTCCCTTAAAAACCTTCATACACTGTGGTTTCCCTATGTCCTCTGTCTTTTTCCACACTGCCCCTATGCCTCTCTTGCCTATCCCGTGTCTATTTCCAGTGAGATTTTCTACTGTGGTAACTGAATTTAAGGTGGCTTCAGAGCTCTTTCACATATTCTCTACCACCTTCTGTCCTGTGGTCTGGTGGTCCAAAGAAAACACATTTTGGCTGGTTTCAAGTTATGTGTAGACTTCTGGTCAAGTTAATAAATGTGTACCCACTCACTGTTTGCTGCTTCCTCCCTCTGAACAAACTGAACAAAAAAGAGACAGTTTAAACTGTTCCTGCCTTTCCTTCATTTAAAGTTGTAGTAGGGGCTCTCTCCTATTATTTGGCTGCTGAGTTTCATGAAACTCATGCCTGTATTTGAGACCTTTGTTTTTCTGTGAACTTAGTTTTAAATTACCCAGGGAAATCCAAAGTTACTTAATGGAGGTAGACAGGCATGCAAACAAGCAGTGTGTCTGTGATCACATGAACTTGGTTTGCATTGGAGCACTAGGGTCTCACAAAAATAAGTGGGAAGATGGAGGCAATGACTTGCTATTCCTATGGACATCTTTGCTAACTTTCAGGACCAGCTGTGAAGCAGATTGCTGGTTTCCCCTTTGGTCACAGACAGATGGGCTGAGGGGAGGCAGCAAGTGAACTTTGGTGAAACCATTGGAGGGTTTTATCGCTCTTTGTTTTACTTGTCTTTCTTGTTCCTATTTGATGACAGGTGTCAGTCATTTAAGAAGTTCTCTTGGTACTTGGAGAACTGGAGGTGCCTGTATTTTAAGTGTTAGTACTAGAACAATAAATGAGAGGTAAAGATAGAAGCAAAGTATGCAGGGAGACATTGTGTAACCGAAAACTATGGGAAGAGATTTGGAGAGGTCTGGACTGCCAGCTAATGTGGAGAAGAGGAAAGAAAAGAGCAGCCTGACCTTTCTATGGTGCCCTTATAAGAGGTCAGAGGAATGAAACAATAATGGCAGCCTTCAGTCTCGAAAAGGGCAGCAGCAAGAGAAGGGCAGCAATAGAACTCAGCTACTGCTGTATATTCAATTAACATTTGCTGTTCACAGTCCCATAATTTTTCACTGAGTAGGAGCCAGGATAAAAGCCATCCTACTTAGTGTCCATTTCACATAGGGAAATCTAATTAGTTAAATGTTTAAAAGTTAATGAAGAATACATGATGTCAGAAAATACGTTCTAATGGAAGTGCAGCCCTCTCATACAGGCACTCGTGCTGTCATAAACTCTGATTACGTAAATAACACCTCAGTGCCAAGGCTAATAAAAGGCCGTTTGCCAAAGGGCCAGGAGGCTGCTGTGCTAAAATGTCTAGTCATCTCTTTAGGGGTTCAGCTTCAGTGTTAATGAAGACTCCCCATAGACACACACATGAAAGGATCTTATTAATTTCTGCAGTTTGTGTGCCATTCATGTCTTTTACTGCAGAATGTTGGACAATAAACCTGTGAAGATGTTTTATCTGGGCATGTGGGATGCAAGCACTGCTTTGCTTTAAGACTGCTGCTCATACATAAGTGCAGTCTAGCTTGAAATACTTACCCAAGAAATCAAGGGGAAAAAAACCTGAGAAATTTCTGATGAGCTTCAGATATCACTGGAGTTCCTGGGTTGTCCAGCTGAAAGTACATTTATTTGCCAGTTAAAAAACTAGATGCTCGAATACAGAAGTTGAAATATTACATTTTGAGGGCTCTAATATCTCCAGATGAAAATCTCTGCTGTAAGACTAAAATTCAATATTATGTAATATAATACATTGCCCCTACACAGTGAAATTTCAGCACATTCATCTCTGGAAGAGTTTCCAGGAAATATTTTGCTTCTGCAAGAGATGCATCAGAAATGGAAAAAAAGAAAAATTTAAAAAAAAATCTTTGAATCAGACAAAGGCAAACTTGTTAAAAAGAAGTATTGGGTGCAATAGAACTACAGAGAACAAGGCCAGATTGTGTGTGGGAGTACATCAACATTGTTCCATTGAAGACAAATGGATGATCTGGCCTGAATGTTGAGTCCTACAGGAATCTTAGGTAATTTCTTTCTGAGCCTCTGTTCTGTCTTCAAGCTGGTCAATTGCACCTTAACACAATCTAAATATTACCATTTCCAATGTGTCCTCTTTTTACCATAAATATTAATGAAAATTAATTTCATATGTGGGTTTGTCAAGATCTAAATACAACTAATATCCAGCTAGGGCACAGGAGAAGTATAGCACAAAGCCTTTTCTCATTATATAGTTATCAGAAACACTCCAAAAATCTACTGTAGAAAGACATTCTTTGCTAATTTGATCTGTGAGTAATTATAAAAAATAGAAGGGTTTTTTTAGAGGGAGCTGCAGAATGATAATTCTGTGACTTGAATAGAAAGGAACAAAAGGTTGTAGTTGGAAAAATGGTATTTTTTCTTGTAGAAAAAATGTGAAAGAAAAATCAACCTCCAGCAAAGGAGGTAGATGTGATTAGAAGATATAAAAGTGATCCGTAAAGAGGGAAAAGTAGAAACTCTTCTAAGAAGTGGCTGAAAGGTAGCGAAAGAATCAACTACCAGGCCTCTCTAGAGGAGTTATTCATAGCAAAATGAGTATACTAGAGACTTCCTGTGTAGTATGTATTCAGGCTCAGATAAATATTCACATTTCACAACCTTTGCAAGAGTAGCTCCTGTGAATATTTTAACATTAACCTGGTGATCACCTGTAAATGCTGTCACTGTTATCTTATTTCATACTCTCTGTACTAGGTTGTTTTGTTGTTTCTTGGCTTTTTTTTATTGGCAGCTATGGTTAGTGTGAAAATCCTGGTGGATCAATTAGGAATACTTCCTACTTCAAATATGGTTGAGTGGATTTGCCGCTATGAGAGAATCTTATGACTGATTTTGATTCAAATTTCATACCTTTTTGCACTAAGTAGTGCATCAGAATCAGAGCATTTCCTGTGAGGTGGAGTCCAGGAGGGGTGTTACTAAATTTGTGTGTTTGCCTTCCCACCAGTCCTTGATCCCAGCACAAATTTCTGTATCTTTGTAAGGATTTCCACAGCAGTGTTTTGCCAAAACAAGTGGTCATGGTGCTGGGCCAGCAGTGAGCAAGGATTTGGGCATGCTGTGGAAACTTAAAGCAGCACAGAACCACCCCCTGCTGCTCTCAGTGAGTTAAATAGCAGGATTAAACCACATATGGGGGATTGCTGCAGATGCTCTTTCATATCTGAAGACATAGCAATTTTTATGGGGCCTTTATGTGCCTAAGAAGCAGTAATGCTGGGTCTGTGATATTGGATGGAAAACCATTTTGAAAGCTTTCAGAAACTGTTAAACAGTTAAAAGATGGGAGACTCCCTTTTATGGGGTTTTGGAGAAGTATGTAAGTAATAAAACGGTCTGTGCTCCCTGCCTTATATTAGATTGGTCTTGACAAGAAAACAGAATTTCTGAACCCTTTCTTAGTTTTAAAGATTTTGTCTGCTTTGGGTTTTTTTTTTGTGACTCTTAATGGCACAGTTTACAAAGACTGCTAAAACATTAGTTATAAACACCTGCAGTTTACAGCATTTCTTCTGCTGTACCAAGAAACCCTGTGGACTTCATTTGGGATTTTTCTCTTGGCTTGTCAAATATTTTGAACAGTTTTATCATTTGAGTGGGATATGAAATTAGGAAAGGAGCAACTCATTGTCTGAATGTGGCCACTTTTGATTCTTGAAACCAGGTCTCTCCCACAAATCATGTATCTTTTATTAGCATCTTTGTTGTTAAGATATTAATATTTCTGTGGCTTCCTTATGGACTTTTTATTGTGATTAATTAATATTTGAATGGTGTGAATGGATGCCTAATCACATGGTGTTATCCCTGTTCCTTGAGTGGGTGCCCGTAATGCTTTTAATCAGAAGATAAGTGTTGGTAGGGCCGGTTAGGGAAATACTGCCTTAAAAAAATAGGAGAGATGGCTGTATAAAGGGGTAGGGCACAATATTCTGTTTGTGTTCCTGAATATTGCACATGAAATAGCAAGCACTGCCTGCCTACCTCACTGTTAGCTTATAGTTCTAGTTCTATTTGATTTATCTTTAGTTCTCTCTTCAGTGCCCTTCCACACTCCTCTTAGCTTTGCTCCTGACAGAGAATTTCAGAGATGAAGGTATAAACTTTTCTGACATAAGGTCTATTTGTGTGTGAATCACTTAGAGAGAGCCCATGAACACTGGTGTGAATGAGATAGGTCTGTACAGACACTGAAATGCTCATCCGAAAATGAAAGTAAAAAGCCATTTTCCCTTATCCCGAGTCTCTGAGGCAGGATGAGCACACTCAGAAGAGCCATGGCAAGAGTATTTCTAAAACCTTTTAAGACTCGGTGATTTATTCATGAGGGCAGATTCTCAGTTCGTGTAAACTATGTATTTCATTCATTAATCTTGCCATGCTGAGTTTCACTGAGAACTGTCTCTGTAATTTTCAGAATATCATCCTGCATGTTTCTTGCCCAGAGTGCTGTCTCACAGGATGGTCAGATATGATGGCAATGGATATGGTATAAAATAGGCAGAGACAGATCTCTGAAGGGATCATTTTGAACGAGCCAGATGGCAACAACCACATTTATTTTTTTCCCATTGCCACAAGTACGCTTTGCAATAGGGCTGTGCTTTTTCATTCCAAATGAACCCAAACAAAACCCCATGTATCTTTTCCATGTACATTTCAGTTCCTCGGGGAGACATCTGTGGGCACAATTATACAAAGTCCAAGCCTCATTTTACTGATTTACCATCCAGGAAATGCAGTGACATAACCAGATTGCTTATAATTGTGGTTTTTTAATTGGCTTCCTGAAACATTAAAAAAGAAACAGTGAGAAGCAGAGCTGCTGATGCAGGGTCCTGTGCATACCACTGCTTTGCATGAATAAGCCTCTGATTAATTCTGAGATCCGTTAAAACACATCTTAGTCATCCTAAAAATCTAAACAACATTTCTATGTTCAAATCAACATCCACATCACTCGCTTAGTACTTTGCTCTTTATATTTCTTCCACTTCTCTGCCAAGTTTTTCCTGTTCTATTTTGCTGGTAGAAGTTCATACCTTCTCCCTGATAATTCTTATGCATAGGACAGCAGTTTTCAGATAAATTAAATCAGTTTCTTTCCCCTTGATGTGTCTATAGCCAGCTGAAAACATTTCTGTCTGTACTGGAGGTAACACTACGGTATCCAGAGCAGGTGTACGTTTGGCATGAAGTACTACATGTGCACTACTTGAGTCAAAAGACTCATTAACTGAGATGTAAGCATGCTGTATAAAAATCGGGATTTTTGAACTTCATACCAGACGTGGGACCATACGTGTGCCTTTTCTGCTTTTGCCAAGTTTTTACTAACGATCATTAAGAAGTACATTTAGATCCAGCATTTTTCAGCTTAAGTCTTCACTGGCTTGTTGACCATTTTTTATATGACAAGAATTGCTGTTTATAATGTTATAATGAGGAAGGGGAGAACGTCCAGAGGGCAGGCACCCACTGAAGCACAGCTCCTGTTCAGTGGATGGAGGAGATAAACCCAGGTTCCTTCCACCTGCCCTCCCTTGGTGGTTATTTACATTGACCTAGGGTGAGGCTACCCAGCTAACATGCAGGAGCTGTGGGAGCTGCCTCTCCCCTAACTGTAAAGTGTTTTGACGGCTGTGATCCTGTTTGGGATCTTTGTTTCTCCCTCCTCCTCGCTGTGAGTTCACATTCCCCTTTCACGAGGAGCCGCACAGGCAGGCAAAGAGATGCTAAAAACAGCGAGGTGGTAGAGAAGCCAAGAAGGCTGAGGGCTGGCAGGTGCAGCCTCAGACCGTCCTGTTCTCAGGCTCAGACTGAACAGTGCTCAAGGCAGATGACCTGAGCTGGGTAAGAAATGCAGGCTTTAGAGCTGTCTTTGTGCCAGCTCTGTCAGGTGATCAAACTATCAGCTACCTGATCTTTCAATATGTAATGCTGGCCTGAATGTGGTAGGTAGTACACTGGGAAAACATAGGGAAATACATTTCTTTTTATTTTCAAACTGTTTTCTGAATGGGGTGGCAAGTGATTTGGGGATGTTTTGTGTATTTTTATTTCTGCTGAGGGGAAGTTTAGGGCCATTTTTGATCTAAGTCTGTCTTATGTTTGGGGACAGTAAAATAAAGGAAGCAATAAGCCTCTGTAAATGCAGTTTTCTGGAGTACAGTGGCAATGATACTGATTAGTGATAAGTGCACTATTGTTCCTCGATATCTCTATGAAATGGAGGCACAAGTATTTTGCTCCCTGGTGATCACTCACTTGAGGATTATTTTTTGTAGGAATTTATGCTCAGCTGTATTCTGCCCTATTTCCTGGTATTTTTGGTAAATCAAACTGGTGCCTTCAGCACACTTGCCTTTGTACTTTGCATGGATTGTCATTTCAGAAATGACAAATCCTTTGTACAAATTTGAAGGATAAAAACTCTGTATGGCTTTTATATTCAAATTTGTTTACAGAATGATATTTGCAGATAACTCTTTAAGTCACCCTCTTTGTTCTTTTTATTTTTTTTTAAGTGATGGTGTAGTCAGTAGCTTGTTCTGTGCTTGGAGGTGTATTTCTTTTATTATGTTCATTATTCATGATGGTTCTGTAGTTACGCTATGGGAATCTGCTGCATTCATTAAACACCATTTCATAAAACTGATGGACTGTAGCAGGCACAAGTTTATATATAATATTTTCAAAGAGAATATATAATGTAACCAGCTTGTAAGATAAGCTTATGAGTTTAAAAAAATATACCGATTTATTATACATTTTCTATTTGCATTGCTCTGTCACCTCCATGCCTGGAGGGAGCGCATGCCCTCAGACCAAATCCAGACAACTCCTGGAACTAGAACTTGATTCTATTTTGCCGCTGACTTGCAGCAAGCCCTCTTTAGGATTTCCTCAGCTCTGTGACCTTATACATACTTCTGGAAAAATACGAAGCTTTCAATTCTTGTAATCACTGCATTCTAACTTAATTCCTTCTGCTAGTTCTGACAAGGGAAACGTCTTCATTTTCTGTGTCAAATACTTGTGATGCAATTTCAGCGCTGCACACCCATGTCTTTATGCAGGCATTTTTTATGGTGTAAAGGTGCATAAACACTACAACGTAGAGAAAAATTACAAAGAATTTTGACATCCCTAGGATTTCAGTATGCTATACACATATAGGGAAAAATTGTTGTTATGATGGTCTAAGAATACAGATAAGGCAAGGTTTTAAAAAAAAAGTCATATATGTTGTTGTAACAGCTATTACAATTTTTGAGGGGAAAAATCCCCTCACTTGCCCTTGTGTACCCAAAGCTGGTCTGTTTGTCCTTATTGTGTTTACTTCTATAATAAAAGATATCACCTCTCCCTAATGTGTCAAATTTACATTTTTCATAAAAGCTGACCTTGCTTTTGTATTCAGCAAGTAAAATTTTCTCCTAGCCACCAGCTTTTTTTTTTTTTGAAAGTGCGACTGCATTATAATAATGCACTAAAAGCTACTCAGCAAGGAGATTGTTATTATAGTGGACAACACAAACATGGTGGCTTCTGCACTCATCACTGTAAAAGTAAATTGCAGATGGTGGGAAGTGCTCTGGTCATCTGATTACTTTAATGTGGTAATAAACTAGCTTAATGTATTGAAGGTCAGGAAGTGTGGCACTCTCAGTGGCACTAAACTGGAAATCTGCAGAATATAATAGAAACTAGCAACAAGTATCATAATTGATTGTCATTAAGAAATTAATTTAGCCAAAGAGAACTATTTCTAAGCAGTAGTGAAGAGCAGAGGGCTATAGACCTTTATGCAATTTTACAACTACCTTGTCTCAAGGAATGTTTTATTTGCCAAGTGCCACTCTTCCTGCCGACACAGTTACGATAGCTTCTTATGCACATGGGTCACAGAAGTCTATCCATTAAGAATCAGAAATACAGGAAATATGGGATAAAGGCAGATTATTGAACACAAATGGTTAGTGATTTGGTGATTTGCATGAATTCTCATTTCATCCAGATTATTTTGTAGGTCAAACTTGTAGGTCTAGAAATATGCTCTGGATTCTGTGAGCACATAAATCTACTTGACATTTCACAAATACTAGAATTTGTTAGGCTGTTCTTTGTTGGATAAGTATTGGTTTTGTTAGGTTGTTCATTAAGAGATGTAAGAACATATGAAACAAAGTACAGGACTCAATTAATTTGCTTTGCACTGATATGCTGATGCACTGGAAGACATTACAAAACCAGAAAGCCTGGAAACTTCAGTATGTTCATGGGTTGGTACTGAGATAATAATGACAAAACATGTTTGGGAAAGCATTTCTTAATTGTAGGGACATTTTTTTCTTCAAGACTTCAGAGCACTGAAAGTGTGAAGACAAGAAAATTCTTTTTTATTGATCTTGCTTCACCTTCAATTCTCATTCTGCTTAGCAACCTTGGACCAAATAGATCCCTCCTGCCTTTTCTTCTTCCATCTAGTTCTGCTTCCTAGTTGCAATAAAATGGATCTCACTTTTCAGACAGCTCCTCAAACTCAGTGTTCAGGTAAACAAACTGCAGCTTTCAAAGCAAACCACTGGAGGATTTAACTTCTTTCCTATGCAGGTTACTTTCCAAAGTCCAGTCAAAGACTTTACTGCTTGCAAACTCTCTTTCACTGAGGATGAGACATACACAGTTGAGATCCCACAATGACTCTCAAGTTTGTAGTGGTTTACATGGTTTCTCTCTCCCATCACTGTACGGATGGTTTAGTCTTAAATGGAGCTTGTAATGGAACAAGCCAATGACAAAACATTTGCCTTTAGCTTTCAGTACAGAGCTATCATCTTTCAAAATGGACAAGTCAGAAATACTGATCTCAATGGCAGAGCACATCTGAATGCTTTCTACAGTTAGCAATGCTTCTACTGAATTTCATTATTCTTCTTTAGTGATCCAGCAATAAAGAGAACTTTAATTATTGCCATTGTAATCTGAAATATGGTGTGTCTGTCAACAAGCCTACGGGATTGCTTAGTTTATGACAGATGAAGAATTTTACACTGTGCAGTGCTTTCCCAGAATTTACAACTATGTCATATGTGTATACATGTCTAGTTCTTATGGTGCTGTTAATTTTTGAACTAATTCTGAGCTGAACTGGAGAATCTGAGTGTCCATCTCATTAGTCTCAACTTTTTTTTTTTTTTTTTTCATTTTAGCAGCCAAAATATCAGCACATACAAATTACTGGTTAGAAACATTGCAGAAATACAACCTAGTTACAGTCAGTTTCCAAAACAGTATTTTTCAAGAATAAATACCTGTTTTTCTTTCCCTTTTTTATCATTAGTCAAAAGGATGGTGTATTACTGGATATTTAGTGCATTACTTTTTGTAGTATAATGCTGCTTAAAAAGATGTGCAAGCAGCCTAAATTTGATGGCCTGTGCAAGAGTAGAAGAACACAGATAGTGGATCTCAGTTTTATAACAAGGTGGTTTGTTGTTTTTAATGAGGCCATTGGGCAGAATAAAAAGGGTGTGACTTTTTTGTTTTTCATTCGTTGCAAATATATCTCTCTGATCTTCCTTATTCTCTTATCTTTGGATGAGCTAGAGTATAATAGAAGTCCTCAGAATGCTTTGTATTTTTTGAACCTTTCATTTCTCTTATCTGAGAAATCATCTTTCTTCTTTTGTAACAGACTTTCTAATGTAGCTTTCTAGCTGGCCTGTTAAACTGTTTTTTCAGATCTGTTCTGTTTGTCCAGTAACTAAAAGAACCTGGTCTGTCACATTTCCTAGTAATTCTCCTGCAGACTGAAAAACATCCTGCCTTAGAACACTCCACTCATAACCCAGTGTGCAGACATTACCACCTGCTTCCCTATTTCATCACTCATTGGCAATTACATGACTCATGCATGCAAATTAGGGATAAACAATTCTCATGGAATTTGAGTTTACCCAAACTTTCTAAACATTTTCTGATGTTTGCAGATGTACTTTGTGAAACTTTGGGAGACATGATTGGTTTTTTCTTTAAAACAACCACATCTTGGTGCTAAATATGAAGGTGACAGTCCTGTTCTAAAGCATAGGAAATTTCCAGAATCTAAGCAAGTAATGTCCTTATCTTATAAATAATACAGTCTAGTTTCACTCTCAAAAAGATGCAATCGTGCATAGAATTATCTTTTACTGTCTGAAAAAAAAAATTGAGACAATCATTAAAAGGTGAGCTAATTATTCATATTTATTTCCCAAAAGTAGTCAGAATTCAGAGGTTTATAAGTTATTTCAGTTAGGAATTTGACGGTGCAGTCTGGTGAGAGGAAATGTTTAACTTCTGATGGACAAGACCTGAGAAAGTCTGTCACAGAGTCAGTGCCATTTGAGCTGGTATTTCCAGCTCATCTCACTGAGTAGCTAAGGACAGGAATGTTGTGGGTATTCTGCTCAGCCCATTTAAAGCCTTTCTTCACTGCCCACTGTGCTCTTCACAAGACACACCTTTGGATGTATTTTTAGCCGTGTTGACACATATATCTTGCACTGTAGAGTTTCTGTCTTCTAACTTAGAAACACCTATGTAGGTGTACCCAAAGCAGCTTGGATCCAAAACATCAGATCCCCTTAGTGTCACAGAAGGGATTCTTGGCTTGGTCACAGGGCCCTTGATCAACACTGTCCTGCTTCCAGACCCGAGCTGTGGTGTCTGTGTGGTGCTGTACCAGCCTTGGATTGCGCTGATGCACAGAACTGACCTGTACTTCACTGCACAGCTGCCCCAACACAGGAAGCGGAATTCCTTCCCCTTTTCTGTGAAAAGAGAATGTTTCTTTGAGAGGAATCTCTTGGGAAAACAGTGCAAATCCTTGGTTAGCAAGCTCTCATACTCTGGTAACATTTAATTTTAAAGTTTTCCGTAGAAAGAAGACACTTGTAGACAGTCTACCTCGTAATAAGACCATATTTGAAGCAGACAGATGGAGCTAAATGAACCAGGAAAACCTACAGCTCATTTAAAAAGGTCTGCTGTAGCATGAGAGTAAAACAAACAAAAAGGGAAAAAAAAGGGAAGCTTTAGAGGATAATCCTGAGTATCTGTCCCTAGTGTATTGACTATCTGAATGGCAATTTTTAGAATTCAGGAATCAGTCGTATCACCACATTCAAGAAGATTAAAAATTAACCAGTCTTGCTTTATCCTTTGCTATCGTCCTTATATTTTTAACAGTGACTTTCTGTACTATTTGAAAGATAATCATGCTACAAAAAGCACACATATTGTAAGAAATTTCAGAAGGTGTAAGAGCAAGGGCTTTCTCTCTGAAGGATAATGAGCAGAGGGGCACCCAGATGAATATATACAGCTTGTAGACAAAAAAGCACAAACTCCTCTCAGCAATTTCTTAGGAAGAGGGAAGTTAGCAAGAAGGAGCAAATTGATATAAACATACTGTCTGACTCATACAAATACTGAATATCAGCAATTAAAACATTTAAAAGATGGCGCTGCATGTTAATGTTTCTTCAAAGACAGTGTCTATTCTTCTCTAGTCTAGTGTAATATGCATCATCTCTGGGAAGCTGAAAAGTTTGAAGGGAGGTCTTCAAAATGCTGTTCCTCCTTCTGAATGAATCATTCCTCCCAGAGACAGTTAACTATTGCCATCTCTTTGCCAGAAACCAAATGATAGCCTAAACTCGATTGTAATAGCAATGTGGTTTTCTGTAGCATCATTTCAAAGCAGAGAACCTGAGGATATGTTTATTTATTACTTGGTGAACAAATATATTCTCAGCAGATGACAAGTGAGGATAACATCCTGCTTTAATGGCACTTTTTCACGGTATGTTTTTTCCTACTTTCCTTCATACTCACCTTCTTGTATTTTCTATTTACTACTTTCTGATGTGCACATCAGCACTAATCAAACAGGCTATGCTTTTAAAACTTCATTCTTAGTCATGCTTGGGTTGAACGTGCAAAAGCACTACCTTCCCAGCCAGAGATACCACTGATACATTGCATCTAAAGAGAAATCTAATAATTTAGGCACTGACAAAACAGCCACTTGCACACTGAAAGATGTAAGTATAATTTGCATGCTGATGCAATACAGTGCTAGTGTAAGTACGGTCTAAAACCTCTACAGCAGTGTCTTAGGGAAGATGACAGAAACAAGGAGGAAGTATATGTGCGGAAAGAGACATAATTTATAGTATCATGACATTTTGTCTGGCAGGCATGCTTAAGAAGTGATGGTATAAGTGTCACTACCTTCAGGGTATACTTTAGGTAAATAAAGTTTCTCTTTCAGGGGAATTAGCATACTGTATTTTCTCACTTTATCACTCACAAGTCATCTGTAAATATATATATGTATATGTTTTATGAATATATAAGCTGCTTGCATTTCAGCAGGAAATGAATTCCAGCTCTGGACAAGTAATACAAGGTTATGTTTACCTCAGAATTCCTTGGTGGTCTTCTCTGCTGTCTCTAGAACATGTTTCTCCATAGCCTACATGGTCCCCACTCCTAAGCTTGAAGAGCCTTCTGCCCTCAGTGATCTGGGGACTCGTTTTCAGCAACTGACACTTCCTGAGGAAAGTATGCAGGGAATATGTGTATATTGACCCAGTTCCACAGAGTAACCGAAGCATGTAACAAAAGTACCGCTGTGCAATGGGGACATTTGATACACATTAAGAACAGCTTGATTTTCATTTCATGTTGCTCTTAGACAGACACCTTTTAAAGTCAGTAGGTCAATCTTCAGCTCACCCTTTCATTCTCAAAATTAATTCCGATGCTAGGAAACAGATAGCCAAGGCTCAAAACCACTTTTCCATACTCATGTTCACGGACTGGCCTTGGGCCTAAATGACCTCTTGAATAATTTAGAGGAAACTGGAACATTTTTATGGTCTCTCATAGCAGTTTTTCACTGCTTTGAGCAAACATAGCTACATAAAACAGGCAAAGTTAGTCCCAGAACCTGAACCAAATACATACAGGTTGTTAGTTGTCATGCTGTTAAAGCCAAGATTAAACCTGTTTTTGTACACATTCATTTCTGTGATCTTAGCAAAGCCCTTGACAAGGATTTTGTTAATGCATACGTTTTTGATTACTTTGTTCCTGGCCTTAAGAAAACATTCATAAGGCACTATTTTTTGTGTCTTTTAAGACTCTATTCCTCAATCAGTTTGTCCTATTTTTTGCCTTTTAAAGGCAAGTTTTGGTTTCTTTCTAACCATCTGCACTGAATGATAAAATATGCGCCCTGAGGCCCTTCCTTTGGTTACACTCACTGCCATTCCAATTTAAATCCATATTTAAGTTTTGAGCTTTTCTGTGGGAATGTTTGAGGGCTGAAGTGTATTTAGCAAATCTGTCATGATACACTGAATGAAGTAGAAAGCTGATCAACACAGACTGATTATTAGTTGGGCTTGAAAACCTAAGTTTTAAAAACACTTCCATGACCTAGTGTGGAACGTTTAACTTCCACAGTTCTTAACAGAGTCACCGGTTAAATCACTGGCCTGGGCAAGGCTGGCATGACTGTCCTCTGAATTTCTGTCAGATCACTAAATATGTGGACAAACAACACATCCTGTATCTTTTACCAAAACTTTCACCAACTTCCCACCCTTAATTGTTGACTCTGGCTGTCTAAAGGAAACTACTTTAAAAAATTACATACTGCTTTAATCAAATATTACAATTCCATACAAGATAATTGAGGCTTTCTTATACAGCCTTCCTTGTTTCACCTGGACCACTCTTTACTGCTTTCCATTCACTTACACCCTCACTTGGATGTATACAGCTGAAATTTAAGCAAGCCAAATAAATTATATCTGAATCCCAATGTGGGAATTTTTTAAGGTGCCTAATGGGTCTGGCACCTAATCTGTCTTGATAAGAGACAACTAATATTTACTATTTCCATTCATGAAGAGTAGTTACTTAGACTGCTTAGAGGGTACCTTAAATTTTTGCATGCTATTTATTTTTCATTTCTGTATGTTCTTAAACATCTTCCTCTGTCTGTTTGTTGACTGATAAATCTAGCTGTTATAGTCTTGGTGTAGACATCATTTATACCTAGAAAAGCATATCTGAAAATACATTACCTTTAAATAGCGGGATCCATCACATCTGAGCTCCCATGTCTGATAGCCAAAAAGCTCCATTTCATTTCATAAGAAAAATTGCTTCTGTCAAGGTAAACAGAATGCATTATCCCCCTTTAATAACCATTTTTAAGCATGCTTCTGTATTACTTTTTTCACAGCTGTATTGCAATAAGCCTTAGAGTAATTGCCAGTTCTTCTCTCTAATAGGTTCATTATTCTTTTGCCATAATTGCAGCCATTAAACGTCCAATTGTTAAATTTCCACTCCTACATTTACTTAGTGTTACTTTTTATAATGGGCTATGTCATTACAGCACCCCAGTGGCTACAGCTGTTGTTCAAAGTGTTTCTAAAAGTCAATGAGACCTATTTGAGACATATCTGTATTCTTGATTTTTCACAGATTCTCTCTACTGCACTCTGTCATCTTTTTTTAGCTTTTATAAAGATAGCTGCATTTAGATACCCTTTACTGAAAGTTTAAGAACCTGACCTATTCAAGAAGACATAAAACTATGACTTTAATATTTCTAAAGCACCATTTTTTCACTTTTATGAAATGATTCATATATAACAAGGTGATGGAGCAAAGATTTAACTAAGGGAAATTAACACTTATGGCTTAATAGCTTTTCGAGAGCACTGATTTATCTTTTGTCATGTTAAATTTGTTGGGCTTTTTCTTTGTTGTAAAAGAAGCCTATCTCCTAGTGTTAGCTACAGTTGTGGTAATAAAAACCTTTCCAATGCCCCTTGCTTCATTACTTGACATTTCTAGATATGTTAGTAAGTATGCTAGGGTTTACTTCTTATTTGTGTGAGAAGGACTTCTTGATTAGAAATGTTACATTTAGACCTGATAACAAAGTTTTATTTAAAAAAAAAATAAGTAAAAATCATTAAGAATCATCCTTTTTTTTGTAAGACACCATCATCTATTTGGTTTATGTGTGGTATCTGGTCACAATTTGGTTTATTATAATAACACTGAAAAATGGCTTTGAGACACTTGCATTAGTTTTTGTTGCTGACAAGCATGGGAAAGTTGTCCTGGAAATTGCTGTAACAACCATTGTCAGCCCAAATCAGTTTCCTGGGAAAGCTGATACATGATACCCAATAACTATTTGTGAGGTTATCCAGCCTCTTTTTAGGATATAACTTCATGTCACTTTAAAACTTTCATAGGCAGTATGTCATTTTTATTACTTAGATTTCATCCTCCTCCATAAGGGGTTGATTAAAACTGCATTTGAAATGTATATCACATAAGGTTTTTTTATAGACCACATTTTCATTCTTAACCTCGTTACCAGGCTATATTTTTTTTCAGTGATTAACCTAAAATCGCAACATTTCCTATTGGTATATGCAGTATCTTCTATCTTCTCCCTCATACATTATAATAAAAATAATATGAAATGGAGTAAGATTGATTTACAGAAAAAAATAGATTTTTATTTAAATACTTTTAAAGAGAAACGTTTTTAGCACCCAAATTCCTTCCCATATTGTAGAGCATATACTGAAGACAAAAACAGGAAGAAAAGAGGCCACGGAAAAAAATCAGCTTGTTTTTTTCTGTATGGAGGTAGACTTTCCAGAGAGGAAGGCAAAGAAAAACCTTCCTGATCCCTACTTCTAAATTGGAGTTCAAATCTACATCATTATCAAAGTAGAAAGTTGTTACCACATCATGTCTGTGTACATGACATTTATCTGCTTGTTATAATCATGTTTCCAGGGCTGAGGTACTGGGTAATTAATTCTTTCAGTGTCTGGCACAAGATTGCACTTGTACTAGATATGCCAAGGTGTTGAAGATGCCATTCAGATGTTCTGTTCTCTTGTGGAGGGGTTCTTTTTGAGCAAAGTAGATGTAGCCAATTTCTACTGTAATTGTCAGCTTTACAGCTACAGAACAGGCTTCGCTTTCCAGGATCCCTGGGTTATAAAACTCAAGGAGATACAAAGGCTGAGAGAAAAAACCCACCAGCTATTAATTTGAAAAAAAATTACAATGGGACTGGTGTTAATATAAGCAAATAGATAGTAGAAAATATTTAATTAATTTTAGATCTTTGGGGCACTGGGTACAAGAAAAACATCTTCTTGGTTTAAAATCCAAGAGGATCACAGTCAGCTCATTATCAGACTGTGAATTTCAGATGTTTTAACCAGATGTACAATTCACAAGTAAATCATAAACCATTCTACAAGTCATAACAGTCAATAAATAGAGTTTGTAATTCACACAGGCTAGAAATAATTCCCATTTAAATTTTTCTTTAGAGTTTTTACAAGTATCATCATCTTCTCTCTTTTATCCCCCTACCATCATGGCTACAACAGCACAATTGTACAGAAATCATCAGTTCATCTCAGCAGTGCTATCGAGAGGAGGCTGCACATGCTGAAACTCCTCCTGGCTGGCTGTGCAGCCTACAGATCTGCCCACGTTCCTTAGGCAATTCCTGACCCCTATAGGAAGTGTGAGTAGGCCTGTGAGGTTGGGGGGATAGTTTGCAGCATAATCTGAAAAGGATGGTGAGGCTTTTTTGCACTGTTTTTTTCATACATGAGTTTAAAAGTTCAAGTTGTTAAAGGCTCAAGTTCATAGGTCAAATCTCACTGGAAGAGTTAGGACCATTGATAAGCTAAATGTGAGGGCAAAGTGCCACCTAAGGGGAGGACCAGAGCTCTGTGTCACTGGGGCTTGAGTGCTGGATGGGGACTTGGAATATATTGTGATCTTCAAAATGTGCTAGAAATGATGTCACAGGTAGACTCCATTCTGGCCAAGCTCTGTGAAAGTATGAAGGCTTCTGTCTGTGGAAAAAGCTGCTCCTCAACTTTTTGGAGAGGTAAATGATGTGCTTTTTCCTAGCAGATAGTGCTGAAGTCAGTACTGAAAGGCAGAGATGAGCCTGCTCTTATGGGGGCAAATAAAGGTACATAGCAGTGATGTGGGAACGTGCTTCTATGGCACTGATAGATGCCCAACACCATTTTTAAGGCTTAAAGAGCCGAAGAACCTTAAAAAGGTTCCCACTCCACAGAATGCTGCATGGGAATGGGAGAGGAGTGCATGTGTACATAGGAATTATGTTAATTGAATGGTGAAGTTGTATCACGAGTTGTGCTTGTTCATCCAACTGAAGTATCTGTGCACTAAACCGCACCTTTTTTCTGTCTGTTCTACTTGAACACCATCAGCTACATTCCAGATGTAAAAGTAGCTGCAGAAACAGAAAATAGGGCAGAAATGTAGTTTAACATTCAGTTCCCAAATTATGGTTCTTGTTCACTTTGTATTAATTGCAAACAAGGCCAATCCTTGCGTCTTCTAGACTATTTGTTGGAAAGCAAATCTCCTGTGGTTTGGGAGTAGAATGACTTTGATATGGTATCATTGGTGGAGACTGAACCCACGGTGGATCTGCCCTTTTTTGTATTGGAGTCATCCCAGTGCAGTGACTTTTTCTGGCTGACTCTGCTTTCACTCCTGCTATTGTATTCTTTTCTTTTCTCCCAACAGTGCACCAATGTATCAGCTTGAGCTTGAAATAATAATAACATTTTAGATAGTTTACGACACAGCCTTAACCTTCTTTAATAGCAGTTTTATGTATTCAATATTCTGCTGCTCTGTTGGCTTGCAGTCTTTCAGAAGCGCTGGTCACTAAATAAAATAAAGTTCATATTTATTGCTATGTGTCATCTAAAAGCAATCACTCAAAACAAGAATTATAAGATCTTCTACAAATGAAAATGTTTTTGTGATGGAAGTTGGCAAGGCCAATCTGTTATCATGAGGCATGGAGAAGAAAGGCCAATGTTCTTGACTGTTTAGTGAATGCACTTATTTTCTTCTTGCAATTTTCATTATGGCAAATTGTTTGACCTAGCAGAGAGACACCTTCTCAAGGCTGGGATCATATTGTTTTGCTAGTATAATTCCATCACAGTCAACAATGTATATAAATGGAAAAATGAGGCAGAAAGATACAACAGTATAGAATGATATGTTTTCAGATCAGTAATCAGTGTCTATTTAAAATAAAATAGAAACATATTAAATGATATGCTTTGACTCCATTTTATTAAGGTGAAGTGAAGTTTTATTGCTAGTGTTATGATCAAATGAAGGAAAATAGGGGTAGTGAGAGCTATGCACAGGAGAATATAGGCAAGCAGCTAAAATCTGCTATATTAACCTAACCGTTTTTGACATTCTGTAAAGTCATTGAGATGTGATTTTTCATCCAAAGCTAAAAAGTTTTTGTGATAGTATTAGTTAAATAAAAAAAGGAAAATAGAAGTCCTGGATATTGTGTATATCTCCATTGCAGGAGACACATATGTTTGATTTTTTTAGGACAGTGTAAAAGAATAAAAATGCTAATTTTTCTCATCTAAATTCTAGAGACTAAATAGAAAAATAATACCAAAAATAGTGACAATTACTTCCAGAATAGTTACTTCTACAAACAAAAGCAGTGCTTTTTCCATTACCTTGCCTAGTCAATACAGTGGCATTTAACTGTACATATTCTTTCCTCCTTTTTAAAATGGATTTGTTTCTTTTTTGTTAGATTTTTCAATGTAATGAAAATATCAAGCCTAAGGTCATTCTTTCTTCAATTTTTATAAGTTAGTAAATATTACTTTACAGTAGAAACCAGTATGTAAAGGAGCAGCAGCCCTTAATTTATGCTTATGCAGCTCAGTACTCACGTGTAGTCACACTGGACCAAATTTAACAATACTGAAGGAGGAAAACAGACACAGGTTGATCTTATGAACTTCTAAAGACGTGAGGTGCTTGCTCATGTCTGTAGTTCCCAGAAGTTAAATTGAATTATGCAAATAAGACCACATGTGTACATGCTGTCAGGTTCCAGTTAATAAATGGTCTTACTCCTCTGTTATTTTCATGAACTATACAAAAAAGATGCTTATGTAGACACTTCCTAAAAAAATATGAATAAAATTTTCTATGGGATGAGAAAAGTAACACCATTTAATCTGGCTGTGAATGAAACTGCAAATACAGTGTTTCACTTTCTGAATTTCTGAACTGTTTTAATTACATTATGAATTTATCTCCATATGGTTACTGACATGCATTGAAACTGTAGTTATTAGCCATTTGAATTTATATTGCTCTGGTTTTTGGTGGGGCCTGGTTCTAATTTGCATGAAGTGTCTGACACCTGCTGAGCAATGGAGAGGAGTATTTAAAAAGATCTGCTGAGATTTGCCCTCCATTTACAGCCTCATAACATGGCCCAAAGCAGGTGCAGTTACCTTAGAATTAGAATCAGACCCAATAGTTTCATGTACCTTTATTTTAGATCCTGGCATTGCAGGTGTAAATATGTACCCACATCATAAGGGAGTGGGCAATTTCTATAAACTTGTGTTTTATGTGGCAGTGATCTGTGGAAGGAATCACTGCCTATGTACACACACTCACATATAAAGACCCACAGGACAGTCTGCAAACACCAGTGCCTTTCAGAGCTTCATCAGCAGAGATGCACGAGGGTTATAATAATCTTCAGCAGCTTTTGCCAGCTCTTGCAGTACTGCTCAAGTGTGTGACTCACACACACTCACAAACACACGGTATCGTGCCCTGCCTCACACGGCCTTTTGATCACCAGTGGTTTGGCTTCTGGAGAGATGCTGAGGGAAGTGAATCTAGTTTTTAGTCTTCGTTTCCTCTGGATGTGCAAGATACGATGAAAAGAGATCTGCCTTGCCATGTATTAGGTCATGTTCAGACTTAGTAGTAGTTCAGACTATTGCAAGCCAGCTCAGAGAAATGGGAGGAAATACTGCTGTGCCCTTTCTCTCACATCCCTGCATCGATTTGTTTTTGACTAGTCCTGCACTCAGCGGTGGCTGAACACGGAGTGGAAATTGCTGCCTTGAAATAGTGAAGACTTAGTAAATTAAGGTTATTTTATTTAGTCACTGCTTGCCAAGATATTTCTTTAAAACACAATTTTTTAAATTCTGATTTTACTTATGCTTTTTAGAATTAGGTGAAGGTTTTTTAGTTTGAGACCACGACAAATTCAACTGTTTAACAATCTGTTTTTTAAAAAGTTATTTCTGACTGACCTATGAGTTACAAATCAACTCAATCTTTCTTATTCTCCATTTCATTTTTGAGCTTTATTGATAGTGGTGAGTCAAATGAAAAAGACTTCACATATGTAGTGGTTACTGGAATTGTTAATACAGTCAGCAATGACTTGCAATAGCATTGGATAAAAATGTTTTTATGGAAAAGATCTCTGAGTAGGAGCTCATTTTGAACATACCTCAAGGAGTGTCTGGCCATGTTTGTCCCCTCTTTTCTTCCAAAATTTCGAGAAGTCTGCTATATCTAATTTATAAAGCACTTAAAATGGTGTGAAACTTCAATTTAAAAAAGGAAGGGGTTTTATCCATTTTCTGAACACTCTGACTTAACAGGCCAACATTTGAGATTTACTAAAGAAACCCATTTAAGCTACAAGAAGAAAATACCAGTTCATATTTTCACTTTGGTTTCTTAAACTCTAATAATTTCAGTGGAGTTACCCAAGAGGAAGATACTGGTCCTGAAAACATACATATCCATGATCTCATATCATTAGATCATGACTGATCAGACTATCTGAAGTCCAGATGCTGTCTGTATGATTCCTCCTGCATTGTCTTGCTTTAAGGCTGGGTAAACAAATAACAAACTGCAGGCACTCAAACGGAGCCCTTGCGTCAAAGATGTTGCTCACTTACCTGTTTAAACCATCTACTCTCTAAGTACGCTGCTTAACTGAAGTAACAGTGAGAACATTCAAGCTGACTGGGGTGGTTTTTTCAGTGTTTATTAGGCTGTGAAGACTGTGAATATGCTTTTTCCCAAATGTTAGAGAGGATACCTTGTCATGTGCAACAGGCATAATCCAGATGAGTGTGCTGTCGGCTAATTTGCCTTTATAAATTGCAGTCTGAAAGCAGTCAGGGGAGCGAACATTTGACCTAGTCTAAAAACAATGTAAACTATCAGTAATGGACAACTTTTATCATATATATTAAGAGAAAATTTATCATCAAATGGAGTAATTAAGTGTGGCTCCTCCATATCTTACAATTTTTGCAGAAATGTATTTATTTTAAGAATCCAAAATAAACTTAAATTGCTGCATAGTTCTGACATTCCTAATCCTACACTTTCCAAAATTGGATTCAATTTTATCTTCTTTATAGGCTTCGAGAATATTTTAGAAGCTGTTTTAGCATACTATTTTATCTTCATGAGGCTTTTTTGAACCATCTCAAATTCTTCAAGACTGCATAGAAACTGTTCTTATAATCATTCTGTTTCGGGTATTTTGACAATTGTGACAGCAAGCACTTGTGACTGTAGAGCAATGGATGATAAAAGAATAGTCTGGGCTTTCTCTGGAAGTTACCATTGAGAACAAATGAACTGTCAGAGCTTTAAGTGACAGAAGTCACGTCCACACTACTGACATGCCAATTAGCCAACTTTGAACACAGTCCATTTGTCAGATTTTAGGGAGCGAGCATTGTGGTAGCTGGAAGCAAGAGACACTTCTCTACAGGGAAAGCTATTACTGGCATAACACATGGAAATATTCAATTGTTCTCTACAAGCGGTAACTTTTGTTTCATCAGCAAGTATGGAAGCAAACCTAGCCAGGCTTTCTGACTAACAATTGTAGCATAGCTGACTTTCATCAGATTTTGATAACTTCGTCAGAGACAGGTTCCAGTCTCTGGATTTTGACATTGTCAATTTAATATAACTTGATAAAATCTCTGAACCAGATTAAAGACTCTGATAAGTTTCACCCTTTAAATTTTTCTTGATGCTTTGTGTGAGTATCCTAGGGCACAATATTAATATTAATAATAATGTCTAAGGTAATGCAGATCTTTTGTAGGCCAAAACAAAAAGTTTCCATTCATTATCTCTTTTTTTTCCCACTCATTTTTTCTATCAACAGTGGTTGTTGGAGTACAGAAGCAGTCATATACCTAATATTTCTCTGTTTAGGTTTTTTGGGAAAATGTCTGTCAATAAATTGTGTGAGCTTCTACAGAACTATGACTGAAGCTACTTATTTAAAAATAAATCACATGATAGTTTTTTTTTAAAGATCAATAAATATATATGGACTGCAGTTAAACATACAGCTTTTCATAGTCTGATTTAGGTATTAAAACCAGATTTGAACAGTATTTTTGAAACAACACACAGTGGTAGAAACAATGGAAATACTAAGAAGTTACTTCTTTCATAGAAAAAGAGGATTTATGTGTATTAATCAGAGGACTAGTACTTTTCTCTTGTTTAACCATTTTTAGACATTCTCTGAACTTCCTGTTTAAGTCCAGTGTCAGTTACTTAAACCATTGCTTATTTTATGAAAGGCCAAATCTTGAAGGCAAGGAACACTTGCAAATGTTTGACTCTCAGTGAGAGTGGCCCAGCAGCCTGCACTGTTACCCAGACTAAAGTAACAGTGATACCAAATCTTTGCATATCATGTGGGGCCCATTCTCTCTCTTCTAAAAATCACTGTGGCAGAATTTTTATCAGCTTGTGGCCCTTTCCTCTCTGTTGGGGCTGCTTTGCTGTGGGCTCATGTTTACCCTTGTAACCTCTTTAGATTGTCAGCTCCCCAGTCCTTGGCCCCTTTTTGGTTTACCTGACACTCTTAGGGCACAATGATGAAGATATCATGGGTACCAAAACACATGGTATGCCCCAGTTGACCTCCATCTCACTTATAAGGCAGGATCACTTACAGAAAGAGGAAAGGGGTATAATGAATAGCTTTAAAATTCCATTTCTCATTTATTTGGTAGGATGCTTCTTATTTCAAGTTGAATCTTTCCATGATTGTCACTAATCTAACTGAATCCAATCTAATTGTGTCATCCATGTGACCAGGACACTCTTTTTCTTCCTTGGGTAACTTTGTCCCTTGCTGCTCAGCTGCTCAGACAAGAACAGAACTAAAATTCCATTTGCTTCTTAATAGCAGTGAGCAATGATTATTCATTAAGTCTGAGAAATATCTTTAATAGCAGTTTTGCCTGACTTGATCATCTTTCACTGCCTTCTAGAGAGGTTTACTAAGAGATCCTATTTTTCAAACTCCATACTCCAAATTGAATCTGGAGTCTAGTTTCTGATAACATTAAGGGAGACAGAAAGTTAGATGGAAGTTAGATGACACTCTGTCATATGATCAGAAAGTTCATTAAGATGACATCCAGTTCCCGACTTTCATCTAGTTTCTCAAACAAATTCTGCTACCGATGACAAAGGGAGTTTCTTTCATTTGCAATAAACACATACCTTGGCCATGGACTTAGGAAGCCCCCTCTAATATTCTGGTTATGTTTGGTTTTTTGCCTTAACTTTTTAATTCATTATTGCAATCCATTTAATATCTGAAAAAAAAATCACTTCTTCCTTGTCAAATATAGATGTTTGTAGATGTAATATTCCCTATAGTCTTTCTTTAGCAAATCTCAACAGTTCTTTAAATCCTTCTTCAGAAGGATTCTTTCTGATCTATACATGCCCTCTCAGTTTTTTTTCTGAATTATGTGTAGTTCACTGTCACCTTTCAGTATTAGAGTGTCAAAAGCTGTGTACAGATTCCATGTGCAGTCTCACCAAAGCCACAGGGAGAACGATTATCACCTTATTGGGCTGTGATACAATATTTCTCCAACACAGAGCCAGTTGCTGTTTTGGCTTCTTCAGGTCTTCACTGTAAGGTTTAATTTACCATGCTTGGCTCTCTCTTTGGGCTTTCTAGTATGTTCTTTCTATGGAATTGCAGTGCATAACAAAGTGTGACTTGGATTTTGGAGGAAGGATTTAATTCTTAATATTTTTACTCATATTTCTAACATTTAAGAGAGTTTTTTTTATGATTACTCTTTGACTAAAATATAAAACTGGCAAATTTATTATGAAATTATGCCTGATATATGAAATATATGAAATATTTATTATCTACTTCCTTTAAATTGTCACTGTTAAAGCATTCTGGCCTCCTGTTTGTGGCAATTATTGCTTTCTGTTACTAAAACAATGATCATATCTGAGATAATTTCAATACATTTTTAATAAGATTTTGTGAGAGATGTTTTGCAAAGTCTGTTGATACACCAGACTCTAAAGACAAAACAAGTGCAATCCCAGAATGATCTTTCCTGTGTCTGGTTTTATACGCATTTTGCTATTGATTGAGACTGAAACAGAGGGTAAAAAAAAATTCTATATAGATCAGACCAAAAGGATGGGAGGGTCTGTGAAAGGAAGATTAAAACTGAAAATGGTGATGGAAAAACATTGCCAAATGTTGGCTAAACATTCTGAAATCAGTAAGGTGACATCCAATACAGGCAGATCCCTAGATGGAAATGCTAACACACTGTGAATTGATTAGCTGTGCAAAATCACTGCAGATAATTATCTGGCCATAAACTGAATAGGAATCACTCCACAAATGTGATTCTGGATGAAAAAGAAAGCAAGTGCTATTCTGAAGTGTGGGACAGGAGTGTGATCTAATTATGCTGTGATTTTTAGTATTGCTGGGGCTCTCCAGCACCGCTGTACTCCACTTGCAACATCCCACTTAAATGTGTGGACAGTTTGGAGAAAGCTGAGAGAATGCCAGCAAGAACACAAGGGTTAGAAATTAAAGGTTGATAGAATTTATTGCTAAAGAAGCAGCTGAATGTAATAGTTACCTGCTAGAAATGTTATAATGAAAAAGACAATGATATGTGGGTTTTATTTCCCTGTTTCTACTTACAATGAAAAGAAAGAAATTGATCTGGCTGAAACACATGATGTTGTTCTGATGTTAGGAAATCCTTCTGATTTATAGGAAAAGAGTTGGGAGCAGGCTATCTGTGGAAGTTTTGCAAGGTTTTGCAGAGAATTTTGGGAAAAGGAAATAGGCTAACTATTACCTGTTCTGTCTCAGAGCAAGGAGAACTCCTCTTAAGGCCTCATCTAGCTCCCTATAGTCATATATCTTCATGCACAGTTCTGTTTCCACCTCTCAGAATTAAAGCAATGTAAATTGAGTCAGAAAGGACTGACTTGATACAAGCTCCTTATTTTATGGCCCAGCCAGCCTCAGGAGCCCTCTTGCAAATGTTAGTCCAGCTTGTTGTAGAAATACACTGAAGTCAAGTTTCATTGATAACAACAGTTCATTGAAACAGTTTGGGTTCAGCAGAAGTGAAGGTAGAGATCTGGGGAAAACGTGACTGTCTCCAAGTGAGTTTGACCTAGGGAAGGGTGGTAAAAGCTTTGGGTCCCTGACCCAGGCATAGAGAAAGAACAGATTTTCTTTGCTTCTTAACTATCCATGCCACCTTTCCTTTTTTTGCTTTTTTATAGACCAAACTTGGAAAAAAAAGACAAAAAAGAAAACCCCAAACCCACAGTGTGGGCAGCTCAGTCATATTTTGAATCATTAATAAGATAATTCTCCTGATCATTTATTACCTGGTCTAATTTCTCATTAGTGTACTTTTTCTTCTTGATATGTTCAAATATTCTTTTATTCACTGTTTCTTCTTTAACTAAAATTACCTCAGTGCACATTCACTTCATCTTATCTTTGTCCAGCTCTGCTCATTTATATATAATTCTTTCAATTTCCAGAACATTCTTGCTGCCCTCCATTCTTTGTGTAGACGTTTGGGAAGCTGTACTGGCTGCTTGGCATTTTCCTTCCTTTATCAGCAGGATTATATTGTATTCTGATGCCTTTCAGGAGTCTCAGCATCCTTGAACTTCAATATCTACCACTCTAGGAATCCATTCTTTAGCATGCACCAAAGGACTAATGGGCACTACCAGAGAGCATCCCTATTATTTAAAATAAGCTCATAGAATGAACAGTAATGAAAGTTAGATCCACGTTGAACATTCTTTGTCTAGAATCTTTACTTTTATGACTCATGAAATTGTCTCTTGTATACCTTAATTTTCAGATTTAAACTCCATTATTTTGCCACCTTGCAAATACAAAGGAGCTATATCCAGGCCTTATACAGCCTTTTATAGATATTCAGGAACTATCACTAGCCCTAGAATTTATTACCTATATAGAGAGGTCAGGAGGGAGATATTCCAAAACCACACTGGACCTCATTTTATTTGTCCCTGTTTGGTTGACATGGGTAATAGGATTCAAATAAAAGTAGTATTAATTACTCCTTTGACAGCTGTCAAACAGGGAAACTGTGAACCCCTCTTTGCATTTTTCACACTGTTTCTAAAAGGAACAGCAATCAGAAAACCAAATGGAAAACCAAGGCTGGTCATTAATTTGCACTGGCCATCAAAAAGTGTTCAGCCAGCGTGAAGTTTTCTGTATTTGGTTACTATAACCCTTATTTGATTACTCCGTTAGTATTACAGATTTTACCTGAATTTCTCTATGGCCACCTCTCAATAGTTCTGGAATGGCTCACAGCCATTAAATTTGTCTATCCCCACCCCATTCCCACAAAGCCACAGTTATTACTGCTTTCTACATAGGAAAAGAGACTGCCAGGTAAATGCCGTGGTTAAAGCCATCAAGGCTTGCAGCAAATCCCAGGTCTATAGGAACCCTAACATTATATGTTAGTTCTGGTTATTGAGAGCAGGAATAGCTGAAAATGGAATTAAATGAAATAACCTTTAAATAATAAGAAAATCATCATTGGCTGTGGCCACTATGCATCCTTCTTATCTAGGAGCAGCAAGTGACTTCTGCTAAGTGTAATGAAACTGGAAAATAAAGTTTGACAAAATCAACAGATTCTGAATGTCCTCCTCAGCTTTGATTTGAAACACCCCCTTTTTAGTACCTGCAGTCCCTTTAATGAAATAATGCCAGTCAGAAATTTCATTCTGCAGAAAACAGGACACAGCGGTCCCAGCTAATAAAACCTGGAATTTGTTGGGACTGTAGATAAAGAAGTTCATGACTGAGTGGATTAAAGAGTGAAGTTTTTATTTGTGCTAGGGATCTATGAAAGACAGGCAGCAAGAAAGGTGAAACCATACGATGCAGAGGTATATGTCATCAGGAACTGATGCAGTCCTAGGTAGGTGCAGGTAAATGGAATTGCTCTACTTTTAATTTAGAAGAATTGGGATTTTACAGCTTTTGCAGCCTTCACTTGTAAAATAGTAGCCACAGTTTGAATTTGAGATATGCCCCCTCAGCCTTTTAATTGATGGAATATATTAAGCTCTAGAAATGTAAATAGGCATACAAGGGGAAATCTATTAACTAGATTACATTCTTGATTTACAAAAGCAAAGGAAGACTGACAAACAGGACAGATACTGCCTATGCATTGTCTTATGGGAAGATCCATGTATGTTGGATAAGGGAATACCCCATCATGCAGTCTTTAACCAGCTCTTGAGGAACACGTTTCAGATCATGCAGCTAGAAAATCTCTGTAGATAAAAGCAAGAGACAGACAAAGTCAGCCCATGAGCCATAGCATGCAGCGTTCAGAAAACAAAGCAGAGACTGGAAAATGCAACACAGCAACAAAGCAAAAAGCATATTAAATAGTTGTATGGAGTGAAGTGGACTTGCAATAATAAAGAAAAGAATTGTGGCCTCCTATAAAGCTCCTCTTTCTTCAGATTATCAATTTTGCTCTATTGATAATTATGCAGAAATTAAAAGGAGAAACTACTGTCTGTATTGTATACTCTTGGTATAACAGAAGGAAATCTCAGGTATGTTTAAACGAAATATTTCATTTAATTTTCTTTGTACTGCAGTGGCACTTGGACCACTCAGTCAAGCCAGACATGTGTGGGTAGTGGGAATTGCAGATCTGTATTTGCTCTTGCATGTTTTACTTGTTCAGTCATTTTTCAGCCAGTTTTCTTCCTGGGGCCCGATGGGAGCCCCAGATTTGGCCTCAGGCCCCAGAATTGCCAAGAAAGTGGACTAATAAAAAAGTACTGCAGTTGACTGCTTAGTAACCAGGTGAAGTTGAGATGATTTGTAGTAAATTTGAACTATGTCCTACTACAGGAATCAGCAAAGTAAATTACTTGTTCCTGTATTAAAGCAATGTAACAACTGTGAAGATAGATACCTTTGTTTTCCAAATCTCTTGAGTGGACCCTAAGTCAATCTTACTAAACAGACAGCAAACATTGTAAGATCTGATTAATGTGTAAGCTGATGGCTTTTTAACCCTAAAACCTTTATGACCCATCTCTGCAGGCAGGGAGGGTTGTTTTGATGTCCTGGATTACAGTCTACTGTTGCTAGAGAATGACTGACAGCTTAGAAAATCAAACCAACACTTTTTTTGTACACACATATATGAATCTGTGTATGTGTTTCTATCCATAAAACTTTAGAAAATTCAAAAGCTACTTGAGCACCATGTTGATTGAGTCATATGCAGATTTTATTCCAGCAAAATTCCTGTTTGGTTCAGAAAAATTGGGAAAGGATGGCAAAGACCTGTCCTTAATCACCAGAATACCATTCTTCTGTAGCAATTTATGTCCCTGGCTGGTCCACATTCAAAATTCTTAGATATATATCCTGTATCTTTCTGCCAGGATCTGAGTCCTGAAAAAATCAAGGCTGGCAATGAATAGAACTAGAAGTAATTTTCAGATGCTTTGTTTTAAACTAATTTATCAATATTTGGGAGCCAAAAGTAGCTTCAGACTGTTCCTGCAGATCGAGGTCTGCTGAAGACTTTCATCAGGCTTGACTCTTAAACACATCAGTCATCCTTTAGATACAAACATGTCTGCTAAATTGCAGAAAGTAAAATATGTGTTTGTCCTTGCAGGAGGAAGGCTTTGAACTATGGGTGAAACTTCGCAAAATGTTTTGTCACCAAATTGTTTCACAACTTTACTTTAAGTACCAAAATGAATTAATTTACAGCATACGCTAATTGAAGAAAACTTTGCTCTTTACAGAGACCTCAAAAGACCTCAAAAACATCTTAAGCCAATTCAGTAAACAGTGTAGAAAGGATCCAAAAATATTGAAGGTGCATGCCATTCCTCAGTCATTTGTAAGCTCATTATTATTGCTTATTTATAAATCCCTAGAAATAGGTGTATCTGATAGATCTGCTGATAGATCCTGAACCAGTCACACAAATGGCACGTTGTAATTAGACAGGGGGTGGGGGAATGAGTTTGATGTTCTGCCAGAGCTCATTAAAGCAGGTTGTGCACTCCGGTGCACAGAACATCGCTCATGTCTGGTAACAGAAGAGCATACTACTGACTGATAGGGAGGAGAACATTAAATTATTTTTCTAAAAACTGGGGGAAGAATAGAGAAGAATGGGGAAGTAAAAAGAAGAGCGATTCTATTTTTCAAGGACTGAGATAATGCTGTTCTGACCATATGTTGGTAAACCAAAATGCAATTGTGTTTTACCATTTATTAGCAGGGCAGAGGTTTTCTTCTCAGAGGTGCCAAGGCCAGAGTCAGTGTCTGTACTGCCTAATCTGATTGGCATTTATTTGGCAAGGTGCACACATTTTTTGGCAGATCTGGTGGTTGCACTTGCCAATCACATCCTATACATTCCTGTGTGCTTATGTTTGACAGTATAAAAAGATGTGTGTGGCGCCATGAGCTGCCATTTCTTGTTAAAGCTGATGCAGTTTTAGAACGCATTTGATTTGGGGATAACTTTTACGCATTCTTACTCATCCTTGCTTTCTAATGGCCAGTTTTTGACCCTGAAGGATGCTCTTAATATGCAGATAACTCAGATCACCACTTGTCCCAGCAAGGCCAAACGAAACACGAATTGCTGTCTGGCAGCCTTGGCTTTGCTGTGCTTAGTTCAGCCAGGCAGAATGGACACCCTACATGCAGCAGCAGAAGAGAGGGGAAAAAGTACTGTTGAATGCAGTAACTGATTCATGAAGCTTATTTTGCAAACAAGTGTTCTGTAGTTCACAGAAAGGTAAAAAGCAGTGAAGCAGGAGCATGTACAGCAAAATAGCCTTAGGTGCATTGATACCAACTTAAAAAAAAAAAGGAGGAAAAGAAATACTGTATAAAATACTAAGAAATGGTGATAAATGAGAGCAGATGTAGACTTGAAATTAAGGGTTAGGGTAAGCTGTTTAATAACCAATTAAGAATATCAGTATAATGAAGCTTTCTGTTAAAAATGCAGGAATATTTCCCTTCTGTTGATTGCCACATAAGAGGAAGCTTTGGTGAGTCTGAAGGTTATTTCTGTCATAGCATGTCAGAGCAGGAGGCCAGCAAATTTCAGCACCTCTTCTGCACAGACCTTGAGAGAGAACATAGGTCCTTAAAGGTCTAACACTATCTGTTAAATGCTTCTTTGGATTTCATAAACTTTGTCTTAGACAGTATAAGATATTATTATTATTCTGTAAATCCTGTACCAAGTAAAATATCATTCTCATTTATATAGAGTAGGTGAGAGGACTTACCCGCAGTTTGGTTAAACTGAAGAAATTAACAGAAATTTAGTTAGTAAATGGTATCTCCCAGCAAACTAGATTTGTGATTACTTGTTTGAATGCTATTCTGATATCCTAGGGACATATTATGTCCATATTACATGAACAATATTACCCCTGCTCATTACTTATTGATCAGAGATAATAAAACTCCCTGGATCCAGGTCTGACTTTGGCTGTAATCCTATAAATCCAATGGAAAAGCTAAGCTGATAACTTCTCCTCAGTAGAAATGGGTAAATCCAGGCTAAACACTTGCCGCCATTCCTAATCCAAATCATGAACAAATGACCACATATGAGGTACTGACAGAATCCTAATGTAAAACAACCCTTCTCTATTCTGGGGAATGCAAATAGGAGAATCAGCTCTAAGGCTTGCTTTGGTAGCTGCTCTGGAGTTGGTGGCTGTATTTGACATTTGCTGAGAATCTGGGACAGAGATTTTCTTCTGTAATTTGGGACTGGACCTTACAAGCCAAGACAACCATGGAAATCATGGCTATTTGGAAAGGAAAGTTTTCAGGGCCTCTGCTTCTACTGCTGTGTCATGTTCTCAGCTACAGTCATAACTGCTTTTGATCTATGCCAATGGCTGGACAAGCTTTGCAAATGCATGAGAAAGTTTTCATTACAAAATCCAGGGAACAGCAGAGAAAGGTCCTGGAAAAGATGAATTTTCAGGCTCTGGGGTACTTTATAACTGATGAAATGGAGCAGTCAGCTCCACTATCAGCAGCTCTGGACTAAGAAATTTTAGGATGTAGATCAAGACCAAATTGATAATTTGTTTAAGGCATCATACAAATTCTCAACTTAGAATAATCAGAACCTGCAATTATTCCTAATACTAAACATACAAATTAATGATAAAGGCTGGGAATATGTCCAGGCCTCTACAATACTTCCTACATTTACACTCTTCTTTATGCAGAGTTTCTCTTTGTAAATGTATGAACAGGTGTTAAAGATGAACCAGTAAAGAGGTTACAAGAATATTAATTGCTGCTTTGAAGTGTTATCTTTAGGGAAAGTAAATTAAAACATAAACAAAGCAAGTAATAAGTATGCTCCTGAGGCAACAGATAAGACTCGCTCTGAGAAGTTTCAACACCAAGTGACCCAGCATTTTATTGCCGCTGAGGGAGCAGAAAGGCTGTCCTCTATCACAAGAGACCATTCCTGAAGTCAGGGAGGTATTTAAAGTGGACACCAATTTCTTGTTGTTCTAAAGTGGGAAGTTCAGAGCTTTTACACCTGTTCTTCACCAAAGGACTGTCCTTTAATTAGCAGAATCTGCATGTCTGGCTAAATGGGCGCTATAGCTGTTTTGTACAATGTATCTGGAGGTCTGGCACACTCTTTGTGTGATAAACTTGTCCATCTGGGTATTTGAGAGATTTTTTTTACCTGAGTAAATTCCTAGGATGCTTGGTTGCAACTCTGTCCCAGATGGGATAGCAATTGCAACCTTGAAGTTTACGTGACAGGTGAATGAAGTCTGGATAAAGGCAAGGAAATTAACCTTCCTTGGGCAAGAATAATTTTGCCATCAAATGTGATGGTACAGAAAAGATTTCTATCCAGTATATGTAAATCTGACTCTTTTCTTTTGACCACAGGGCTGTCTTGATCTTAGTTGTATGGCATGACCCATGCAGAATCAAAGTGCTATTGGGTATCAGTTACTGTGATAAATTCCCAAGGTATATTCCAAGCTCTGGTTTGCTTGTTAGGTTTTGGTCCTTTTCAGTCATTTTTGTTTCAGCTCTGGGATTTGACCTTTCATATTAATAAATGGTGTTTGTGAGACAGTGGGCATTAATATCCAAGTGGGTAGGAGCTTTACTGACCCTGACATTTGATGAAGAGCTCATCTACCTACATAAATCAGCTTGGTTACTGGAAGACTTTGTGATGTGTTTATTTCTGAACAACAACATAAGCCAAACAGATACATCAGTAAAGGGAAAGAAAAAACATATCAACAGGAGTCTGAATGGAGACCAAATACTGATGAGAATGAAACCTTATCTCAGGATGCAGGAGCTGGCATTCCCTGCTGCCAACAGCTTTCACAAACCAAAGAAGAGAGAGAAATGTTTTATAAAAATTATAAAGAATTTGGGAGACCACCTTAGATAACTATCCACCTACACGTAGCCATCCCTGAAAACCCAAACAGCAGGAATAAAATCCAATAAATGCTTATTCTTCAGTACAGCCAAATGTCAGCTATGGGGCTTCAGTGAAATGAACAAGCTCTGTCCTGAGTAAATATATATATATTAATAGCTTGGAGCTGTGCTATCAAAGAAAAACAGCTGAACAGCAGAACAACAAAACAAAGAAGCTCTGAGGCCTTCCACTGCCTACAGCAATATGCAGTTCGAGATGAATACTCTGCTCATTTCCATTCTAAACTAAACTCTATCTTCAATGCCATCAATATTATCAGTGTCATTACTGCAACTGCAGCATGAGTTTGATGCAATAGCTATTAATTAGACTATTTTGCCTCCTCCAACAACAACCCCAGTGCATCAGTTGCTAATGGAGTTTATCTCATTGTATTTTGATTTTGCTCAGAGCAGCCTTTCTGATTTGTAAGTTACTGTAAGGTAATTCAAAGTACAGCAAAGGTTATAGAACACCCTTCATACTTTACCAGCTCATCTGCTTCACAACATTACACACTAGCAGCATAAACAGCCAACTCCATAATGAAGAATGCTGACATAAAAAATAGCACCCTACAATCACACACTCCAAGTCTTTTCACTCCTCTCTTGGTGGTCAGCAAGGTGAACAAAATTGGGAATGTCAAAGAGACAGTGCAAACCAGTTAAAACTTCACTTTCCGAGGAAAGAACTACTCATCCTTAAAACATCGTCAGCTGTTCCATTTGTTTCACACCACAGTGGTTGTCCTGTATAGCTTTGATTCTTCTGGATTTAAATAAGGAACTTAAATCTCATTGTTTTTTTGTCAGCCTATAGGTATATTTAGCATGTTATCTAACTTGCTGGTTGAAGTCTTTCCACTGGCACATGAAACAGCAGCAAGTTAATTTGCATTGTAGGAGCACAGGTTGCTGCATCATCACTGCACAAGGAGTGATGCACATCTGCCTGTACTGACATTGCTGGGGCTCCCACCTCCTTTAGCTATTGAGTAGAGACAGGACAAGGAATATATGCCTTTTCTTATCTAGCACTGTCCCCTCTGGTCCTTTGTGTTTTCACAGTCCCCATCACAAACAGAGCTCAGCTGCTCAGCTTCAGCAAAATGAAAAAAGAAAAACTCAGGGTATCTTCTGAAAACCCAGCTCCTTTAGTCTGTTGCAGAAACTAGCCACAAAAACGTTAAGATTTCCTAATATTCCTACCAACATTCAGCTCCCTTTCCTAATCTGTGCAGATAACAGTTGTTTTCCACCAATTCATGAAAATGTAAACTGATGCCTACCTATAATTTTGGAAGGGGACAATGGGTTTTACTGATCACTGTTATTGTAATCCTTGCTACTATGGTGAGTGGTTTCTCCTTCCTCTCTCAAACAAATTATCTAAAGTTTAAGAGCTAACCTATCAACCAAGGAAGTTTTGATGTCTATACTCACATATGTATACATAGATAGATATACACACATACGTTAATGTGTATGTTAGAATCATCTGTTCCATGAAATTGCTATTTCCTGATTTTGGATTGGGGTATATTTTGAAGGAAAGCACATTCTGGTCAGATTTCATTTCAGTAATTAGTGAGATATGTGGGCTTGGGTTTTTTTTTAATGGAAAAGAAACTAAAATGGGGCCTAATTTTTTGAAACCGCAAAATTCTTTCACTCATATTTGGTTCCAATTTCTGCTTTTCAGATTTATCATAACCCACAAGCCAACATGTAACTAAAGTGCAGGCATCTGATCCAGCAGCTTCTGTGCAAGCAAAACCCCCACTGACTCCTGCTGACTTAAAGGAAGCATGTTATTGCTACCAATGGTGAGTTTGAGTTCCTACAAGTGTGAAGCTTTAGGTCCAAATGTGCTGAGAGGCTTAAAAATATCCATGAACAGAACTGTAGATAATCAGTGTTGCTGAAATGTCAGAGAAGTTACTCAAAAGTGTCATGATGCAGTTTCCTTATCACTGAAGCTCCCCCTGAAAGGAAAGAGAGCTACCAGGGCTTCCATAATCTTTTTATAAAATCATTATGGCTTCATCCCTTTTGGCTCCCTGGAGTGGAACAGGAATGAAGGGAGCACGTGGGATACTTAGTCCTGAAATCTTTGATTTTGAGATTCAGTGCAAGTTCTGCCTGAGTGATCTGTGAGGTAGATGCTAGGAAGGAGGCTTGAGGATTTAGCCCTCTGTGTCTCTCTGGTTTGGACTCACACATATTTAAAACTCCATTATTGTTTTAGTAAAGCTGTTTAAGAATTTGCTGAAAACACTGTCTCCCTTGATTCTTAATGTCTACAGGATATTTCTTATGATAAATATTAATAATTTTCAAGGACATGGATGAATGCATTTTTATAATTATCAAAAACCAGACATACTGGTTTAGTGTTTAAAATTAATTATAGTATGGAAACCAGCATTCCATAAGGGAATTATATTAACTCATCAGAGTGAGTTCATTTTGCCTTTCAATTTACATTTGTTGAATTTTATTTACTGATTTTGTATTTAACTTCTAAACACTTACTGAAATCTCAATTTTTGGAACTAGAGGGCCTTATTCCTAAATGTTTGACTTGATGTGCATTTAATTTAGATCACCACATATTTGACCCTGTTATATGTACATAAATACAAATAACTTCGGAGGAGAATAAGTGTAATGAATTTTCAAAAAGTTCCTTCAGTTGTAACATTCTTTATGGCATGAGAATGGAAGATTAGTGTTTAAGCATTTTGGATTGGTTTTCCTTCAGGATACCTCAGTTTACCATGTTACTGAAAGACAAAGGTGAGCAAGAACAAACGGCAGTTCGACAATGCAGATTTCAGGACCCACTACATGTCCCATCACCTTCTCTGGTTCCCCTTTGTACTACACTAAGGATTACATTGCACCCAAGAAATGTATTTCATTGGCCACGCAGTGTTACCAACATTCTTTTTCATAGTGGGAATGATGATCTGATTACACTTAATTGCAGAAGCATGTGATAAATGGGAACCAGCTGCTTAGTGAATTTCATCAGGTACCTCTCAGCATTTCACCTGGACTTTGCAGATTTCCCTGTTGCCATAGGGACTAATTCTAGCTTCCCAAATCTGTAGCACTGAGACTGGCGGGGAGGTTACAGGTTATGGCTCTAAGGGAGCTGGAAGTGGAAGGATCTCTGCCAACACCTGTCTGCAAGAAGTTCCAAGCTTATCTGGTGCATGAGAGAACAGCAACAGCAACGGGATGGGAAAGATTCAGGTAAGGGTTGATGTGCACTGGAGAGTACCTGTGGGGTAGGATTATTGATGCAGGAAAGCAGTACAAAAAAAGTCTAAAAAAACCTAGAAGAGGGCTCTTATATTTAATGTGGGGAAGCAGGAAGTCAAGGAATGGAGGAAAGACCTGGATTGCAGTTGCACCCATGACAGCTGATTTGACTGAGGGTGTTTTCTTTCTGTTTGTAGAGACAAAGGCTACTCATCCTAATACTGCTGGTGTACTTCTGACTCTTTCAGAACACTGAAGAAGTGTATTAGAGAAATTGTCTAGCCTTTTGAGAATTCATAAAGATTTGCCCTTTATCTTCATGGTGATATGTCTTACTGCAAGGGGAGGAGCCACTTTTCCTTACATCTCCCCAGTGATCACAGCATGGGAGAACAGTCCATAAGGCTTTTAAAGAATTCTTCCTTCAAAAATCATGTGAAAATCCAAGTATGAAGTAAAGCATTTTTTTATTTGAAGCCCCACTATACCTCACACAGGCCATTGAGAAGGTCCTCAGACTTCTGAGTTTTCAGTTTAGCAATTACTGAGGGACTCACAGCAGTTCCACAGTTATCATGACTTCAGCTCCAAAATTTTTAGCTGAATCCTAATCCACTGCATATTTTGGAAGTAGTTTAGGAATTGTAGTTCCCTGCAGACTCTGTTTTAGAGTCTCCAAAGGGTTACTAATGTATAACAAAAAGGGACACCATTTTAAGGGCAGTTCTGCAAATATAAGATCTCGGTTCTAATGCATTCTACTTCAGAGACTCCACCCAATCTCCCCAGTCTTTTAGAGATTGGTTTGGTTCTATTAGCAAAAATAGCACTGAAAGTGGGCACCCTTGAGTAGTCTCCCTGGAAAGTCAAAATTGAGACAGTATTGTGACATTAGTATGCATCCTTGCTCAGAACAGTGTAACTGATGCAATACATTTACAGCAAATTTTAAAGTTTCCATCATAGTAAAGAGAAACTGTCATTCAATCCAGTGAAATGCTTTCTCAGCGTCAAAAGATGCTATTACCACAGGGCTGGCATCATTTTTCATCTTAAAGAGGATATTAAATAAGCACAGCAAATTCGTGCAGGTGAGCCTACTGTACTAAACATAAAATAAAACCACGCATTGTTCGGGATGAATTATTTTAATGCTTATACTTCAGTCAATTGGCCAATAACTTTGCCAATTTGTTAATACCTGCATTTAGGAATAAAATGCATCTATGTAACCTATATTGCTATATGTTTCAGTCTGTTTCAATGTTGCCAGAATCAGCACCCAGCAGTCTGCAAAGTATCTGCTGGTCAGCACCTGGTTTGCATAATGTAGTGTTACAAAGACCTGAAAAACAGCCAACATCAGCTGCAAAAAAAAAGAAAAAAAAAAAAAGTTCCCCTTTTGAAATGGGAAGGCTAACCTTGTCTAATGATTACAAGATTTATGAACAATTCAATAGACTATAAAAGTGATAGGTCAGTCCACGTGTACACAAAGACTAAGCAGCTTTGGGTGAGATAAAAGATAAGGAGAAGATCCAGCTTAGATCCAGAGCTGTATTTTCAAGACAGCACAGCATGCTGAGCAATAACATCTTTATATACAGAAAGGTTTGAGTTTAGGAACATATTTTAATCACACAGTTTTGAATAGCCTCCCGCTTCATGGATCTTGAGCTCCAGGCAGAGGGAAGCAAAGATGTTATTTCCCTTTACACCACTTCTTTATTAAGATTCAGAAATGATATTTCACTTATATTAGGTATGATCAGGGAGCATCCATTGCATACCATGCTTCCTCTGTACCATCTTCAACTTCTGCTAAATCCTAATTAGCTGTCTTGAAGTGTCAGCAGCCATGGGCAGCTTTAGGCCCCAAAGATTTCTTTTCTGTTTGTGTGAGTGAAACTGTGCAGATCAGACTTACTACTTTTTATAATGTTTTGATTGACTTGTTGACTGTCTGTGATGCTGAAACATTGCTTATCCCTGACACACCCTCCGAAGTGCTTCCCACCCTGCACTGTTTCTATATTTGCTACATATACTCTTTCTGCCTTCCTCTAATCCCTTCCTCTTCCTCTCTCACCCTTCAAATATGTAAAGCTGTGAAGAGAGCAGTCTTTCTTCTGCATGTTTGTTAATAATATCCAGACTGTGAAACTAAAACTTAGAGGATTGCATTTCTAATTAATCAGAAAGACATGCTGTAATAATATAGCTACAGACAAGGAGCTGTGCTAGCAATCACCCAGTGCTCTGTTGAAAAGCACTTGCCAAGCAGACAAATCATTAGCCAATTACATCATGGAGCTCTGTATGGAGTTGATTTGGTACATACGTGTTAGAGCAGATGGTGGGAAAGAGTGGCCAGGGAGGACCTAGTCCAGCTGCTCAATGGCTGGACAAAGGAAAGTTTAAAAAATAAAAATAAAAGCACGAGTGGTTTCAATTGAAGATGAGGGTGGGGGGATTTGAGAATGGTTTCTGTCAAGTGTTAGTTGTAGGTGTAATGCGTTGGAACAATTAATACAGCTAATTGGAAAGTGATCATGGCTCCTGGATGTTTCTGGGTCAGGTCTGCATGGTTTCTTGTAGGTCCTTGTGCCTTGCTGTCTAGAGAGGCGATACAAAGCAAAACGGGCTCAGCAAAGCCCTTGCAAAAGCTGAGGAAACGAAACTGCAAACCAGAGTTGGACCATATCCCTAAAACATTTGCTGGCTCAGTTTCTCATGAAATGAGCCTCTGCATAGCCCATCTTTTTCTTCTGGTGAGAGTGAAGAAAAGAGTATTTTTCCAATGCCCACTAGTCTCCAATGTGTCTCATCAGCTTTTGATAACTGCTAATGGTAATTCAGTAAAGACTGTGAGGTTTCATAACTTATGGTAGTTAGAAATGTGCAGAACCAGAGTCAAGTAATGTTCTAAGGCAGCACTTGTATGAGGTCATTTCACACCCAATTCTGTTTGAATTCTTTCAAGCTGAGATGGTAGATGTTGCTATTGCAGCAATCCTCGGGTGGTGCTGAAAAATAAGAATTCTTGGGTTTGAGAAGTCAAGGAGGTTCAGATTTCCAAAACAGCCTTCTAATTTTCAGTGCCCAACTTCAGGCTTTGCGGGTTTCCATACCCAAGGTACTGAATATTCATAACTATAAGGTGACAGCTTGGAGCTGGGTGAGCAGTATTCCTTACCTTCACTACACAACTGTCTTCTGGAACTACAGATGAAGCCGCACAGATTTTGTGAGGACTAGTTATTGTGTAGACAATCCTTGAATATGAACAGTGCTTAGGAAAAACTGTTTGAGGATCCAAATAAATTTACAAAGTCCGTAGTTTCTTTGATTAAAATGATTGAGCCAGCTACACAAACAACACTGGTACATAATTCCTTCTCTCCTCACTTAGGAAGAAACACTGTGTTTGCTTACCAACAGGATATTAAAATACATACCAAAAAAATCTCCAAAAGCAATGACTGAACAAGCATAGAGCAACTATTACCTCATTTGATACTAATACATCACGCCCATTTATTCACTTTGCTGCTAAGCTTTGGTTCTTTACTGTCTGCAAGTTCTTGAACCGCAACCTACAGTCCTTCCACCCAGCACACTGCTCGTGAGTTGATGTGCAGATGGACCTGAGCTCCTCTGCACAGGCTCCAGGCTGGGTGATGTGAGCCAGCTTTATCCCAGAAGGCTTTAGTCACAGTAATGTGGTTCTGTGCCTGAGTTAATGTGCCAGAATAGACGTGCTTTCAGATTCCAAGCTCCACATTTTCCAGACCAATATTGCTTAGAAGCAGAGACGCTCTCATTTATCAATGGACAGAAACTGAACCCGCCAAAGTGGAGGAACCATTGCCGGAGAGTGACTCGGGATTGTGACAGAGATGAAGCGGTAGGAGACTGAGCAGAGGAAGCTCATACAATGAGCAAGAACAGCTTGTGTCACGTTACCACCTGTTCCTTTGACATCTGAATTTATGGTCTAAACCATAAATGGCCTAAGGCCTCATTTATTTGAAGTCAGGATGGAAACAGAACATGCTCTACAGAGCTCAGCTTCATGTTTCAAGTACCGATCACATTCAAAACTGAACAAACCTTACAGAATTTGGGGGATTTTGATAATTAATAAAATTAGATACCATGCCAAAACTATTGTAAAGGAAAAGACATCAAACTATTCCCTTCTAAACTAAAATAAACCATAAACAAAAAGAAAAATAAAGTAAATAGGTAAATATGAGTGTTTGAGGCCAAATGCAATTCCCACCAAGGAAATAATCAGATGGCAGTAAAAGTACTGTGGCAAAACTTGAGTTAGTATGTTCCTGGCACTGTAGTTTATGGGAGAGAATAGATATATAATCATATATATATACCATGATTGGGAAAAGTACAGGAATTTTTGAAGTTCTGTCTCTTGAATAAAAACCACAAGGCAGGTGGTGATGACAAAGGCTAGGGAATGTGATAACACGTATTAATAGCAGTTCAAAGAAAGAAGGGTACAGCTGCTGCAGGAAATGTTGGATCCAGCTCTGCAGCTGAGCTGCACTTGGTCCTCTGCCCTGAAGTGTTAGAAAGAAAAATGAGTGTATGTAGCTGTGGATTTGCTCTAACCCATGGTTTGAGGATGCCAGTAGACACCCAAGATACCTATCCTGTATGGAACAGAGAAGACTTATTTTCTGTATTTGTGTAAGAGTGACAAATATCAGTAATATGGCAGAAATGTTTAAACAAGGACGCAGTGCATTGCAAAGGAAAACAATCCATCTGTTTCAGCAGCCGGTTTGAAGCATCCAGTTAGGTATCTACTGCAGCAAAGAAACTCTCCCAGTGTTTCAGGCTAGTTCCTACAATACTCATTTATCCTGGCTAGAAGAGTTGTCTGGGGTAGTTTGCAGGACCTGATTTGGACACAGGAAATTACTTTATAGCCGCTCTGTACTCTCTTGTAGGTTCAGATTCCACGTTAAATTGCGATTAACCAAGTAAGCTACATAACCATGGTCACTGTCTCCACACCTTTCTGACTGCACCCCGGCCCAAGGTCTCAGGTGTCTGGTAGCTGAGGTCTGTCCCCATCTGACTCTGCAAATGCCCAGAACCAACACTGCCTTAACAGGCAGCTCACCTGGGTGCAGAGACCCTCTTCAATCCCTGTCGACTTCCTTGGGAAACAAGAGAACTCAGGACCTCTCAGAAGTAAGGTCAGTCCCCCAGGACTTTATTTATGCATCTGTCTCCAGAGTATGCTGGGTAAATGGAAGACATTTGTATATAATCCACACAAACTTCCATCATATCCCAACCTCCCAGCACCTTTAGTCTCACTTTTCTAGGTAGTCAGTCAAAAAAAGGTGGCCACTAAATAATTTTTGGGAGCACACATGACTCAAGCATGAAATTGCCGAGTTATGACAGGAGTCACTGACAGCTATTTTCATGCGGTACATTAACAGACTTATTGCTCTGAATTAGCATATATGCATATATAGTGATGCACTATGTGAATAATAAAGATGATTTCTATAAACCTGTAGATAAGAACAGTAGCTATGACCAACATAAGATCTGTATAGCTTGGTCACGGAAGGACTTGATTCTGTGACTGTGCCTTTTCAGCTGGATGTCAGTGGATCCCCTTGTTGCCACAGTTGTTTTTCAGCCTGTCACCATAAGCACTGTTTGTGTTTGTGTTAGAAATAGCAGGAGAGTTTTCTATCGACTTTCTAATAATACATAAAGAACTGCAAACCAATCCATAATGAGCACTTATCCTTTTTTGCTTCCTTTTTTGCTCTAATGCTTCATGTCTGATATTTGCTTGTTAAGTTTTTTTTTTTTAAGTTCAGAAATTCTGTTTCATTTAACACTTTGACTTCCTGTTGGTATAGTTTTTCTCTCCAAAGAAATAAACATATTTACATTGAAAACTGAGCTATTCAGGATCCTCTTGAGATCTCCTACATTACAGCAAATGTATCCCTATATTCAAATTTATCCAATCTCTCATCAAATCATAGTAATTATGTCCTTAGTTGCTTTAGTCCATGTGTTAAATCTGTGCTCTGTTTATAGACAGGATGTATGCCTTCCTTCTCTTGTTTTGGTAGTAAATGGTAAAACAAAAAGCCGTGAAGAAGTCCCTGGTCATGCCTGTTTGGCTTCCACAAGTGGTACTGGGTATATTCCATCTGAAGCCTCCTGCACTAATTTCTTAATCTTCAAAGTTTCTAACTTTAGATGAGGAATTTTGAATACACCGTATATTCCAGGATATGTCTTGTTTAACTTCTCAAAAAAGTGATTAGAATGAAGCACAGTGTTTCACGGGTGCTTTTGAAGCAGATGAGTCAGTTCAGTTGAGCTAGACATTGTTTCTGAAACATCCAATACCTTTATTTAGATTGGGGAGAAAACTAAGAAATAAGAAGGAAAAAACCAGCGGATTCAGCAGATCTTATCCCACCATTTCTCCCTCCTGTTTTCATTTGCACTTCTATTTCCATGCAATATTTCATTTCTTTATGCATCTATCACTGTTTGCTTCTGTCAGAAGTTCAAAGGCAGCCTGCTTTCATAAACGAGAGACAGTATTGACTGATCTACAATATTGTTTCTACCTTTTTTGACCAATCCTCAATGCATATTTCCAGTTTTGAGAAGCATTTCATGAATCACTGGGCAGTTTGAAAAATCTATAGTGTAGGTTCATTACTTTGCTGGCTGCTGAATGTTTTCCATTGGTTGTGTTGCAAGGCAAAAATGTGGCCCTTTCTCTCAGGAAAAAGAGGTTAAAATTTCATATATACATAAATAATAAAACAACATATGGAGGTGATATCAGTATGATATATTTCATTTCTTATATACCTTTGACTGCCCTGCTGTCCATTAATCCACACAAACTTCCATCATATCCCAACCTCTCAGCACCTTTAGTCTCACTTTTCTAGGTAGTCAGTCAAAAAAAGCTTCCTTCTTTCTTCTGAAATGTGGCATTCCCAGCCATCCTCCCAAATGTCACTGGCTGCCGGCCCAGGACAAGCAATATTCTGTTCTATGCTAATGATCATGGTTTAAGCTCAAACCTCATGAGGCTGCAGAAGTGGCAGCTTTACACTTCCAAGTGAGTTCCTTGCCCCAGCAAGCAGAGAGGGATAAAATGGCTATAGGAGTTTATTTCAGGGGGGCCAGGAGGCCCCACTCCTGAGGAGAGATCCAGGGCTTCACAGACCACAGAATATAACGGAAATGACGAAATGATGCAAATTACCAGGAGTTACTTTTAGAATAGTTTTAAATTTTAAACAAATATTTTCTCATGTTTACCTACCTACAGAATCTTAGTAACTCACATTCGTCATTGCAAAGGCATAAGGATATCAAAGTGGTCCTGACACAATTAACCTCTCTTCTCCGATCTATTTTAAGCACTTCTATCACCAATATTTTTCTGAAAAACACCTTCATGCACATAGTGTGATGAGAATGTATTTAAGTACTTTCAGCACTCCTGCAGAGTGACATGTAGAACTCACCTAGAGTTTAACTACTTATATCACACCAGATCCTTTCTCTTCTCACTCTTTTGTGAGGGGTAGTCAATAAACAAAAACCTCCTTTTTCTCATTCTATTTAGAACTAGGTACAGATCTAAATCAGTTCTCTAAAATATTATATTTTTTTCTTTTTGCAGCAAAGGAGCTACATTGCCATCAATGAGTCACAAAATAATTAAACATTTAAGACAGTCTGGGCTTTCATTCTGAGGTGAGAGGGCTGAAGGGTAGATGCAGCTTCCAATTTAGAGGCATTCTGTGTACCCTGCCTCTGGTCATGGTGAAAAGGAGGCAGGGACAGCAAGGTCACACAGGTAGTAGACTGTGCACTCAGGGAAAACATCTGGATCATCAACAGAAACATCAGCCATTGCCCCACCCCAAATTCCACTGAATATTTTGGCTACCATTTGCTGAGGTATGCTGGCATAGAGGCTACTCCACTTGAGTGCTCATTCTAGGCCAATCATAATGTGGAAATTATAATTGTTCATTATATTAAGGTATAAATGATGCTATATTGTCTCTCTATGAACTTGATGAGAAATCAACCATAGCTTGAAAGGGTTATTTTATAGCTATCTAAGGAAATCTCTGAAAGACAATCTGGGCTAAAATGCATTTTAAAAGGGTAGTTATTTTATACATCCAGACATCTCAGGGGAAGTTGCTGTTTGAGTAGTTTTATTTAGGAATCAGTGAAAGAGCTCTTGCTCCAATCCATTGTCAGTTTTGAGAGGTTTGTCTCTCTCTGCACTACTACTTACACAGATTTCTCACTCTACATGGATTTTTATGTTGTCATTAGCATCTTAGGCCCTCCTGAAGCTGCCACAAGCAGATTTTTATTCCATCTGGCTATTTTGTCAGCCTGTAGCTACCAGAAAGATGAAAATGAGAAGGGTAAGTTGAAAGAGGAGACAACCCAGTGCATTCCATGCAAATGAAAAGCTCTCCTCAGTCAGACTTGGTTGAAAAGCCCTACTACTACTCTGCCACTTCTCTCGGGTTAGGGAAAGCAGCTGTTTATGTTTTAATCTGTCTTCACCCCCAGTTCTAAGGAGAAATAGAAATGCATGGATAGTTCATTATCCCTTGCATATAGAAAATAAATTGGTTGAAGCAGAAAGTCAAGTGGACTTTAAGAAGTTTTCTGTATTGACTAATTTCCAAGTTGATTAAACGCTCATAAGTGCAGCCTATGCTCTTCTCCTTGCAAATCTAGCTATTGGATATACAGATTCATATTCACATGTATGCAGATTCCAACAGTGTTAAAAAAACCAAACCTCCAGATAGCTAGAACTATTAGTTGATAGGAATTTAAAATTAAATTAAATAGCTGGGCTGTTTTCCAGATGATTTCTAAAGTTCCCGTACTTACGCAAAAACCTCCGTAGGATTTACATTACACTACTGTATTTGTTTCAGTGAGCATTTGACTGCCAAGAATATGGTCTATGACCAACATGGCAATCTAATTAAATATTTGACAAGCAGAAACCTGGACATTATTCAAGTCAAGCATTAAATTAGAAAATTAAGTTTGTCTCCTTTAACAGTAGATTTTTAAATCAGCCTATTCTACCAAAACCCCTAAGTTTAATGAATTTGGTCAGACATACTGTGTAACAGATGTCTAACATACAACCATGAGCCTAAATCATAAAAATGATGCTTCACTTTGGCACGGCAAAATGTATATGAAAGGCTCAGAAAGGTCAGTCACCAGCAACCTGCTTGCTGGTAGTTGAGAAACAGCACTGTAAAATGCCTGAGCTGCCTTTTGTAGTCTCTTATAGGAAGCCTTGGAGAGCCACAGATAATTTGCTTTCAATGATTCATCAAGTTGGCCCTTTGTTTCACTAATTTGAGTGTCAGGTGCAACCACATAATAAAGAAGTACCAAGACCTGGTAAGATTCTTCTTCTATTGCTCTGTTTGTCTTACCAACTGGTACTGTTGAAACCAACCCCACAAACTGCATAAACAGCAATATGGCATCTTCTTGAAATGATAAAGTGTGTTTACTGCGTTATCATCTGACATACCACACCTTTGTGTTTCTTTTTCCTTTCTTAAAAGGCATTAAATGTTGCATGCTGTGCCCGTGCTAGAGATGGCTTTTGTTTCACTGTTAGTCCTCCAATGAATTAGTAAAGATAAAAAATGGATTTCAATGACAATTCCAGCCTTGAGAAAGGTGCTATTGTGACCATGGTTGAGTTGTCCTGCTGATAGTTTTCTCCTTAATGTAATTTTTAATACTATATAGCTGTAGGTTAGATGTGAAGCTATATATTAGAACTATTATTTCCATGAGTAGTTTCAAGTGAAATAACCTCATGATTAGGAGACAGATTTTTTTTAATGCTGTCAGTCTAATAACTTTGTAAGAGATCAACCCTAAAAATGCCTTTAGAAGGGGCACATTTATAAACATGGAATTCCCAGAGCAAAAGGTCTATGTAATTTGAGGTCTGATAAAGTTTTCACAACTGAACTATAACACTATTAACACAAAGAAAGAATAAAAAACTTTAGAAGGCTGCTTGTGCGAGTGGGAAAATGTCCGCCTTCAGAAACCAGAGAGATGGCATGGGGAGCAAATCTGTGAGATTTGCTTTAGAAGACGAAGAAAGCTTCTGTCAAAAGGGTTTGAAACCGGTTGTTAGAGCTTAGGAAAGATTGTGTGAGAGGGTATTGTCAGCGCCGCACAAGGAGTTGAGGGCGTCGATTTTTTTCCTAACGTGAATTTAAAGTATTGCCTGATCACTGCCAGCTCCAGGNGCAGAAGTTAACTTCCACCTGCCCTGAAGTCGCCGCTGCGCCGGCAGCAGGAGGCGGAGGCGGGGGCGGAGGCAGGCGGGGCAGCCGAGGACCCGGCTCTGGCAGGCTCCGAGGGTCCGGCCGAGTGTAATTCCCCCCTAATCCCCGCCACGGCGGCGCTTCCCTGGCCGAGCCATGTCTGCGGCTTCCCCGCCATGCCGAGCCTAGCGGGGAGCGGGAGGACTGGCGGCCGGGAGGCGCACAAAATGAAGACCCTGATGGTAAGTGCATTGTTGGCACGGCTCATCCCGGCTCCGGCGCGGGGAGGAGAGCAGGGGAGAGGCGCGGAGCGGGGCTGCCCCGGGCACCCTGCACACGCTCCAGCCTTCCCCGGGCTGCATCCCCGCGGCTCTCCGGGATCGCGCGACGGCGACCAAAACCTCGGTGGCGGCGGCCAAGAACTTTCCGCCTGCTTTCTTTTATTCGTGTTGCTTGTGGTTTGGGGGTTTTGTGTGTGTGTGCGTTTAAAGGAGCGTATAGAAAACCGATCTGCTTAAAGGACGAAGCTGGAGATAGCTGGGCGGGGGAAAGCGCTACAGTCCCCAACACTCGTTAAAATGCACGAATGAGATGCCCAAAGGGGGACGGCGGTACGGGAATGAGAGGCGCGGGGTAGCCGGGCGCACGGAGGCGAGAAGAGGCGAAAAAGCAGGGCTGGGGGAGAAGGAGGGAGGCACGGGAGCGGGCTGGTGAGGGGGCAGGAGGACGACGGAGGGGGTTCCCCAGTTCTCTCCCTGCACTTCTGCCGGGTGCCTGGCGGGTGAAACTTGCGGGTGCGCCGGCGGGGAAGCGGCGCGCCCCGCTGGGCCCCGCGGCGGGGGGAGCTCGCTGAGCCGGCTCTCTCTCTGCCCCCCGCAGCGCCACGGGCTGGCCGTCTGCCTGGCGCTCACCACCATGTGCACCAGCTTGTTGCTCATGTACGGCGGCATCGGCATCGGCGGGGGCCACCCGGAGCCGCGGCGGCGGCAGCAGCAGGTGGCGGCGGTGCCCAGCCGCCCGCCGGAACGCAGCCAGCGGCACCCGGCTCTGCCCGTCGGGGCCGGCCTCCTGGAGGGCTACATCAGCGTCCTGGAGNATCACTGCCAGCTCCAGGAAACCCAGGTAGCGCTGGGAGGAACAAGACATTTTCCCACTAGGGAAAAACACAGATAATGTAACGTGAGGGTCGTGCCCCGGTGCCACAAGCAGGACAGAGGCCTGGGCAGAGGGAGGGAGGGAGGGAAGGAGCTCCTGCTCGCTCGGGGCCGGAGAGGCGCCGCCCGCCCGGTGCCCGCCNGCTCATCCCGGCTCCGGCGCGGGGAGGAGAGCAGGGGAGAGGCGCGGAGCGGGGCTGCCCCGGGCACCCTGCACACGCTCCAGCCTTCCCCGGGCTGCATCCCCGCGGCTCTCCGGGATCGCGCGACGGCGACCAAAACCTCGGTGGCGGCGGCCAAGAACTTTCCGCCTGCTTTCTTTTATTCGTGTTGCTTGTGGTTTGGGGGTTTTGTGTGTGTGTGCGTTTAAAGGAGCGTATAGAAAACCGATCTGCTTAAAGGACGAAGCTGGAGATAGCTGGGCGGGGGAAAGCGCTACAGTCCCCAACACTCGTTAAAATGCACGAATGAGATGCCCAAAGGGGGACGGCGGTACGGGAATGAGAGGCGCGGGGTAGCCGGGCGCACGGAGGCGAGAAGAGGCGAAAAAGCAGGGCTGGGGGAGAAGGAGGGAGGCACGGGAGCGGGCTGGTGAGGGGGCAGGAGGACGACGGAGGGGGTTCCCCAGTTCTCTCCCTGCACTTCTGCCGGGTGCCTGGCGGGTGAAACTTGCGGGTGCGCCGGCGGGGAAGCGGCGCGCCCCGCTGGGCCCCGCGGCGGGGGGAGCTCGCTGAGCCGGCTCTCTCTCTGCCCCCCGCAGCGCCACGGGCTGGCCGTCTGCCTGGCGCTCACCACCATGTGCACCAGCTTGTTGCTCATGTACGGCGGCATCGGCATCGGCGGGGGCCACCCGGAGCCGCGGCGGCGGCAGCAGCAGGTGGCGGCGGTGCCCAGCCGCCCGCCGGAACGCAGCCAGCGGCACCCGGCTCTGCCCGTCGGGGCCGGCCTCCTGGAGGGCTACATCAGCGTCCTGGAGCACAAGGTGAGCCGCCGGCCGCGGGAGCGCCCCTCTCCCGGCCCCGGGGCAGCCGGGACCCCGCGCTGTCCCGGCCTCCCTCGGGAAGTCCTGGCCCCCACCCTACGGGCTCTCCCTCCTGCGCCCCGTGAGATGCCCCGGGTGGCCGTGCCCCGCCTGCCTCGCTGTCGGGGTTGGCTTACGCGGCCTGCGGGTGCCGTCGCGCCCGGCCCGAGGGCAGGAATTGCCGAGGTCAGGAGCCGGGCTCCAGCCCGCGGTTGGGCGTCCGTGCGTGCTGCTTCTCTTCCCCCTTGCACAGGAATAATGGGGGGTGAAGTGTTTTGTTTCTAATCTTGTATGCTCTGGGTACAGGATAAATGCATGTTTCTGATGATATTAGTAAGGGTTAAAGAATGAAGTTTATTTACTGGAAGGCAATGTCAATAGGTAGGTGTTTATTCTTAGCTCATTTTGTCATAGGAAAATTTAAAAAAAAAGTCTCCTGCACGAATGACCTTTTCATCCCCCTTCTGGGAAGCAGAAGTTGTCAACCGTAGTTTCATTCTAGAAATTGGAGGCACTTCTTTAATGGTGAACAAAATGATGTCCCTCCCCTTCACAGAGGAATTGCCAGGCTGTATTGTCAGACTATAATACTTGTTTACCGGAGACAGGTGGACTAAGCTTTGATAGCTCACAGGACACATGTAATGACATAAAGTGAGCAAGGTGGCACATCCATGCCAAAGAGACACTCGAGCTTCAGTAATTTTCTCAGATGGCAGATTCCTCTACTTTTTGTGTGGTGTTTGGTTTGTTGCTCTCACCTGGAAATTCCAAGGTCTCCTTCCTCTTCCAAAACCCGAGATAATGTTTAGTACACACGCATCTTGCAGTAAAAAATAAGCAAGGGAAATGAAGATTCTCAACTTTCTTATGTTTCCACATCCAGACTGACAACTTTCTGAAAGATATGTTGTCAAACAAGTTACTGGGCTCAGTTTGGAGGTACTGTGTGAAGACTAGTGACTTTGATATACAGTGAATTTTATTGTTCCTTCTGGCGTAACTTTCTATGCAAGAGTTATCTGTAGGGCTCTTAGTGCAGAATAATAGCACATAATGGTGCCTTGTAGGCTTTATTTGCTTTCTTACATGGTTCTCCTGGAAATTCTCAAATGTAATGTCTATAGAAAAAGCAAGTTTGGCCATGGGCTTCCTACTGTCTGAGGTGTGCTCTTGTAATTCTTTTGTTCTTCTTGAACATAACTCTAGTGATATGTGTAGATATATGTGCACATGATTTTTGTAAACAACAGTAATTGAAAAGGCATCTCTGGGTTTTTTGGGATGCATGTGAGAATAGCCTTCTGACTGATAACTCCTTACACTGGTTTCTCCAGAATCACAAACACCCCTCATTAACAGGACATACTTAAAATCACTGTTCTGTGTTTATTATTTTCCAGGGTAATTTTAATGTTTCCCTGTGTTTTGGAGAAAGATGATCCTCTGGCTTTTTAATATATTGTAATATGGCCCAAACCCCACAGATACTCCATTTCTGAATTTCATTTCACACAGCTCATGCCTCACAGTAATAATCTGTTGAAGGTTTAATAACTTTTCCACATCACTTTTGTGGGTCAAAAAGAATATATCTCTGCTGTGTTCCCAGCTTGCTTTGTCATATTTTTATGCACATGAGATCATGCAGAGAGCTGTGCCACTGTGGTATACAGAGCAGTGGGGACACTGCATTACCATAAGGAGATGATGGGGGAGAAAGGGTCTTTGTCTCTTAATGATGTATTTGTTTTTGTAATTTGATTTGGTAATCCTTGTACTTGACATGGATTTACAATCCCAGAATACATAGGTTCCATGCTTAATAAAAAATGGAGAATGCAAAAGATCGCAGGCATTCATGGTTTGGAAAAAGAAGGGTGCAGGATTGGTGATGGTGAGAATAGGGAGAGGGATAGCAAGAACTGAGAAATGGTGAGATGTTCAGAGAACATGTGGTTTGGGTGGGACATTGTAAACTGCAGAGAAGACAGCTTGAATAGCAAGTGAAATGAGGGAATTGGGGAGGCTTAAGAAATGTGAAGAGAGCTGCAAGAAGAGAGCAAGGTAAAATTCTGCAGCTGTGAGAAGGACGTGATATTTGAAGAGAAGGGTAGGTCTGGAAGGAGATGAGAAGTATCTTGTTTGAGGATAACAGGCTTGCAAAGGTAAGGGAGAAATTACTTTAGGGATGGTACATGTTAGTTTGATAGCACAGGGGTGGTGGTGTGAAATGACAATGAACAGTAGATTTTTCACAGTATAGCTTCCTTAATTTCCCATATAGAATCTTGGAATTATCTGTCAGGTTGAATGACCTGAAGCTGAATGACCATTATACAAAATTCATCCTTGGTATGTGCTCATGCCTGATTGACAGGTAGCAGTCAACTGAGTGTCTGGATCATTCTTGTCCTTGTTTCTGGATCCCATAGTTTGCTTTAATAGGAAAATCTCCTTTCATGTTCGTGGTGCTGAACCCATTCTGGTGCATTTAATAAGAGTAAGTGTGCACATACACACATGTAGAAGCTGTATGACAAGTACTGAAGTTATTCTGAATCCGTAATCCCTATGTGAGTATTGACACGCAAGCTGTATAAGTATGTGGTACTATAGATGTTTCTCTTCAGGGATAAAATTTAACAATTGTCCTCATTGTGAAATATCATGTATTACAAGTGTCTGTCACTACTAGCGATACAGCTCATTTAGTAGTGCTGGATGATCATGTATGGAGACTATTTGCCAGGAAATCTGGGCACTTAGTAAAGTAACAGTGATTTTGAAATATAGCCTGCAATATTGTAATTACCAATTATTTTTCTCCTTTTATTTTATATTCAGTAAGAATTGTAGTTCCTCATCCATCCTGTCAAGATAAGCAGGCAGTTTCTGAGAATACAGTAAAATATGTCTTTTTATTTTTTTTTTTTTTTATTGGGTCGAAGGGTTTTTTTGCAGGAGTTTCTAGTCTTTGCCTTCATGGTTTCTTCAAGCCCATTTTCCCATGGGTCAAGCATCAAAGATCAGAACCCCTGTACTTAGCTTTAGTAACCTTTCACAGTTTAGCAGTGCATATTTAAGTCTTGTTGAGCTGAATTCCTGGAACAAAAAAAAATTCAGAAATGCTGTAGATTCAGAGATGCAAGTGGATTCTTGTCATTTCACCTCTGGTGTCTCAGAGTAACAGCAGTTGACAGACATTGTTGATGGATGTTTGAAATTAATAAATAGTATTTCTTTTTGTTCCCAATAGCCAGATGTTGTATCCTAAAAAAGTCTCATATTTTGAACAGAAAATGTGGTTTTCTGGCAGTTGCTGTTGAGAGGTCAAGGACTGAAACAAAGTGAAGAAGTGGCAGCTTCTACTTGGAGGAGCTGTTGCTTCCTACAGAGGCACACTGAGGGTAGCACTGCTTAGCTACTGCATCTGCTCTGCAGTTACACAGGACGAGAGTCCTGCGCTGTCAGAGTGATGTTCTGCATGAATTCTGTGAGTGTAATCCTGAAATTAAAGAGGTTTTGTCACTGGCATTGAGCAAAGCAGAATTATGCTTTTCTGTGGGAGGCATGGGGATAAAGCCTTTCTGTTGATTTATCATGGTGCTAGCAAGAAATTACAATGCTAATATTTTTAAAGCAATTACTGCATACAAATAAGAGACTGTTAATGAAAGTAGGAAACTTAGCACTATTCCAGAACTTGAAAGAAATAAATATTTAACCATTATATATTACTATTCTGCAATGAATGTGAGAACATGTCTCTCTCTGGATAGTTAAAAAGCTTTTTACCCGGTATTGACTCAACAGTTGGTACTGCATATAAAATACGAGTTTGTCACGTATGTAATTGAATAATATTTCAAGCCATCAAGGATTTTGTTTCTTATAAAATTAAAAAAAATCAAAATCAATCCTGGAGTCAAAATGTATGATTTATTAGAACCACTTTTAAATACCTTAAGAGCGCATTGAGATCAACATGATAATTTAAGTGATCACAATGATTTCTTAATTTATGATAATGTGAATTATCATATGCAAAGAAATCCTTGTGATCCCTTTAAATTAATGCAGATGAGAGAATAGTGTAGTTAATGAAGTGTTTGAGGAAGAATCATTCTGCAGATAGTGCTGCTATAGCTCCTTAATCTCTGGGTTGCAAAAAGTTGCTCTTGGATGAAACTATTTTTTTCAGAATAGTATACTCTGTGCACGTAAAATCAGGTGGGAATCTTACCATGTTTTATATTATTTTTAGTATAATAAGTTTCATAAGTATTAAACAAGTTTGGAATTTGAATTTTTACCTCATTAAACCATTAACAGTTTGGAGCTGGATATTTTGGGAGGTCTTCGCTAAACCAGCCTTCATAACTAAATGTTGAGATGAGACAGAATTAAATTATTTTGAGGGTTTCAGTGTCTTTTAAATGAATTTTGTCACAGAACTATAATGTATCTTACAGCAAAACAGCTTGTCTTGCCTGAGGTGGGATCAAGCCCACAGAGTTAAGTAAACCATGTACCATGATTTCATTACATGTTCCTATTTGCCCCTGAAATTCTTACCTGCAAAGGAAGGAACACAAACTTTATTATACAATTAAGGATTTGATGGAGTTTTTATTATGTGAGAGATCCACAAGGGGGAGACTTTATTCTAGAATAACCTTGTTGGGGACACTTCCATCTGTCGGAGACCCAGGCAAGGTGGGAGTCCTTTGCTCAGTGCTTAATTGGCTTCCTGGCTTTTAAAATTTTTTTTATTTTATTTTTAGGTACCATAGGTTTATTTAAATCTTCATAAAGTTGGTATCTCAAAAATCAAAAAAAAAAGGACCATGACAGTGAGGGGATGTAACTGAATATCTGCACACACAGAGCAGAGACAATTGATTTTCCAGATTTACCCAACTTTTGAATAATGACTGTCCTGTTGCTACTTTTGAACTACTGCAGTTGCATAATTTTTCAGGCTAACACTCATCTTGATAACCCTTGTCTAAAATTTTTAGCAGTTTCTGTGCACACTAGATGCTCACACAGGGCAGTACAGAGCACAGCAATGAGAGCAAATGATGGTACATTTTCCCATTTTCCAGGTTGCTTGGCATCTCTGCAAGGAACCAGTAGTTCTAGCCTGGCACTGCTCCTACTTGGAATATCTTGAAATATTTTTAAATGTTTACATATAGGTATCAGTTGCTATGCAGTTTATCCATTTATTTTATGAAAAATGCCATGTTCTGTAGTTGGACACATCTTTTGTAGAATTCTGACTCCAGTGTGTGCTTGAGAGAGAAATGTTAGTTAGGATAATAAAATAAAGCCATATTTTACAATTAACACTATTGCCTAAATCTTTCTAAAACAAGTGCTGTTAAAGATGAAATCTAACTAGTAGGTATAGTGAGTCTGGGCAGAGGTCAGGATCTGTTGCTTAAAAAATTGTCTCCAAAGAGCACAGGTACTACTAAATACTGAAATGTCCCTGAAAACTGGAAGATGTTTGATATGCATCTAGTACGTGGTGTCACAAATGTTCATTAATGTAACATGATGCATAAGAACCTACCCTACTACAAACTAGCCATGTTCTGATCATTTTCTGGTGATTGAGAAGATAAAGGAGAGAAAATCATTGTGGTAACACTGAAAACAAGAGATGGTTTTGGAGTTCATACCAGGTGAAGATCTTGCCCTATGTAATTTGTGACATTTTATGGTACAGCTTTATTCTTTCATAGAAACAGGAGCAAAAAGATTATTTCAGAGACCGTATCACAAAGTGTTCATGATTTATTTCAGCATAAATATAAATAGTAGGTAGTCAGGTCAAGACAGCTGATGAAGGATTGCTTTTTAATTTTCTCATATTTTAAAAAAGTCGCATTTCACAGCAATATCTGATACCACAAATTGGTCATAATATGTTATCTTATTTTTGCAACTGACCAAGACAAAGTGTTTTTTTCCTTTTTGTTTTCCTTCTTTTTTTGTTTGTAAAATAAAATTTGCAGAAGCATGAAGATTTAATTTTTGCACTTCTGATTTTTGACTGATTCTGGATTATAACCTTTATCCCAATTTGTGAAAAGTGAAGAATGGGTAAATACGCTCTTTTCCGTTTTATGAATATCATACACATCATATTTTAATAAGTGGGTGCTGTCTGTTTCCCTCATCTGCTTACCTGTCTTCTTTTGTGAACATACAAAATTCTTAATTCAATGGATATGCAAAATACTTCTAGGCAGGGAATTGGTGACACTTTGCTGGTGAAATTTGTTCATCTCTCATGCAAAACCTTTTGGTTTTTTTTCTCTTCACTTTCAGCATTAATTGCAATGACCACATTTGTATTTTTAGTATGTGTTGAAGAATATTATATTTGATAACTATTTAAAGGTGCTATATTGTGCACTTTTTCGCATGATCTTTCACTGTGAGCGTTTTAGGGTATTTTCCTGTGAAGACAAAGTGTTCTTTTGAAGGTTTTTAATCCTTAGTGGAAGCAAGTGTGAACTAAATGAGATTTTCAATGACAGAAAATGTAATTTTTGCTCACAGCTGATGGATATCTCTCAATAGAGTTCCTTAAAGTCTCCCTTTCTTCTTGTCCTGGGGCACAAGTGGATATTGAGTGTCATCCTAACCATGTGATATCCTCCAGACTGCAGGTAGTTTCCTTTTCCAAGTGACCTTCCTTAGGAGTTTAACCTATATTGCTCAGTAACGTTGTGCACATCCTTGATGCTGAGGTGGCATTGATAGGAAGAACTCAGTGCATTAATTGAACTTCTAATTAGGGCAATTATGATCAAATCAGCAGTCGTTTGGTGCTGATATAAGCAGATGTGACAGCACAAAAGCTGCTTTGAAGGTGAGGTGAAGCATCATGGTATTTAACCTCACTCCTTTTCACCTCATCCCTAAGCAATCTCCATTAGTCATCACTCTTTCTCTGTAATAGTTAAAGCCTGAAGTACTAAGACCAGGTTAACTATGAAAGTTTGCTGTCAGCTGGAAAAGCAAGTATTTTCAGTTCAAAAACTGCTATTAATTGTTCTCCATTGTCATCCCGAAAATAGCCAAATGCAGTTAAGACTCACATAGGAAGTGAGGGATCGACTCAAAGCTGAAACTTTGTGCCTTCAGAGAATCTGTTTGCAACAGAAGTGCAAAATAAAGATGGAGAAGTTGAGCTCTGAGGTGTCCCTTGACAGTCTATATGAAAGACAGAGCTGGGCACTGAGGAAAATGTACACATTGCTGTAGAGAACCCAGCACATTTGAGCTGAGCCTAGGAAAATCTGGTAACACTGTTTGTGCTTGGGCTGTGTTCAGAGAGACACAGGAAGGAAGAGAAGCACAATGTGTTTATTGCAATAATGAATATTGAATCCTTACTGGAACCTTGTTGGGAGAACTTCAGAATATGATTGGGTTATTTTAAAACATAGAGAAGGAAAACCGATACATTTAATAGATTAGTAGAATAGTTTTTCACAATGACAGTGTAGTACGAAATGTTCATTGTCCATATAGGGAAACAGTAATGGGTTTATATAGTATACCGGCAGCATAGATCAGGTTTTCTTAATTCAGATTTAATAATATGGACTGTTGTAAGTAAAACAGAACAAGAATATATTAATGTGTGCCTTGTTGTTGAATACAACATGTTAGGAATTCATTGTAGCTGTACAAAAATTTCCATTACAGAATGCATGGCTTAGTTAGAAATAACCGGGAAGAGGAAAATGTTTCTCAATAAACATTCAGTATATTTGGAATATGCATTTTTGTTTAGCAAATAATATATTTTGATTTTAGTGTGTTATTAGCATCTTCAGGTATTGGCATGATAATAATATTGCAGAAACAAAATACTTTGTAAATTTTGTAATCTTGCCCACAGCTATAGCAGGTCATAAAAGTAGATGTAATAACACTCAGCAGAGCGTCAGTCTAAGAGTTAGCTCTAAAGAAAAGAAAAATTCCACAGTGCAAATTTGTGCAAATGTACATCTATACCAAGCTTTGTGCACAGGGAAGTTAAAGGAACTATTGTTACATTTCAGAAATGGCTGGCTGAAAAACAGGGTTCTAGAGACCGCCAAGTATGTGCTTCTTACCAGTTTGCCTGCATGAGGTTAAAAGCTTTCCTTCCAGTGTGAGATACCAGGCTGTGTTTTGCAGGCAGTGACATGAGTTACATCAGGCTCATTCCCTTCTAAACTTCCTTGCCTGCATTACTGTTCTCTGTGGATAGGCATTTTTGTTCCATTTCAGTGAACTTCACGCTTGTGACTTGTACAAAACGTAAGCACTGAGGAAGCACATAGCTACAGAATCATAGAATCCTGCAGGGCTTTGGCTTGGAAGGGAGAGGAGGGTGGCCTGTGGCTGTGGGCTGGTGGAATGATCTTTGGCAGGTACATTTCTTCTGGAGCTGGGCTGGCTCTGCACTGTACTTTCTGTAGCATTTGGAGGTCAAGGTCAGTGGAAGCTACGTGGAGTGCATGGGGAATAGCGGTTAAGACATGCCTACAACACATCTGGACAATTCTCAAGTGCAGTGCCAAGGACTGAAATTTCATTTGGTATTCTAGCTGTTCTTTAACTTTAGCCATCCAAATTGTATTTAAAGAGATTGAACCTTTGGCCCCAGCAAAGGCATGTTTAGAAAACATGATTTCCAAGCCTTGTCCATGGTCCTTGTGAGAAAGCTTTTGGCCAAATGTGTGGAAGTGTTCCCAGCTTTATCTTCAGCCTTTGTGCAGAGCACAGAGGTTCCCAGGGAGTATGTGCTGTTGTGCAACCTGTGCTGTCCCTTCCCTGCTCTTCCAGCTTTCAGTGGGGCATCTTTGGGTCAGTCCTCCTGACACTTGGCTTAATTTCATCCATGGAGATTAAAATAATGTCACATGTGCTTCTAAATTTGGTTGCTGTCCATTTTAGTCCTAATGCTACTGTAAAAGGGTCAGTTTTACACATCTCAGCATATTGGTTGACTCTAAAATAGAAACAAAACCTCAAAATACAGCCAGTGGTCTGAATGCAGCTGCCAAAGCAATGCAGAGTTGGCACTGCCTGTCCTTGCTCAGCTCATCTGCCTGTGCCTGGTTAATTGCAGGTGAACTCCTCTTTTTAAAAAACAAAATATAACAAAACACTTCATGTTTTATTTAGGTAATTTCTTTCTTAGAGCTTATATTCCATAAAATGGCCATTGTTGATATTACTGGTGACTATCCAAAAGACATTTTACAAATAAAATACCTATAACAAAGTCACTGCTATTTCCATTTGTTCACCTACTTACGTATTCTCTTTGTAACACCACTCCAGATTCCTCTCTGTTTTTAATAGTGATTCATGAGCCGTAGGAAGACTGAGACAGTTTGTTATAATATTGCTCACATTATCCATGAGAACTACCTCGGACATGAATGGGACTGTACATAATACCCAGCCCTTGAAGTGAGGGTTTTCCCAGTGCCAGCTGACACGATGTCTAAGCATATGTCAGGATGGGATTTTGCCAGCAGACGGGAGCGCACTCTGCCCTCCCTTTGAGCTGGTTGGAGATGCACAGGCTCTGCTCTGGCAGCAGAGTCACTGCAGTTTGCCTGTTGCTAAGCCAGAACTAATAAGCTTGACTGAAAGGCAGGGTTTATTATCCTGGGCTCAGCGTATGTGGTGTGGTTGTGCAGCTTTTGCATGGAGCTTGTTTGAGTCATGAGCAGTGCTGGTGTGTGCTTGGCTGGATGGAGCATGGTTGGTATTTGCTTGCATTTCCCAGCAAAAAACCTGCTAGTCCATATCCTAATGGCTTCCTGACCCTTCTCTGGAAGAGCATTTTCAGCCCTCTACCACACTGCCAAGAATTTTCTACCGTACGTGATTGGAGAAAATAACTTGTAGTTCTCTTGTCACTTAAATTTTAGTTGTTAGATTGCCACATTTAGTACACTTAAGAAAAAAGACTATTTTTCATCATTTCTTTCTTGTACCACGGCCTAATGTGATAGATGATGTTATGGATCGGGTTTTCAAAGTTTGAAATGAGATGCTAAATTAGGTTCACAGAGCATGATGTAGTCATCTGAGTCACCACTTAAAACAAAATCTGCTATTTTCAATGGGCAGATATTTGCTAAAGAAAAGATTTTAATTTATTTGCTTTAGAAAATCATGTTTGAGAATGAAGCTGTGTGGGTTTTTGCTTGTAACATGGCTGTTTCTATATGCACAGGTTATTAAATTTGTAATGTTTGTGTTTTCATTTGTCTTTTCTAGTATCCTTACCATGTATATATTTCTTTGGAAATGTTGACAACTATATCCTGCATTTGGTCAGTGAAGAATTTTTGCTGATAGGATATTTAGCAATATCTTCACTAACAAGAGACTGCTTTGCCTTTGAGCCTTAATCTTTCCATATGTAATTATCATATTAATAGATTTAATTTTGATTTAATTTTTATGAATAGCCAAAAGCTTTGGGTTTTTTACAAGTAAAATCAAAACTAAAGCTGCATTTTTCACTTTTGCTGTATCTGCTTTATGTCTCAGTAGCAGTGCAAAGAAGCAATGAACCTAGTTACAGATATGCTGAATATTCTTTCTCGGGGGTAGTGTTGGTGTGTCCCAGATGGTTTAAGGGCATAATTGAGGTACTTTGTGCAGCTGGTAGATGTGGAGAAGGGATATCAGGGCCAGGAGGGTATCTCTGGTATTAATGTGTCTGATTTTTTCCAGCACAGTGAACCCTTTTGATGTGTAGCAGTTTGTGCAATACAGAACAGCTTTCAGGGTATCTTTAATTATGCCTGTGGACATTTTGGCCTGGAAAGTGAAATGAGGCTTTAGAATCACCTTTCACTCCCAGCTGTGCTGATTTGAAGCTAGCACAGCTTGTTACCCACCTGTAAGTGTAGGGATCACGTTGCTGCTCTCATGAAAGACGCTGGATGTGCAGCAGCCTGGGCTTCAGTAGAAGGTGCAGGTGGCTCCCAGCCTTTGTCAGAGCCCTCAGTGCTGTCAGGATGGAATGGCATTATATCCCACACACAGATACACATCCAAGCTGTAATAGCATGGATCTTCAGATCAAGCCGAGATTTGAGACAACTCACAGGACCTGAAGATTTGTTTTTGAGGTTTCATATTGCCAAGGAGCACAGTAGGCAGCTGCACTTGGAGCACCTGGAAGCAGAGTGCATGCTAAAAAGAGACTGAGCCATTGTGCTTCTATCAGTGCTCTGAGACACATATAGAATAAATTGATTGATGATATGATGCATCAACTTTATTAAAACTTTCTCAGAAGTGATATTTTTTAATTATGCCACTTCCTAGGGATATTTTTCAGCATGTTATGAAGATGACATGTCATATTGTAGTGCATAATGTGCAAAAAATCGTTTTAACATGAAAATGAATGTCCTAACATTTGAACTTTCAGGTATGATGGTTAATTTTCACGGTCTATGGCAAATAAAAAAAGAAGATTGATTCTATTTGAAGGTGCAAGAGGTGATCTCATCCATGTCATAGTAAGTCCAAGGACTAACAGTTATTTAAGTTCTCAAAACTTTTTTAAATTGAGTGCATTGTTCACAGCAAGTGGGTAAAAACCTTGTGACTGAGATTAGGGGTAAAACTAGCTATAACAGAGCAGTGTGTAAGCCAGTTTAGCTGAAATTGAGTCCCTCGTGATTGTGAATGATGAGGTTGCATCTGCTGGTCTCTTTTTTGGTTTTTGGTTTTTTGGTTTTTTTGCTTTTTTTTGCTTTTTTGTGTACCAGTCCTTGTAAAGCACTGGGACTGAAATTCACTATAGAAGTAATCTTTAAAAAATAGTTTCCCTTGGAAAACAAATAGATCTGTCAAATTATTTTTTGCTTCATATCCCATACTTGACATCAGTAAAACTACTGAAAACTACATTACACTGTGTTTATTAAAGTTGTGCTCATATGCAGTAATACACATAAGACATCTTATACTGCCTTAAGGATTAAGTTAAGCTCCTTTGTCAAGCCTGTTGGTATGGCAGGACTGTTAATCTTTAACTGTCAGAGTCTGGTTAGATCCTTCTTTAGGCTGAGGCCGTGGCTAAGTGCAAAGAAATTAAAACGAATCAGCTCCTAGTATTTATGCTTTCATATTTTTGTACAGAGCAATCAATAAAATGAGAAGCTGCTTTAGACATACATATTTCTGTAAGAAGATTGTATTTCAAGCTCTTATTTAGCAGCATCATATTTGCTTTATGTTTATGATTGTGAAATATGAGGACAAAGTTGGCAGTGTTCAAAATAGTAAATTCATGAAAGTAGGATATGCACAGGGTGACATCTCATTGAAAGGAGGACAGAGGATAATTTTGTGACCCTGCATTTCCTAGTTAAAATTCCATAGAGTTATCTACAGTATGTCCATGTTTTATTATTACATCAGTAAATATTCTTACATTTTCCTTTCAAATTGCAACATTAAGTCACAAGAGAAGAAATATGCTATAGTTGCAGCATATGTAGACATGACAACACTTGAAACAAAACTGTATGAAAAAGAAGGTGAAGCTGGGAGGCAAAGTTAAATTCATTGTAAAATATAAAAGTTAACATTTTAGCCCCAAAAGGGCACAAAACTGGTTGTAAGGAACCACAGCATTGTGCTATATGTATCAAAGGTTTATGTTTCGCTGTGGATGTCTGTACTGTTTAATTAATGTTGTTCTTGCTAAAATTTGTCAGTACCTTAAATGCAGATTTGGGTGGTGGCTGAACGAGATTTTGTAGACCACACTTCAGATTTTGGCTTTCAGGATCTGACAAAGTGTAATCAGCTGTGTCTGAGACACTGAGATCTCATTCTGAATTAGTAGACAGTAGACAGGCACTGAAATTAATGCCTTGGATTTTAGAACATATTGAACCACAAACACTTCGCAACAACTCTGGTGGCTTTAGGGCAGGTTAACTCTTTATGCGTAACAGTTGATGTGCACAGCAGGGCTGCACACCACAGTGTTTTGGGCTCGAATAAACTTCAATGGGGTGTGCACACACAGGCACTGAACAGCATTAAATAGGCACCCTCAGGTCCTTAGGGAAACAGTCTATTCATCATACTGGCACCAACTGCTTATTTTATATTCATTTATTATGCCTTGAAATATTTGGTGTGTACTTTATATGGTCCTGTATTGTGAATTTAGTCTTTATTATATGACATTTTATTAAAAATACATCACGTTTAGAAATAAAATACGTGAATTTCATTGATGGGGGAAAGAATCATGGTAACACATTTCAGACTTCTTTTTGCATATTCAAATAGTCCCATCTTGTTTTAGTTTAAAGCAGACATAAAATCCTTTCCTGACTCCAGAATATGACCAACAAATAGGATGATTTAAAAGATATTTGAATATAAATTATAGTTATGGAGTGTGAAGTCTATCACACAGTCCTATGGAATGAGTAGTTTGGGAAGAGCAGGAAAAAATCCTACCATATACCTGTAAAGATCATCTTTAGGCACAAAGGCAGAATTAGGGTTTAGGCTGCCAACTCAGTCCTTAACCTCTCCAGGAATGCTGATCCAGGGATTCCTTGGACACTGAGTTGTGGCAAAATCACTTGGGTTGTGACTGATCTAGTAGACTGAACCAGTGGGTCTCTTTCAATGCTGTAGACTGTAAGGGCATCTACTGCATGCTTGGTCTTTAGATAGTCCTCAGTTTTCCTTGCCTAAAGTTTGCAAAGTCTAAAGAACAAGTACAGAAATTATAAATACAAGAATGCAGATACAAAAGGTTTCAATTATTTTATGTATAACAGTAGTGAGATGTTAGCAACTGGGTACAGAAATACTGGATTTATGAAGTATGACCTCTGAAAAAAATTGAGGTCTTCTTTCAAGCTTAACATTATGCAGCTAAAGATTAAATTACCCCAGTTTTCTTTGCTTTCTATGGATTAGGAATAAATATTTTTCTCTTCCCTTCCAAAGGGTAAAAATAAAGATAAGACAGTTCTGTTCTTTTCATTTAAATTAGGAAAGTTTGAGAAGAGAGCTTCAAGTAGTGAATCATGTTATCATGGATAATAAAACTGCAATAAAAACTGCAGTGCACCCTTTTCAGAGTGAGGCCATTCTGATTAGACACTGTGATACACGAATTCCTGTCACAGCACTGTAGCTTAAGGTGGATACATGACTCACAAATGGTGAACCCTGGCAAATCATCCATCAAGTGATGTTGAGATTCCATCAGGGAAAGCAGCCTCAAATAACTTTTTTTCCCCTTTATTATAATCCATCACTTCTTGTTGTGTATCTCCTAACACTCTTATATTGACAGACATTCTTGTAACTTTTTTTCCCTTTGTATTTCTTGGGAGAACAAAAGCATAACATTGGGGCCATTCCCACATGCTGCTTTGCAGAGCTGGCATGAAGCACACGAAGTCAGGAAATGCTATGAATGAAATATCATTATTCAAAGAGCCCAGCCTTGATTCTACTAAAACTCTCTGGAATTCTCCCCTGGAAATCCATGGAAGCAGGATTAGTGCCCAGGTCTGCAGCCCAATCAATTGTTATTAGCAGAGGCTGCCAGTGCTGCGGGTGCAGGCTGCAAGATGTTAAGCATCAGCTGCAGATCACCTCTCCCATGTTGGCACACAGATGTTTTCTGATTCTGCTGTGAACTGTTGAAGTCTATAGATCAATAAAATTTGAAGACAGAAAGGGCAAGGGTCAAGCCAGCTCTGTCAGGTTCATACAGATTAGGAAAAAGAGTGTGAGGCTGCGGTCTTGGGCAGCTGAGGGAGCTGAGTTGTTTCCTCTGGGGAAAAGGAGGCTCGGGGGCCAGTGTTGTTTGTGAAAGGAGGTTATAGACAGGTGAGAGTTGATCTCTTCTTCTAGGTAATAAATTTCTTCACTGAAAGGGTGGTCAAGCACTGGAACAGGCTGCCTTGGGAAGTGGTAGGATCACCATCCCTGGGAGTGTTCAAAACACGTGAATATGCTGCTCAGGGACACAGTTCGGTGTTAAGGGTCACAGTGCTGGGTTAATTGTTGGACACTTACTGGTCTTTCCCAACCGTAATAATTCTATGGTTCTGTGATGAGAGATGCTGAGTCTTAGTCTGCTCCTTCTCGAAACAAGCACTGAGCTCAAGTCCCAGAAATTCCCTGAGAGGCCAGAACATCCTTTCGTAAACCACTGACCTTTCTTCTTGATTATCTTTGTGAATTGGTGCTGTCTTTCAGTTAATAGAACTTTGTAATCAGGGAGCTAAGAGGGATAAAAGAAAATGACAAATTTTGCTGCTGGTTAGATGTTAATGTGAGTCCTGAATGCCTTTTAAATATGTTATTCTAAATCTGAGGAAACAGAGGAAAGCTCTTGTATGTATTAAAAAGCCTAGGAAAACAAACAAAATAACATTTGGTTGATGAGATTGAAGGATGTGTTGCATGACTTGAAACTGGACGGATACAGAAACCATTTATAAGTGCAAAATTACAATGCTTTTGTATACTTTTGTGTGCTTTTTTTTGGGGGGGAGATTTACTATTTTAAATATAAATCCTCTTTGTAAATATTACTACACTGCAAATGACTTTGGATTTTGTCCTGTAGCTGAGACTGAAAGAGAAATTCAAACAGCAGAGTATTTCTGGAACTGAACCTTATTACTCTTGTTCCTTATTGAGAGTTAGCGCAGCTCCATGTCATCTCTAAATTTATTCTCTCCTTTTGGTAATACATTTGCAGTGGTAAACAGAATAGTTCAATTCTGTACTGTTTCCTGCTGTCTATACTAATGGCTCAGGGAGAGGTTGGTGTGAAGCCATTTTTGGACACTTCACAATATCTGTCCACTTGAACACTCCTATATAATATTTTTAAAGTATGAAATGCACTTACTATAAAATATAACCGGGCGAGCTAGTCCTATTTTGGAATCTTTGGATTAAAACCCCAGCCCTTCAAGTGAATCTCTCCGTGCCTCAGGTCTCAGAGAGGGTGCCCCCAGCCAAGAAAATTCAGGCTCCACATCCTGAGGTGTGACAGTCTTTCCATACTAGAGCATATGGTTGATAACTTTGTCTCAGGCATTACTGGCGTGTTTTACATGAGGGTGAGAGCTCCGTGTCTCCTAATCTTTGCTCAAACTCAGCTGTCATTTCTACAGGGGCTGTTAAGAAATAGTGAAGATATTAAACAAATGCTATCAGCACTGTCATCTGACCACAAATTCAAGGGCCTCGGGAGGGCATTTTCCTATGTTAAGCATTTTCCTAAACACTGTGGACGTATTCTTCTAGGACACCTCCTGTGAAATGGTGTTTACCTAGTGCTTTGTTTTGAAAGGATTTAAGATAGGCAAATTACAATTTGGCTTTAGTGAGTGATATTTGTCAGTTCATTTGATTTCTTAATAGAGAAATGAAAGTATTATGACAGTATGTGAGAAATTGCTTATTCAAGGCCATAGAAGAAGTGAGCTGCTACAAACAGCCCTTGCTCTTGTTCCTGGCAACGGACTAGTTGGCTTTGAGAGCAGAGTCAACTGGACACACAGAATAAGGTGTTTAATTAGGTTAACCATATTCCTTTAAGCCTTCCTGCAGAACAGGCTCTGAGGTGCCAGGTGCTTTCAAAGAGGGGGCAAGGAGAGACTCCCATTAATTGACAGCAAATTAAGCTAATTTCCCCACGTTGGGTCTTTTTTGCCCAAGAAGGTCATTGGTGATCAATGTCTCCCTGTCCTTACCTCAACCCAGGAGCCTTTTATTCTATTTTCCTCTTCCCTGTCCGGCTGAGGAGGGGAGTGATGGAGCAGCTTTGGTGTGCACCTGGTGTCCAGCCTGAGTCGACCCATCACAGATGTTTCCACCTTTGAGTTAAACATCTGTCCTACAAAGTTGTGTAACTAAACTGTTCAGATCTGGCACCAGGTGAAGCATCATAATCCTTGGAAAACTGTACACGGGGTATCCCAGCCTGTATTTTGCATGCAGTTGACATGTACTTTTTTGTGGAATGATTTAGTCCTGGTAATTTTTATTTTACCTTGTGCAGCATATTTAACTGCAAATGTAGCAGGCATTCTTTGGTATTTAATCCTATGACATCTGTGAAACCACCACTTTTGAAGATATGAGCAAGGGGACACCAGATTCAGTATTCTCTCATAGATGAAGTTTATGGAAAGATCCATCAGTTGCGCCAGATTTGTCTTTCAGAATGCTCCATTTTATTTGCAGTTAAAGTGAGGGTGTGATGGACTGGGATACAGATGAGATTTGTAATTCACCTGTAGTGAAATTGTGACATATGGTGGATTTGGTTTAAAAAAAGAATGGTTTGTGCTTTGAAGCCCAGTGATGACGATATAAATCAGCTTTTAGTTATATTGTAGCTGTGTTTAACTCAAATTATTTTTGAGACACTAGTGCTAAAGTGGAGCCTAGTTTAACATTTGTTGTAAAGTCAGAGAAACTCGCTTCTTAGTCTTCTGTTGGTAAAGGTTAAATCCTGTGTTGGAGAACAGTGCTTTCAAAAATCCCAATTGTACTTCATATGTCATTTCAGTGTGATGTTCTTTTTCAAGTTTTTTTCCTGTGTGTTATTTTCTCACCTCAGTGCAGTCTGTTGCTGTGCATTCAAATGAAATACACTGTTAAGATGTATAATACTTGAAAGCCTCTGCTCTAAAGTCCAGTGAGACGCATTTTCTCTTTTGCTAGTAGATAGTGGTAACGTAAGTCTCTAATCTCATTAGTTTACAAAAAACACCCCATAGCACCTGCATGCTTTTAAAAAGCAGGAAGTAGAAGAGACATGATTAAGTTGGTAAAAATTGTAAGGAAAATGTTTCTTTTGCAGTAACAATGCACTTACATTAGTTCAGTATTAATGTTCTGGAAGACATGGGGAGAGTCTTTGATACTGAAGTTAATATGCTCATGTTCTGCATAAAGAAAGTTAGTGTTGACATTAGTATGTTGGTGACAGAACTACAAAATGCCATATTGATATTTTTTACTATTTATAATTTTCATTTCTCAGTATCCTTTTGGTGGTTCATCTTATCACCCTGAATGAGACAAGCTAGCAACTTTGGTTTTGTTTATGATTATTCTCAGGTGTGTTTTGTTGTTCTTGGCAATTACAGAATCTATAAACTCTTCATAGACATGTTTAGTAAGCAGCATTTTTATTTTATTCAAGCCTTTAAATTTGACAGAAATTCATTTATTTGATATTTTTATGTAATTGTCTGTGCTTGTGTTAATACTGTTTTCCAGAAGATTAAGCATATGCTATAGAATCTGAATTCCAGGTTTTGAGAGAAAATTGCTGAATATTTCAGTGTTTGCTTTAGACAGAAAATTAAGTTTGATAGGGGACAGACAAGAAGCAAATGGTAAGAAAATAATTGTCAGCTGAACTCTCCATATATTTGCCATTCACCTGAGCAATTTTCTCCTCGTTTGTAGGTCCGTCTTATGCTTCTGGATGTCACAAGTTCCTTATTCCTTTGTGCTATTCTTAAATGTAAATGTCAGCCTAAATTTGCTTCTCAGCCTGTTTTGTTGAAAACATGGAAAAAGGCTAAAAGGTCAATCATATTTATCTTAATGCAAATTATTTTCAGTAATTGTATTTTCACTCCTCATTGATTCTAATGGGACATAATATATGTGCCCTGAAATCAATATAAAATACACAGTACTATTTATAGCATTATGAGTTAAAAAGCAAAAATTTCTGTTAATATTCATGTGATTTGTGTATGTGGTATATTAGCTGTGCAGTGTAATTTATCAGCTATGGTACACTGAATCCCCCTTGAAATCAGTGAGAAATAGATATGTGACTGTTCACTGTGCTCACTTACTGTAATATTTTGGTTATTTAGTGCTGCTAAGGGTTTATTACCAATATTCTGTCCCCTTTCTCCACCTCCTGGGAGTGGGCTCTCTGAAATTCAGTGCTTTTCCAAACTATCCACTCAAACACATCCTTCAGTAGCGCATCCTTCAGTTGCATCTTCTGGAATGTTAATGACTAGTACTTCCTTAGGGTTATCTTGGTTTTCATCCTGAATGTCAGGTAGCCTGATGCAGTGAACACAGCATTAGGCATTCCAAGTATGTAGACAGAACTTTGATCTTGTACTTGGTTAGAATTTATTAAATGAAAATGTCTTGCATTAGGTTCTGGTGTCCTGGAGTCAGTACCAAATTCATACCTGACTTCTGTGGGGCATCTTAAGTAATAAATGCTGAAATATATTCTGGGATTCTGTTGTTACTGAAGGGAAAAAAAATATTCTTTACTTTGGGACATGCAATCACTTGTCTCCAGCAAGCTAGGAGATACATTTCCTTTTGCTTCACTTCCCAAGAACTTCCAGTTCTGTAGAATTGAAAGCCATAGTCATGCTAGCATGTAGGCTGTTGAGCTGTTCTAATAGTTGTAGTTGTATCAGTATTTTGTTTAGTAATGTATGTGACAGGCGTGAGAGGTTGTACTGTAGACCTGCAGATTTAAAAAAGGGTCCTCAAGGGCTGAGCTGCTCTAGCTTGAGCTGTAATGGACTGGTATCTATGGCAGAATGGATTTATAACTGGAGAGATATATGCAGAGTGATAGAATTTAGAATTATTTAGGTTGGAAAAGTCCTCTAAGATCATCAAGTCCCACTGTTAACCCAGTACTGCCAACTCCATGTATATATATGTGTGTGCGGGTGTGTGTGTAAGTATATATGTATATATAAATGAAATTGTATCATAGATTGTTGTACCGTGCACACTGAAAACAGTTTTGGTTCCTGGAATATAAGAAAAACTGAAATATGGAGGAACTTGTGTCATGAATCTTAACACTGTAGCAATGGGCTTCTTGAATTAGAAACTTGACTTGTTCATATCCCAGCTACTTGCAGCTTTTCAGTGAATTGATTAAACACCTGTCTCCTATCCTATACAATCATTAGCATAACCTCTAGCTTTTTGAAATCATAAAAAAATGTTTCGGGCTTTGTAGCTTTCCTTCCTTTTGGAGTAAAATTCTATGGGTTTGGGTTTTTTAAGTTATTTTCAAGATTCTGGTTTAAGTTCAACTGCTCTGAACACAATCTAGTATCGTTTGGTCTTTTGAGCACTTCAGCAATTTGGTCAAATGATTCCTACTGTCTGCATGAGGCTGGAACTAACACAGTTCATATCCTTTCCTCTGTAAGTTAGGTCTTTCACATTGCGTGTAAGAGAAGTCCTTTTCCGTGTTCTTTTGTGTTCTCTACAGGATTTCACTGGCGTTTTGCAAGCGTGTCTGGAGAGTTGATGTACCTTTGTATTAACCTAGTTCTTGGTATTTTAACTCTTCATATAGAAATGTGATACAGGGTCTGTTTTTATGCACAGATCTGAGGAATGGAGTATAATTCAAACACTTTTTAATCAACAAGTGCAATTTCATTACCTCTACTAGCTCAATTACCTCTGCTGGTTTTGTATTTTAGAAGACTGGGATTGAAATTTTCCTCCCTGTAGCAGTAGTTTGAAAGTCAGAGGAGCAGCAGTGGCAGCAGCCACAGCCCTCTGTGTGCTTCTCATCCTGCCGGGTGCTGTGCCTGCGGTTCACCCCAGAGTCATCCCGTGTGGGGTTTGTGCTGTGTAGGGTTTGGCTGTGTGGGGTTTGTGCTGTGTGGGGTTTGTGCTGTGTGGGGTTTGTGCTGTGTGGGGTTTGCCCTCAGTGGAGTTTGTGCTGTGTGGGGTTCATCCTGTGTGGGGTTTGTGCTGTGTGGGGTTCATCCTGTGTGGGGTTCATCCCGTGTGGGGTTCATCCCGTGTGGGGTTCATCCCGTGTGGGGTTCATCCCGTGTGGGGTTCATCCCGTGTGGGGTTCATCCCGTGTGGGGTTCATCCGGTGTGGGGTTTGTCCTCAGGGGAGTTTGTGCTGTGTGGGGTTCATCCTGTGTGGGGTTTGCCCTCAGGGGAGTTTGTGCTGTGTGGGGTTCGTGCTCCAGCCCCGTCCGTCAGGCGCTTTCTCTCCTGTAACACCTCGTGCTGTATTATCTGGTTGTCTGGTGGGTGGAGTGAGCTTTGATCACTGTCCTTTCTTAACCAGGTTTTGATGTCAGGAAGAAAGCTGATGAATGTTTTTTTTCTGCTCCTCTGTGAGGAGATACGTTTGAAGGACCGTGAGTCATGTTCCCACTTACTGAAGAAATTTGCTTTAAAAATTATCTCATATCAGTATCCATTATATTTTCTAGTACTCTCTTTGAGACTTCTGGATTTTGTCTACTCTGTAAATGTAGTTTTCTTCTTTCGTATTAACTCTTAATGAAATTTCATATTTTCTTACCTTTAGCCCTGTCTTCTTCTTTGCTTTCTACTTCCTGCTTCTGCTTGCTTAGGTAATCCTGTTTGTTTTGTTTGACTTCTGCCTTTCAGTTTTCCCAGACTTCAGTTGTACCTTTGTGCTAAGTATGTCTTGGTGACTTATGGCACTAATCAGGGCTTATGATGCTTGTTTTGCCTATTACATGTAATAAGGATCAATACCTCAGCTTGACTCTGCCTAAGACTTGCACACCTTTAAACAGAAATTAGGTTTGAGCCCCATAACTCTGGCTAATGCTAGACATCACATCTGTATTCCAGCTACTGAGGAGAGCTTTCCTGTTCAGGAGCAGATGGAGATCTGGAGGACTGTAGCTCCTCTGTGACCATGGTCAAATTACCCAAAATTCTGAGCTCAAAAAGGGCAGGCCTCCCTGGAGTAAATCTAGTCAGGCATCCAGCCTGGAGCTGGGCAGAATTTCTTGATCCTGTTTAATTGTACAGGTCTGTCTTTAAACTGTGTTTCTGTGGGTGCATTTATTTTGTCATAGAAAGTCTTAATCCTTAAAAAAGAGGGGGTTTAGATTTAAGCATCGAACAAATCTGTGGTTTATTACAAACTACACTGTAATACAAGTAAAGTTAAATTTGATGCCAGGTACCCAAATCTTCATATTAGTTACTAAATAAAAGCTATTCTATATGGTCAGTTATTTGCAGCTGTAAATAGTCTTTGTTATTATGTATCAGGAGCATTTATGGATGGCTTGTTTGCTTGACTACAGTTATAGATATGTTCCCACAGCAGTAAACATTTGTTTTTCCCTTGTAGGTGATTGCTTGGAGAACAAAACTTGCCTTCTAAAATCCTGATGAAGTTAAGTGTCAGGAATAGTCCAGAATATAACAAATGTTATTTTAGCTATTTGTTGGATAAATTAATAGCCTGCACTTTTGTAATTTTTTAATGGGCATTCATAAATAACCTGTGGGAGAGAGGTAATCCGTTTGAGCATTGCTGTATGTTGTCCTAAAATGAGGCTGTGGTTTGGTGACTGTAGTTTGTGGAGAAATTAATGATACTGAGTATACAAAATTACTTTAATATGCAGTAGATTTGCCTGTGTTTTGAAGATCAAAGAAAGCATAAACATGAAAACAAATAGGATCTATTTACTTATTTTGCTCTAAGATAAACTGGAATCCCAAATGAAATTAAATTTATTTTAATTATTAATTTAATGTCAAATAACTTGCATGGCAAGAGTGTTTCTTCAGTTAAGTGAATGGAATGGATCTGAAAGGGTTGCATATAGTTCATGCACTTCGTGTTTACCAGTGAGCCATGTTATAATAGTAGTGAGAGGATGAGTGTCTTTCATCATTCTCCCATACCATACTGTATATAAAGGGATCAGCCTTAAAAAATCATACTTCAATATCAGTATATCTGGCTTCTTGTAGGACAACCTACCAGAAAGCAAAAACATTTCAAAAAAATATTTTAAGGTGGTTTTTTTTGATTGTAGATATTTCAAAACCAGATTTTTATATTTCATATAACATATTTTTATATATGGAATTTTTCTTTTAAAAAAAGCATTTTAGGGAAACCAAGTAAACCTGATATTGAGAGGAAAAGCAGTTTACAGGAGGCTTAGGTTTTGCTTGTTTTTCTAAATTAACAATTTTCAAAGCAGGAGTGTTTTTGAAGTATTTTCTGTGAAGAGAATCTATGTTCAAATTGTGACCATAATCAGTATTTTGCTTTTCGTCAAGAGGAATGGGTTAGTAATGACTATGATGGGACATTAGTTTGAGAGGTAAAAATGTGCCATCAAGAACTTGTATTCTTGCAAATCATTCATTGCCTTTCACAGTCCTGTTAAAATGTTTTAAGTTTGACCATTGAATATACATAACTGAAATATTTACCTACATCTGTAAATATTTCAGGCCAGGACTTAACTAGCTCCTTCCAAACAGTTCTCCTTGACTCTTAGTGCATTCACTGTAGCATTTCAGATTCTGAAATGGATAGAAACTCCTGAAAACCCAAGACTTATTTTGTAGTCTGTAATGTTCTGTTATGAACAGGCATCTGATGCAGTAATTCAAGTTCCAGTGTTACAGTATGTCAGGGGTTCAGTGAATAATCAGGGCAAGTCACATTTCTCTGTACTAACAAATTGGGTGTTTTCAAGTGTACCATATTTTCAACTTGATAAATGTTTAATGATGACAGCATTTAATTATGTGTTCAAATTCCAAAGATTGTGTTTATCATGAATTATTTACCAGGATGAAGATTTTATTCCGTTTTTTTGTTCAGTGTGGATTACTTTAGGAAAAGGGACTTCAGAATTGATTTAATGCCTATTTAATACCTAACTGACTTTGGCTTTCTGATGCTTCATAAACCCTTTGTTGGGGAGGCTGGGGTGGTGGGTATATGTTTAGTCAAATATTTAATCTTTATTTCCAGATCTCAGGATATTCTGAGTTGGAATGGACCCAAAAGGATCACCAAGTCCAACTCTTAAGTTGGCCCATATGAAGGTTGAACCCACTCCCATTTTCAGTTTAATCTTGTACCTTCAAGATATGAAAGTGCGTGCATTTTTGTGCATTTACGGTCATAGTCTGTTTGAGAAGGATCAGAATAAAGGACAATATCTTTTAGAACAGAGAGATCAATTGGTTCTGTGTGTAAATCAGCATACACTCCTCAAATGCTTCAAAGTACAGGTTATAAAATGATTGATTTTTTTTTTTTTAAAGAAGGTTAAATTCTACTTATTACATTTGATTGCATGGGTCAAGCTGGGCTGAAGTACCCTTTCTGTAGGTGTAGTAGATTGCTGTGAGTGGAACAAATTAGAGTTACTTTGGCCAGAGAGCTGGAAAGAAATGAGCACCGGGATGTTGTTGGTGGGGTAGGGTCCCTAGGGAATTGCAATAGAGAACCTTTTCTGTTACTGTGTATTTATTTTAAAGCACAAGAGGGGAACAAAGCCCAGATTTGCTGGGAAGTCTATCACCATGTGGTAAATAGATCAATTGCCAGACCTAAAGAATTTGAGGACTAAGTCAGATGAAAGACAGTAGATAAGGCAAGAAGTTGCAGGTAAAGCATAAAGTAACTGGTGACTGTTACAGTATACTTGTGTCTGAGCTCTGAGAAGTTCTTTGGAGTGCTAAGTGTCATAGATGCTGATTATCTCATATTGATACAGTTAAATGCTAATTTAAATTGTGTAACTGTGTAAAACACCAGAAAAAAAGTGAAAAAGGAAGTTGAAGCATCAGGGGATAAAATAAGTAACTGAACTACCTACAAATGTCTGTGCTGCTTATATGTGCCTCTGCAGTGAAAGGTTCCTACAGTAGTGCAAAATGTCTTGAAGGTTCTAAACTCCTGTAATCCAGAGTGATTTGTTTTGTTAGTAGGAAGGAGTCTCTCAATACAATAGTGAGGATACGTGCCTGGGTATGGTAGAGAGAACAAAATGTTTTACAGTGTTTAAAAATATACTAGATGAGATTATTAACTACTTACTAGGCTGCAGAGGAAGGTTGGAATACTTCAGAGCACTGATATCACAGCAACATGTCTGATGCATGTGAAACATCTACTGTGGGGATTACCTCATATGTTGGATACATTTTTTCGTTAATGTCTGTATGCCTGTGTCTTTCTTAGGTAAACCATCTTGTGTCCTTGTATTTGGTTGTGATCCATTAAGAATGCAAAAGGCCGTATTTTTCATACTGCTCCAGCATCTGTAGAGGTATCATTTCAGGCACACGGTGAGAGGGGAGTTTTTAGTGGCATTTAGTGGCATATGAATATTAAAGAATTTTGGCATGATAAATTTAATTTTTGAAGTATGTTCTGAAGGAACAAGCTTAATATTTAGAATAAGTTTTGAAAGAAAGATTCAGCCTCATTTGGGTTTGCTGTTGTGACGCTGCTCATCAGCTGTGTAACACTGTGAGGTACTTCAGCATCTGTCAGACCTGTAATCTGATGAGCTATACTTGGAATAAACCTGAGTTGATGAAACAATCAGTGAGCCTTTGGCTCTCTCAGAACTGCTTAGTGAAAATCTAGCTGCTCTTTGCTCATGTAGAGACACAGAACTCTGTGCTCTATATACTAAGGCTGAACCATGGAGATTTTTGCACTGTGCCTGACCATTACTTAATGCTAATAGCTGCTAAGGGCATGGTTGCCTCATTAGAGAGAGCCTACATCCTTGCAAACATTAGAATTGTGATTATGTAAATACTTCAGTATTTGCTGACAGGTTGGGGGGTTTCTTATTGATATTCCAGACAGCTCTGGTCATTTTTCCATAGATATCAGTGGTGCAGTGACTGCTAAATGCAGAAGAATGATTGATTCAAATTTATGCATGTTAATTTTCAGACTTCTGTCTAGACTCCATAAAATTAACCCGTCATCCACGGAGATACAGCTGAATTTCAAGGTATTGCTTGACACAGCCTGACACGTGCTCATGTGACACATCGGCACAAAAAGCAGTGCCTGCTTGAAGCGTAGCTGATGTATGACACATACAATACCCTATTTGGAATATACTATTCCATGCATTTAGCTGTAATAAATGTACTTAATGTGATTCAGGGAAACCTTCTGTTGGAGAAGGATTTGTACAAACCGATTGATGTGATTACTTGCATGTATCAGATTTTGGGATTGGTCCTGAAGTCTGTGGATTTATTTGAAAGTATGGTCAAGGTTTGTGGCTTTCATCTGCAAGCAGGCAAGAATACTACAAAATAAACTGGTGTAGTGTTATACTTAGTGACTTGATCTAAAATCTGTCTAATAATTCAGTGAAATTCCAGAATGTCTTTGGCACTCTACATTAGTATCAAGTAATTATCTCCAGCTAAGATAAAATGAGGGTCAAGATTGGTTCTGGCTCTTAGAGCTGGAGTGTTGCTTGTGTTATGGAACATGTTGATTTAAAGCTGGATTAGGAAGGGATAGGAAAAAAAAAAAGATTCTCCGAAGTGAATTGCATACTGACTTCTTTGAAAGACTGGTCTCAAGTTGTTTTCAGAAGTTAAAGGAGGGTTATTGGCAATTAAATCTATGTTGGCTGGACAGACACAAGCTGCCATAAATTGCTATTAGTAGAATACTTCTTTTGTTGACCTTGGTATCTCTTGTTTAAGGCTCTTAACTAGAAAGATCACATTTTTTAATTATAAAATGATTACACTAGGTTTGTAGTTTGGAATTTTGTAAAACTCATCAAAATTATACATTTGGGAGAGAGATCATAGCCTGCTATCTTATCCTGACATGCTTCAGACTAGTAAAATTGTAAATGATGCCTCTTGGTTAGTGTGGCTGGGTGTAGCCCTGCCGTCATGGAATCATTGTGCTAAGGAGCGACAGGCAATGCTATCTAAAAGTTTTGTCTGGTACCTTTAAATCTAGTAAATACTATTTGACCTATGTATTCTTTATCTGATGCCTAATTTCAGATCATTGGGTATGAAACTGGTGTTGCTGTGGGTGTCTTGCTGGAGCACAAACATTTTCAGGGCCTTCCTGCCCAGCCTTTCCTTTATGACAGGACCCTTTCTCTTCTTCATGTGTGTTCTCCTCAAAACCTGCAGACGCTTTTTGCGGGGGTCAAATAACAGTTCTGCTTTTGCCTTGGAGAAGGATGTGAGCAGCTCTTCCCACCACTCCTGTGGCCCAGGAGTCCCATCTGAGCCCAGCCTGGAGCCCAGTGACACTGACACCAGCCCTGGAGGGGAGAGCTGCCTGTGCCCGGGGCTGGGGCTGCCCCTGGCTGTCCCATTCCCTGGCTGGAAAGGTGAGGCCCTGCCCTGCCAGCTCCGTGGGGAATCCCCCCTGCCTCTGCATCCCAGGGAGCTGCCGGACCTCGTTGGCACACAGCTGCCACAATAGCATCGTAGGATCAGCACCTGCTAGTTTCAATATAATTCAGTATTTCATGGATTTAGGACCCTGATTTTACAGTGATAGCAGCATATTAGCCATCACCATGGGAAGGGATCAAGCTGCACAGAACAATATTAATGCTTGAAACAGTTTGAAAATGTTCAAAATTCTAATATGAGATTATTTTCTTCACTGAGGAGGGTGCTGCAAATCTCAACTGATAGATTGTGTGACTAAGCCAATTTCTTTCCTGTGTGAATACATTAACTGTGATGATAATACCCTGAGAAATCCAGAGGGTCAGTTCTTCAGAAGTTTGATGAAAATTTGCATTTATTTCAAACAGATATCAGTGTCTATCTGTTTGAAGATCTAGGCCAAAATATTTTAAAATCCACAACATTAAATAGGAATAATGGAATTTAACATGTTTTTTGACTGTGACTCCATGTTAGGTGAATGTATTGGTTGTCTGTCCATCACTACTGTGATTCTCACCTAACTCTCTAAATTAGTATTTATGTGGAGATTTGTTTGAGTTAATCACATTTTTATAATGCCTCCTGTAAATCCAAATATAAAAATATATTCTCAGCTCTTCATATTCCTTTCTTCTAGCATGAGAGGAATGCTTTAGAGTATGAATTTGCATCAGAATAATTCATAAAGCAGTTTGTTTCAGGGCTATGTATTTCCTTCCAAGCCCTCTCACAAAGTAGCCACAGTAGAATTACGAATATTGAGGAATTTTTTGAATCACTTGTACAATTGTCCTAGTGGGGGCAACTTGATTCTGGACAGGGATTTAGTAGATCGTAGGTGTAGGTTAGGATTGCAGGAGGCATTGCCAGAGAATGCAGCTGGAGATAACAGTGCTCAATGCCAGGGACGAACAACACAAACACCAACATGAGTTTCCACGCCCTGTAGAGTTGGTGAAGAGATCCAAGCAGAGTAAGACAGACATTATGTATGTTCAGCCCAGCACATCACAGCTAACAGGAGAAATAGATTGGTGTCTGAATCTGGACTGTACCTACATCTACACCCAGTAGGGGAAGGTGCTGTATTTTCACAATAAAAATAGCTTTGGTTGTACTCACGAGTGGTGTTGGTGTTTCGGAGGAACACGTGTGGTTAGCAGGTAGGATGGTTCTGTCAGTGTGAGTAATTTCAGATTTACCAACAGATACTCCTGTCTGAGCTGCTGTCCTGCAGAGGTCTGTTGCTTTGCTTCTCAGACAGCTTTGCCTTGTAAACATTTTGGTTCTTATCAGCCCTGTCAGGAGGCAGACAGTCTGCTGCTGCTCTGTCTATACATTAAATTGTATTCTGAAAATGGAAATATTTGGAACACAAATGCTTTGAATAAATATTCGAAGCAGCAGAGTGATACAATGCAGCAAAAATAATGAAAATGCTAGGCTCAGTGTTGCAAAGTGATAACTCCGTTGAAAGCACCTTGTGGATGGTGGGTGTATTTCTGTTTCCTATAATTACACAATGTGGAGACCTATTAATGGAAAGCCTGTTTGTGCAAACCCTGAGGACATCACTGAGATGCAGAGTTCCCTTTGTGTTGATAATGGCATGCCTTTGGTGTACAAACAAAAGACAACTGCTTTTTTTTTTTTTTATGCTTTTTTAATCAAAAACCCCATTTTGCCCTTTTTTGTTAAAATGTGCCCTCTTTTGTTGAGACTGGTCTGTGTGCTCTTTTCATTCGATCATGTTCACATCCCTAATGGAAATAGTTGTCTTCTGCCATGGGCATAGATGTATAGTGTCAAGATACCTTATCCCAGAGATGTCCTGTATTCTTGCTTTCTAAGACTCACCTGTCATGGGACAAACACCTTTGTACCTCTAAGTCTTCATCCACATTAAGACAATTCTACCACTTTAATTACACTTTTATAATTAAACTATATGATTTCTGCACATGCACTGTGTTTCATTGAACACATTGCTTTTGAAATGTTTTTTTAAGATATCCATCTTACTCCTGTGTGTGTATAATCCTGCCTCTCAGTACCAGTAGTCCATTATGTGTATCTAAGTCCCTGATGGTGCATTGTATCCTCAAGTCATTTAGTCCTTTCTCTGTTCATAATGACATGACTGACCCCTCTGAGGCAATTCCTGGAAAGAAGATAACAGTTTTTCCCCCGACCTTGACCACCAGGCTGACTGTTGTGTTCAGATCTCCTGAGGACACTGTTCTGTTTCCCTCAGGAATGTGAAAAAGTAATTTCCCTAGATAACAGCCAAAAACCCAATTAAGCTTAGATTAAAGAAAAAGAGGATTTATTGGCATTTTATGGAATAGAGAGAAAAGGAAAATAAAAGATAGGAGATATTAAATTGCCTGAAGTAGAGACACAGAGTGTCCAGTTTCAAGTATTGCTCTTCAGTTTACTGAATAATTGGTGGGATTTTAGCTGGTTTTAATCACATAACAGTAAAAAACCGTCTCTCTAACAGCCCAAAGCCATGTCTGTCTTTTTCTGTCAGAGCTGGAAAACCTGTGACATGCTGTCTTTGAAACACTGTGCGAGGATGGAAAGCCCCCTCAGTGACTTGGTCTCTGAATTTGATGTGAAGGTGTCAGTAGTTACAAAACATGTTTATTTGCCCTGTGGGGTGCTACAATACATGCAAATTGGGCCAAGTGCACAAGATTTTCATTTCCATTTTCCTGGTACATTGCATTGCATCGCATGATTTTTTTAACACCTTTTGTACAATGTATTTCACATCTCATTGTCATCTTCCAGAGGATCCATTGTCTTCTCATTACGTGTTTGAATGGGACACTAGGTACTTCCTAGTTTGAAACACAAGAACATGAATTATTTGCATATTTTTAATTAACCCTCTCTTTGTGTAGATTAAAATTGCCTTTAGTAACTGTCAGGTTTCTTGGCCAGTTGAATAAACAGCTTCTTGCATGCATTTCGATTACTGAACTATTATATTGCTAATGAGACTAAACAACAGTTTCTCGGAGGCAATCTTAATTTAGCAATTTCATTCACATTTTTATACAGGTACAGTGTTCCAGCAATGTAATTAATGGTGCCATCTCAGCTTTAGAAGTGGATAGAGAATTAAAAATCAGCATGACAAATACATCAGGTATAATTCAAATTGTGAAGACATCTTATAATTTATCTGAAGTTACTCTCATACCACTGAGTCCCAAACTGCTTTACAGTGTGTACACAGAATATACATTGTACAGACCATTCTGCCCTCAGAATGCAGCAGCCAAATATGCAGTATGTGACTTGGGAAGGTTTAGTCATGGCCAGAACACAATTGTTGTGAACCAGATGTGCCATCTTCATCTCTGGGAGCAGCCAGGACTTTAGGGCTTTTATGGCCTTGTTGGGAGGGTTTCCTCATGACGGATGGAGTGAGCCTTGAAAGGTAAAAGGCTGAGCTTACCAGTCTTACCCATATTCCTACCAAAACCAATGTTTATATGTACAATTGCAAATTTTGAAGTTTCAGCAGCATACAGAATGCTCTGCAAAGTTGTGGTCTGATGGACAGCTGCAAAAGCAGTGGGAAAAACAGCAGTAGGATGATGTAGTTGCACTGTTTTAGAATTTTCCTTTCTCTCTCATGGAGAATATAGATAAACTCTACTCCTTGTACTTTCTTAATCTCTGTGTTTTGTGTTAGATGTTGTATAAGCTGTGACCAATGGTCTTAGGAGGTGGATTTGCTCCTGACCAGTAGTTACTAGTTTAATAGCGCATATAAAAAGACGTTTTTGTAAATAAAGTTCTCTTCTTCGCCATTTTGGATCCTGTCTGCCCAACTTCCTTGCCAGCTTCCACAAATCCCACGAATAACAGAAATCCAGCCAACAGGATGATTTGTAAATGAACCTTCCATCTTCTGTAGTTAGAGAGAGGAAATGTGATTAGAAATAATTCACTCCACTATTAAAACTAGGGCTCAGCTTTTTGGCCAGATAGTTCAAATATGACTTTGGAGGTATTGTATTAGGAAAGCAACCAAAGAAATTCCAGGGTCAAATGTAAAACAGCCTCAGGAATGTCAGAGGGTTGCATTTGCAAGTCAAGAAGACATTGAAGGGGATCTAATTATAGGCTTAATTGCTGTAGGTAATGACAATTTGAGCTACTATATTTAACATAGCCTGGATAGTATAGCTGAGGTCATCCAACAAATGAATCAACAAATCCAAAGCAGATTTTCAGGAAATATTTGGAAAAAGAGGTCCTAGACCCACTGAAGCCAAGAGGATTTTCATCAGTGAGCCAGGTTTTCCAGCAGAGTCCAGATTTTACCCTTAGGACAGAAAGGCTGTGGCTTTGCTTCAGAAAACATCTTCAGTGTGATTATTCATGAATTCCTAATAATGTATCTGCGTATCATTTTGCTGGAGCAATGCCCATGATACTCTGTGGGCTTTAGAGCTGGAAGTTGGTCCAGCAAGCTCTGGTCCCATTACCAGACCCATTGCTGGTCTGTGTGGTGGCTTTGGCTGAGGAATGTGTGAATATTTTATGATTATTTGCTCCTTAGTCTCTCTGCATCTAAACTACCAGTCTGTCTTCATAAAAAGCTTAAACATCTCTGATGAATAGTCCTATATAAGTGTAGTAACTTGATGCTCGGAGTGGAGACAAACAAGGCCCAGTGAAAGGCTTGACTTGGATGGGTGAAGTTCGTTGTATTTACTGCATTCCTACTTGTCCATATTTGTAGTTCACAAAAGTGGAAACAATGTGATATTAGTTCATGGTCTATAAAACAAAATCACATTTTTAGTCTTGCATTTCAGTTGGTCTCATTTTTATGAACTTTGCAGTTGTGTTTCATTTGGGATGTATTTGGCTGCTTGACAAAGTGACTGGAGATTTATAATTCCTTATTAGTAACTCAGGGCTCTAAAGGGAATAACAGAGTACTTATTTACTTTTCTAGGTCAGACTCATGATGTAGGAGTTTAATGAACTTCTGCTAAACAGGAATTGAAGCAGAATTAAAATCTCAGAGTGCATCTGTCCAATAAGGTTATTAATCTTATTTTCTATAGGTTAGTTATTTTTTACTTGCACGAGGTGGTTTAGGCTGCATTTTCTAAGTAATCAGCCAAGAATATGAGACTGTCATACAGAACCTGGTATTAAGTCAATGCACTGATGTGATTTTGCTCTGAAATTGCATTATGTCAAATGACTGTATTTATGTATCAGTGTTTAGGGCAGTAAGATCCCAGTTCACACGTGCTGAAAAAGAGTTTGTGATTCATGTTAGCAGTCTAACTAGTGCTGCAATTTTGATGCCTCTCAGATGTTTGTGTCAGTAAGGTGGGCACTTCGCTGTCAAGAACACATTGAAATCTATCTTCAGGAGTAAAGGAACACTATTTATGTGTCCCTGTTAGTGTGAAGGGAATACAGTGTTTCATATTCTTACAGGAGATAAACATTGGGATTTACTTGATGCTACAAAATTAATGATGGAGATAAAGATGAGTGAAAGGAAGACAAAAACATGTTACATAACTAGAGTCATGCTTTGCACTGGATTTGTATGGCAGGAAATAATATCTCCTCTTAAATGAAGAGATTGTATAACATTCAGAAAGGTCTGTGAATCAAATGGCTAAAACAATAATATACTTGAAGTATTTCAATTGATACTGTTAAGACTTAGAGATGTAATTGTGTTGACATAAAATGCCAAATCTCCTTGGTTTATGCAGTATTCAGTAAATATATATACATTAACATAGGTGTAAGACAAAATACAATTATCTGGGGGGAAAAGACCAAAAAACTTAAATACAAAACAAGAGATAATAGAAAACAATGAGCAAGGGGTTGTCTTAAATATCTGTCGTTATGCTTATTCATAACTCTGAGGAAACACCTTCCTTCATACTGTCCTAAATGGTGGTCTTGAAATAAGTTCCTCTGCCCTTTTTTCAAAAACTGGAGATCAAGAGGAGGTTCTCTGCTTTACCATGGAGAGTAGCCTGGTGCTTAGCGTGCTGTTCTACAGTGCAGGGGGCAAAGCCTTCATTCTTCCTTGGTCAGAAGTATTTTACAATTCTTTCTCAAGGGTACAACCCTAATTTTAAACTCCGAACTCACATGGGGGTCAGACTACTTTGTATTTCTGGCTGAAGCTGTGCCTGTAGGCACAGAGATCCAAGCAAGTGGGAGTGTGAGCTGAATGCGGGGAAGAGCTGGGTTCAGCCACTGCTCTGTCTGCATGTTGTCCGAAGGCCATTTCAGAGAGCTCCTGGAGGCCCTCAGGGCATTGATAAGCTTCTTGAGCCATCAGGCAAACATGGTGTACAGTCTCTGTTCACCATCTCTTCTCCTTACTCACTCTTTGGCTTATTTCCGCACTAAGTAATGGAAAGGAGTATTGAACTTAAAATTTCGTTTTCTGCATTGCTCCTCATCAACCAAGTGGTCAACTGGCAGAGAATTTAGAATCCTAATGATACCCTGTGATAGAAGAGAGAAAGCACCTGGGGTCTAAATGTTGAGCTGAGCTCTAAGAGGTGTGGGAGAAAAACTAGGTTCTAAGAGATGTAGCCATTTTATTAAGCAAATTGATGTGGAAGAGAGGGAGGAGGGATTTTTTTAATTTGCTTTTCTGGTTTTGACCAGAGAATTGCTTGACTCAAAAGCAATAAACTACCATTATTCCTACTTGTAATAACCACTTAAGCAGAACTTCAAATAGTAACATGAAATTCCTACTTGGTAATAATCAAGCAGGGCTGTTCTCATGTGACAGCTAAGCAGAGAAGTGGATAAAGGAAGCTTTCAAAGCATTATTTGTCAGTCTGATTTCGTAGGTGGTCAGAAGAAGGACTGGTTGTAGTTGTTTGTTTGCCACAAAGAAAGAGTAAAGCAGTAGGAAATTCTAGAGCTTTTGAGGGGAATGCCTCATCTCAGTGGCAGTGGAGGTTGTTGCCTTCTGTAGGCTGTGAATAATGGGAATAATTTCCTGTGTGCTACTGTGGATGGTGATGGGAGGACATCGGACCCCAGAGCTGTGCTAAGGAGACATGTAGATGCTGAGAGAGGAGAAAAGATGTGATCACAGCCAGGCACAGTTGTTTTAGAAGAGACTGTAATGTAGAACTATTTGTAGTGTAAATCTGGTAGAATTTGGTGTGATTGAGGGGGATGATGCAACTTGCCTGGTAAAAAGCACTTTTTTACTGTATAGCTAAATCTCCAAGATTGCTTTTTTCCAACATAATATACTTGTTTTGCTATAACCGTAACATGTCTCTAGAATAAAAATTCCCTAAGAATGGGAAAGGCTGAATACAGAGGAAGATTTTCTCTCTTTCTCTTTGGGAGGGGTCAGTAGAGACAATAATGTGATAATAGCATTCCTATCCTTTTCATTGATACAGATTTTTTTTCCCGCTAAGATATATGAACTGCCTTGAAAACTGGGTCAGCCTAAATGCTGTCACAAGTGCTCATCACCAAGCATATATTGCTGCATACCTGTCACACTCGGCAGCTGGAACGAATTTCATGAAGAGACCAGGGTAAAAGGTGAAGCTCAGCAGGATTACTGGCTGTGAAAGAATCACCCTTTTGCAGTTTTTCTGGTACAAAACAAAGAAAATGGGCAAAATTGTGCTTAATACTGATAAACATAAATAATATTTGATGTTCTGTATTTAAACTGATATTTTTGTTAGTCAAATTTATTTGCATACATTTGGTAAATGCAGTATAATTCCCATGGTGGATTATTCCTGCTGCTTAAGAGACTGAATTTATTGACATATCTAGACATGGAAATTTACTGGAAATTGCGTAAAACCCTTCAGGGGTTGAAAGTTCTTTAAATGGAGCTATTTTCAGTGTAATGATGGGCTTGTTGATGATAAATTAAAATACTACAGATTTCCTGGTCACCAAGGAAGAGCTTTTTAGAAGATGCTCTTTCTTTTATGCCAGAGTGATGTTACACGGATGAAATCCATGGTGCCTGCTCATGGCATATCTTTTGCTCCAGCAACTCTTGATCAGGGTTCATGATAGCTTAGGATTGGAGCTGGAGAGCAGCAGCATCTCATCGTGGTTGTCCAGCAGTGCTTGGGAACGATGGCGGGTGTGATGGACGTGCCTCTGTGCTGTGTGTGAGCAGGGAGCTGGCCAGCCTGCTCAGGGCTCAAGCCTGTGCTCCCCTCACCGTGTGAACGAGCTGAAAGCATCCCTGGGACACATCACAGGCGTTTTTGTGGGGATAGGAAGGTGTTAGGGAGCAGTAATTCGGGCTGCCCTACAGCTCATGCCTGCCTAAGACTAAGTGACTCTCATCCACTTCTCTGTCTGTTCAGTCCTTGGCTTTTTCCCTGACAATAACTTCAAGATGCCAGGAGGCAGTGGTGGCTTTGTGATGCAAAGAAGTCCTGCCAGATCTAAAAAGGTAACTCATTCATTCTCCATCAATTTTTAAGGCAGCTTGTAACATGTCTCTCAATTGGCATGAAGGGTTTTGGCAAGTGTTTCAATCAGACAGTTACAATCTTACTCCAAATTTGTTTTAAATAAATTTCCTTTCATATTGTCACTCTGAGTTGTACAGGAGTGCCACGAACTGGACCAAGAGACTGAAACAGATAAATTCTCTCTCCCAGGGTGAGAAGAAATTTTGCCTGCAAGAATGAGTTGAAGAGTTGCTGGGTTTTCCTGAGGAGGAAGGCAAGAGCAGAGAGGACAAAAATGGTCCAAATGACCATACTGCTGTCATCAGGACACGTGCCAGGTGACTCCTTAGTGGCCAGTTCTCCAGAAGGAGAAGTGGGGGGGAAGCAGCCCAATAGGCTTTGGCCAAAGTGGGAAGAGTGGAGGAAATGGAGGCTCCAGTTTGTCTGTTTGAGAGGATGGAATAGGAATAGATTTCCTGAAACATACGTGGCATGTCCTGGAGTTAGGGACGGAGCCAGCAGCAGGGTGGGCAAGCAGAGAGCAGTTGCTGTGGTGCTGAAGTCACGTTGCCCTGCAGAGGCTTTGTGTGTACAGGATAATCTCAGGTTTTGCTGCGGATCTGGTTCTGGGGAGAAGGATGTATTAAACTGAGGCAGAGGAAATGCTGGGCTTAGCTGGAGGCAGAGCACTGTTCTCCAAAACCCTGAGAGGAATCCTCGCACTAACGGGGTTAGAAGGAGACTATGACACACTTTACTTAAGAACTCCTGGGTAAAGACTAGAACCGGATTTAATAGGAATATCTCAGTTGTGATAACTACAGAAGTCTGAAGTGGGCATACGTGACCATTCTTCACACATTCCCTAGATACCATATCTCAGTCTTTCTGAGAAGCTTGTTCTTTTTTAATTCTATCACCCTACATGCTGGAGATTTAAGAAAAACACACAATATTATGAAATATATTTAAAAAATTGTATCATTGGCAGTATGGTAAGAAAAGCAAACAGATCATCAATCATCAAAGACTACTGCAAAAATCATCCAAGACTATGATATGCAGCAATTAGTTCTTCTCAGTTGGTGATGCCTGAGTCAGGAAAAGCTATATGTGGTTGCAAGAAGGAAGGTTCTCTATTAAGGTCCAGAAGTACTGTTAATTTAAGTCATATAGCAAATACAAAAGAAATGGAAAAAAATATTTAACCTATTATATAGAATGCCCAGCTAGTTTCTGTAACATCTTAAAATCCACATTCACATCCTCAGTTTTTGATCTGCTTCCTTGATACTTCAAACTGAATTTCAGGCTGTTTCAAATGTGTTCTTAAATTACTATCTTAATTTACCACCAATTTACTTCATTTATGTTGTATTGCTGCAATGGCATGTACATGGCATAGAGATTTTAGCCTAGGAAAAAACATGTACTGGGGAGTGAGCAACCATGAAAGAAAGGAAAAAACCAGAAAAAATAGTGAGTGGATAAGCTTGGAGCAAAGGAAGTGGCCTGGATTGGAAAGAGAATTCAGTGGTGCCAGCCTGCCTTTGAAAGCTTGCCAAAGTGCGTTAGACAGTTGGAAACAGAGTTGTAAAGGGGAAATTTAATCTCCTTCCTAGAAGACAGCAAAATCTAACTGCTGCTGGAAAAGGGGGAATCTCCTGTGATGCTGTATGGCTAATTTTCACAGAGAATGTTTAATTCTTTGAGATATTGCAAGATGGCATTTACCACTTTACTAAATAGAAATTGCTGCTTGTGAAAATCTGTCTGGTAGATGTTTTTTTGTAGGGTGTGTTGTCATGTTAGGCAGTCCTGAAGCTTCCTTATCCACTTACACCTGACCGGCTAAACTGCTGCATATTTTCCTTCATTTAGTGAGCTTTGGCTGAATAAAACCCCCTTCCAATACTTAACAAAACAATCAGATAAGAAAAGGCATGGTATTAAGATGAATTGTTAATATGGGAAAAAGTTTTCAGGATACAAATATTCTGCTTGCAGTTCTGTTAATTTTCTCAGTGCATATATAGTGCACAGTTATGGTATAAAGCATTACATACACCCGTGTGCAGTAGACTGCATGGTATCTACCAAACCATTACACTGTAAATAATTTACATTTATTGCCAAGTGGAATCAGAATTTTCCAGTCTTGGAGGAAAATAAAGTCCTGTCAGTCCATCATGTTGTCATTATCACTGATGCCTACTAACGAGTTCCACAAATGCAAAAGTCTAGATATCCTACCTCCTCTTGGATAAGTTGATTGATTCCTGGAGCCAGTTTGCTCAAGTTGCATCTGTCTTTCTCAAACTTCATGTAGGATTTGCTCTGGGTGAGAAGAACAAAGAGAATGATGGTACTTGTTTGTGCTTTGGGCTAGTCTGGAAAGAGTAGAATATTTTATATTTTGTATACCCCCTGCTGCTAGTCTTGCTAGTAGGTAGAAACGAGGCATTTTACTGCTGTGATATTCACAGTGCTTAATTAATACTCACCAGAGTTAAGCCCTATAAAAAATAACAAACCACAGATAAACTTGTTTGGGTTTTTTTTCTATTTTGGATTGGTTTTTTTTTTTGGTGAGTTTTTTTTGTGGTGGATTTTGTTTTGTTGTTGGTTGTTGGGGTTTATTTTTCATTAAATGAATAGAGGCTGACCAACTGCCATAACACAGGAAGGATGCAGTTATTTCTCATGAAGATTGTGTGTTAACATTTTGTCTGTCTGTGGGCTTGGAGTTGGTCATTCTAGTCTTTTATTCAGGAGGGATGAACACATTGTAAAATACTGTGAGATAATGTTAGATGATGGGTCTTCAAATAGAATTAAAAGCATCATTCAGAACATACAAGGGAGCTACTTCAACATGTGTAATGCACAGAACCAGGTTGCCTCAGACAATATTAATCAGCAAATAGTAAATACATCTGTAATCCACATTTCCGCAATAGGAGTTGCCCACACAGCACTTGCATAGCCTACACTTGGTAGGTGACGCTGTTGAAGCAATTCAGGGTGGTGATCAGTCAGACAAACTGCCAGCACTAGGATGGCACTGGTGTGAGATTTTCTGCCAATTGAACAATAAAGACCTAGGACAGGGTGCAGAGGAAACCTTTTGTGGATTCCAGGTTATGGCATTATGCCCTTAACCTGCTGCCTGCCCAGAAGGAAAGATGCATCTGCTTTCTTTGGATTATTTGAGATGCCACTACCTCTCAAACCAGAAATGCCTTCCATTTATGCACTCTAAAGTGAGCACTAAGCAGCACATGTCTTTATTAGAACTTTCCTGTTCTTGTGTGGCAAAGGCTAGGATTTGTTACAACACAACATGGGAAGAAATTACTCATCCGTGACATGGAGTTGGATAGGTCTTTTCCAACCTAATTGATTCTGTGATTTTCTCTTTCACATAGTTTCTCTATTTCTGCCTTGTAAGCCACTAGCCCTTTCCTTCAATTTAGATTATGCATTTGCATTTTCAGCTTTCCTTTCTGGTTTTGCTCTTTGTTGTTAGATAAGAGGGAAATAGAGATGAGAATTAGGGGGAAAGGTGGTGAGCACACCCAAAGCCACAAGAGAATGGTTTGGGGAGAAGTGGTGTCTTTAGATATGGCTATGACATCTGCATACTTGGGAATTGTGTCCATGTGTGTGAACTAAACATAGAAATGCCAAAATACTTATAAAAGGCCCAATTTACAAGTCGTATATCGTTTTTGCACTGAATAACTGATTTGTCTTTGCAGTTAACACCATTTATGTCTGAAATAGAACAGTAAATGCAGTGTCCCCATTTGCTAGCACTTCAGGCTTGGGACTGCAATGTAAAGTATAATGTCAGGCAGTGTCTTCCGAGCCTAATTTATGGCTTTGGAACAGCTTGTTACACACCCGGTGTGGGGCTGGGCGATGCCAGTAAGGAAACCCCACCTTTGCATGTGCCCTAACAGCAGATTGCCCGGTCTGCAGAGCTCTGCCACATCAAAAGTAGATTAAATCTTTATTTAAGAATCACAAGATGGTGTTAGTGCTCTTAAACAGTAGCTGCTATTAAAATGTCAGCGTTGCTGTCAGTCACCACCCAGTACCTGAGTTAACGCTGCCTCCCCTGGTAGTGAGGAGGGAAAATAGGTTGCTACTTACAGTGAGCTATTGTAAATGAGGAGCACATATCTAATCCTTTTTGATATGGCCTATTATTCATCTGTAAGATTAAAAATGTATGTTGTATTACTTCAGGGGTTGCACTGACCTCTTGATTTCATGCTCCTGGATTCTAATACTTCTTATTTACTGTTACGTTTTTGTTCCATATTTTGGCAATATCAAGGCTTAGTCATACATGTGAAAGAAAGTGTAAAGTTACAGATAACGTGGTGATTGTCCATTTCCTGAAAACTTTAGGACTTTGTCTTGTGAGCATTATTGATATCTTAGCTAATTATTCAGTCAAAGAGTTGGCAGGTCAGTCAGTGGGAACGATGTACAGTGGACTAGAATTGATCACACTTCATTTCCCATCAATTGGCAGAGCAAATGGTGGCTTGGATGATAAGTTAGGATCATTGCCAGTCATTTTTTGGGCTCATGCCTTCCATTATTTTTTTTTTCTTCTTCCAGACGAGATCCCCCCCAGACTATTAGATGAAAGTGAATGCCCTCTGATGTTGGTGAATAAAGCAGTGCAGAGTTTTTGTAGCCTCTGAGGAACGTGAGACTATTTCTGGCTCCATAATTGATGCTGCTGCATAGTCCTATAATCACCTAACCTTATTGAACTGTCCCCATGTGAAGATTTGATTTCAAATTTAGTAATCATTATACATCATTTATTTTCACATAGATTACAGGTTCATCTGTAAAGTGACACAATTTCACCCCAGAGCTCTTTGAATATTCGGCTTTTCACTTTTACTTTTTGGATATGCTTGTGACACTTCCAACTTTGGTGATTTACTAGCAATTAGTAGGGTTCCATGACAGATTTATTGTAGCCTTCCAAAGAGTGATGAATCAGATATGTGGCTACGAAGAAGTGGTTCCCTAAGACTTCTATTTAATACAGGAACCCAGAGTTAGATCCCATGAAGAGCTTTGTGTGTGTAAAGCAGGACTTAACCCAGTTAAAGCTCTACTCCTAAACCTAAATGTAAAGTTTCCGTTGAAAAAAACCTTTGCTTAGCTGCTGACTAACCCTGAAAGCACATAAATGAGCTTTGCTGTTCCCTTATTTGAATTTCCAGTGAACTGGATGCCTACATTTGTTTTTCTGCATCTGCCAAAATCTTTGCCTGATTCCCGTGTAAGGCTGCTCAGGAGCTGAAAATTAGAATTTCTTTCTCCCAAATGCTCTGCCAGGTTTGGCAGACCCACCCTGCATTCCCGCAGCCACCGATGCCCTTCACAGTGGGAAGGGGCGATGCCATCTACCCGCAGGAGTTTTTTCTTCACATCACTCCTGGCAAGACGGGAGCTCATGCTCGGCGTGGGGTTTCTGCATGTGTTCCAGTTTCTGCAGTTGTGTTATTTTGTTCCTGTCTAAAAGGTAACATACTGTTTAGGTATCAGGATAGAGATTGATTCCTTTGGAAACGGTGAATGTTCAAAAATAATCTAGTTGTGACAGGGCCAAATGTTTTTGCATTAACAAGCTTTCTTTTGAAAATACATTGTTCATTTTATTTGCTCTCCCAGGTGTCTGTTGCTCAATACTAATAGAAAAAAATTCTTATTTCTGATGTGAAACCATTCACATGCTAAATTAATATACATTGAACCAAAATAAACTATTTTAATAACTTATTTTTTAATTAAATGCAAATGTAGCATCCTTTGCAGTATGTTAAAGCAAATATAACCCCCAGCACATTTAGCATGTTAAAAATGAGATTTTTGCTGTGTTCACAATATTACACAGTAATTAAAAAGGAAACCAGCTAAGCCTTCAGAACCTGTCCCCTTCTATAAAATGTAATTAATTTCTGTTTAATTATAGTAGTAAGGCTGTTGTGTGATTATTATTTTTGAGGGGTAGAAATCCTGCACTGTTGCTTTTTTTTTTCCTGAGTGTGTGTTTCTGGAAGCAGAACACATGACAGAAAGGGAGAGATTTGAACCACACTCCAGCTGTAATTAAGTGCTGACACATCAGTGGAGTTTGGCTGCGTCTCTTCCAATGTGGGTTTCCAGGACAGAGGCTCCTCCCGGCTGCGCTGTGCTGACAGGAGCTGCGCTTTCTCCTGGGAGGGTGCCTGTTCTTCTCCTCGGCTCTGCAGATCTGGGAAGTAGGCAGGGCTGACACAGTGCAGACACCGCCGTGCCCAAGGTGAAATTCCCACTTTGTTCACGCTGGTTTTTAGGATGTCAAGTCGCCAGCTGTCCTCCCTGGCTGTCCCTTGTGGGCGGTTTGGACACTCCTGTCCCCGTGCCCGTGACTGAGCCAGGATTGTGCTCTCGTGCCATCTCCTGGCAGGTTGTCCCTGGGCGTGCCCTGTCCTGTGCACGTGTGTCTGTCACCGTGAGGCAGTGTCAGAGCCGGGGGCTGCAGGTGGCTCCCGTGGGGTCTGTGCGGTGGGAGGTGACGTGCAGACAGCCCTGCTCAGGGGGCAGCGGGCTCGCACCTTCACCCGCGCAGGGCGAGCGCAGCAAGGTGGGCACCGCGCGGGGCTGCGAGGGGCCAGGAGTGAGGGAGGAGCACCGGGCAGCTGCCGACACCGGGGGCATGTGGGCAGCACATTCCTGTACTAAAAACTGTTGGCACTCCAGTGCTGCTCCCTTTAAAGAAGAAAATATCCTGCCCTCTCTCCTGACAGTTGAAATTGTGGCTCTGGAGAAGGTCTGAGTTTGTAAAAACTGCTGTTCAGATGGGTGGGCATTGTTTGGGACAGTAAAGCTGGAAATGTGAACTTACATGTCCAGCACAGAAAAACTACTTTAGAATATTCCTATTGCTCTGGAGAAACTGTTTGACAGAAGTTGATTTACATGAAGGAAGAATCCTGGGCTGCAGTGAAGTGTGGTACAGAGCCCTGAAAAGCAAACACTGGCTATAGAATTTAAAATTTCTTGCTGACAGGTTATCAGTTAGATGTCAGGGCATTCAGTAATGGTGATTTTAAACAAAGACTGAGAGATACTGAGGAGGAAATATCTGCAGCATAGAACTTCTTGGTCATGCTGCCATGTTCTTTTCATTCTTCCATCACCACCACCACTGTCACCCATGTTATCATAGCAATTTGGGCTGAATTTTATGTACATTCAGGGTCACTAAAAGACAGCAGTGCTGCGCATCCACCTCTCTTTTCTTTTGTTCCTGCCTTCTTTTGACTTCTCTTTGCCTCCTGTTCTGATTATGAAATGGATCCAGGCAATGATCCAGTGAAATATTCTCCACCCCTCAGCCCAGGAAGAAGTGAGCAGGAATTGTTTAATGCCACAGCCAGGTAAAATGCACTTCAAATGACACACATCACATCCAAGGAGTACAATTTAGGACTCATAATGTAGAATAAAAAGCAGACAAAGTGTATAAAGCACTCAGAAATCCCCTGTGACTCTGGGACTACATTTCACCTCTTTGCAGGAAGGTTTTGTTTCTGCTGCTCCTCACTAAGAGGTGATTCCTTTTTTCTTGATTTCTGTAGTACCTGTGTTAAACCTACCTCCTGCATTCTCTCTGTGGCACACCTTCCTACACTTCAAATTCCTTGACCAAATGCATTAGGTAGCTGTGATTTTAAGTTACATCATTTTGCCAGTTAAAGCTCAGCTACATCTTTAAACAAGGACTGTTACTGAAGAGTGTTAGCCAAGTGCCTGGGAATCATGCTTCATTCAAATTAATTAAATGGTAAAGCATAAATAAAAGCATTTGTGTGCCACAACCACAAGCGATAGCACTATCCTAAACATGTGTGAAATACAAAGATCTGGCAATAGGCTTCTAGCGAGCTCCGCCCCTGCTCTTGCCCTGTAATTAGCTGACTTGCTATTAGCTCTTCCCTGGCTCGGTTTTTAAAGGACTCCCTCTTCTCGTTTGCCCTGCTGCTCAGGGTACCTTCCTCCAAGAGAGACCTTCCTTTCTCTCCAGCCAGCCTTTTTCAGTGGTTCCTCTAGAGATTCCTGTTAACTTCATCCTTTTCACCCACGCAGAACATAGCTTTGACATTCTGCTGTAAATTGAAGAGCACCTCTTTGGAGAAGCAATGCCCTGCTGGCAGACAGAGTGCCAGCTCTTGTGCTTGATTGTCTAATTAACCCTTGCTGGCAGGTTCATTTCAGTGCTAAATGTTTCCATCTACAAAGTGTTTAATTCCATATTAACCTGCATGCTGACAAATATACTCAGTACAAACATCCTGATTGGATAAATGTGTTTGTCTCCTGCTCAGGACTGTGGTAATAGTGAACAATTGGAGAGACATATTTTGAATGCTTGAGACCCTTTAAAAAAGCCCCCAAAACTGAAAGAGCTGACCCCTGAATTAAAAGATTTATTTTTCAAATGTAGTTGTAGTTCAAAATCAGTTAAAATTATAGTGATACATAGTTGCAGATATACAGATGTTTATACAACTGTCTTCAAGATGTGTTCTTTTCATCTGGTTTTTGTCAAAAAAAAACGTACAAATCCTAAGTATAGGATTATATCCTAAATTTAGGACTTACATCCTAAATATACAAATACTTGAGCACAAAACACTCTTTTTCTTTTCGATGTATGTGCATGGGAGGAATTTGCAGTGAGTTTCTGTAACCTGTCACTATTAAGTTAAATGGATGTTTTGGCCACTTCAGCTGCCAGTACCTGTTTCCAGCATCTGTCTTTGGTGTCACTATGCCAGTGATTATGGAGGCTGCCTTGGGATCCTGTTGTGGAGGTGGTACAGCTTTGTGTATTATTGAATCTGATACATCCTCAGAAAAAATATTTTAAATCAGATGCAGTATCTTCTGGGGGAAAAGAAAAAAGGGTTTAAATCTGCTTTTATTCCTTTTGTTCTCTAGTTTCTGGTGAGCTGTTAAGTCAGAGGGACAGAAGTAAGAGCATATAGAACAGCCTGGGTTACATACAATAAGCTGATGAAGATTACATGGAGCTACCACATGAAAATCAAAATACCATGAAACGGAACATTTTTGACAGATTTTTGAACAAAGACCTTTCAAAGGAATAAGGAGTGTTATTTTTTATTTCACTCTACTTCAACCAGATAGAGAAATACAAGACAAAATATATTTTAGAAAAATTCTCTGTGGGGTCAGTAACTTTCTAATTAGAGATTTGGTCTTGTATTTCATCTAGCCTGTTCTAGGGTCTCTGCATGCTGTGTTAAGTCTTGTTAAAACTGGATACCATTGGAAAGGCTTGCTTCGTCCTTGCAATGCCCGTTACATTATTGCCTTGTAGAGGTAATAGTTGTAAGCGAGAGTTGAGATGCATTTGGATGAGCCAGATAGTGCCACAGAAAGAAAAAAGTGCTTGAATTTGAAAACATAGACACAAACTTTAAAGCTGGGTTAGATGAAAAAAGGGACCCTGTGAAGCTTGAAGCTCAAAAAAAACCGTGCATGGCCATGACAGGTGCAGAGAGCGCATATGAGGGCATACACATGAAGTATTTAAACTGGAAGGAACTGCCAAAACATACCAAAGCAGAGGAGAGAAGCTGATGTGAAAACATTCTGAAGCAAAATTCTAAACTGTCCAATACCTTTTCTGGAGACCATTATAATTTCTGTTTTTCTGACACTTCAGTGATAACAATTTGCATAGTTAAGACACCGTGCCTGTGGCTTTATTTCATTTCAGTGCAAGTACTTTAGCTGCAGAACAAAAGTAAAGCAGCTTGATGTAATATGGATGTCTATTTGCACTCCTTTTAAGATAAACATTAGGCAATAACCACTTTTTTAGAGCCTGTATATTGCTTGTATGACTCTCCCTCTTGTATAACAGTTCATGTTCATCAACATGATACATTCTTGCCTGATTTTCCAGTTCTGCCTTTCATTCAGGATATTCTTTTCTTTCTCTGATTGCTTTTTCTTCTTAGACCATTACTCTAGTTGATAGCTTCAGGTTATCATTGTATCCTATCTCCCTCTCCAATAAGCCTATGATTGATACTAATCTTCCTCATGGGACACATTTATAGGATTCAGGATGGAAACTACTCTCTAAATCTTAGCTTTATATGTGCTGACAATTTGCAAGGTTGCACCTTATATTCACTTCAGGTGGCTTAGGGGAAAACATCAGCACCTGGTAATCATGCTTCTAAAATAAGAGGAATGTGTCCCATATACCAAAAGTTACCCTGTTGTTCATCTCCTGTGCTGCTGCTCCTGCTCGTGTATTTTATGTAACCAGGAAGGGTTCAGTTTCTATAGGTGGTCAATGTCCTGTAACCAAAGTCATGCCTTTTCTTTCCAGTGAGAGAAGCCATATTTTAATTAATCTGATGGAAGCTTTGACTAGCAGGCAGTCCCCTGAAAACGAGTTAATGTGCCGGAAAACACTTCACACAAGCAGAAGACTCTTCATTGACTAATGTGCTTAACAGTACTTTTTCTAAGAAAATTGCTCCAGTGAAAGCTTTGTGGAGTGCATTTGTTGGGTTTTTTCCCTCTTCATAATACAGCCTCATGTTCTGAAATTTAATTAGATCTGTCTAAGGACCTTTTAAGAAAAAGATTATTGTATTTTTCCTACAGGTTTTGCAGATGCCCCTCAGTATGGTGTCATGGCAAAAAAAAATTCCATTCCTTGGAGGAATAAAACATAAAGTGCTGTGATCACTAGTGTGAGGAATGCATGTGCTGAAGTTTGACTATTTCAGTGTCCTATCCAATATCTGAAGGCAGAGTCCAGTTATATAATTAATTCGGAAGAATCAATGGGAAATGAAGATGCTAATGTTTCCACAACATTTGCATATTCAAGCTCCACAGCCCAAGAAACAAAGAGAAGTAATAAGAAATTAATTTGTTTTATCTTTTATCTTTTTAAACAGACATGCATTTATCTTTATGAGCAGTCTTGCCAGACCTTTTTTGAATTGCAAAGTTTCACTGCAAATGTTTGTTATTTGGATTTGCATAAGGATTAACAATGTTGGGCAAGTGGTATCTCCTAACCCTTTCTGTTTACTTGTGCAATATCCCTCACTGGCATACAGTTTTCAAGGCAATCAGAGCTTTCAGTTCAGTGGATAATGCAGTTTGTTTTTATGGTAAATTCTCTAATGTTCCAAAAGTGTACTTCAACAATAATTATAAATGTATTTGCTCAGAGGATTTTTTTTTCCCTCTTTGACAGCTCTCTTTACCTGCATAAGGTGCTCTTATCTAGCGTAAGGGTTAAAGAATCAAAATTTATGAAACTTGAGGGGGAAGTCTGAGCTGGCATGCAGATTGTAGAAATTAAGCTACACTCCCTGTATGAATATACGTGTGAAAATGTCATCGTCAAAGCAAAATAATCTCTTAGATCAGAACTCGGCACCATAAAATCAAAACTCCCAGAGACTTTAAACGGGCATTTACCTCAGCAAGTTGAAGTTCAAACTCTTCTCATGCTTTAGGTGTTCAGTTGGAGATTTTTGCTCCAGCTTTTGGTACACAGAAGTTTTAGCTACAATATTCCAGTATGCATCTGAATGACTTTTACTGTTCAGAGAAGATTGGCTTGATAGTATCATTTCATAGATGGGACTTGAAAAATAGCAAACTCTTTCAGCTTGTATGTGGTTGGAGGTTTTTTTTTTGTTTGGTGGTTGGTTTTTTGGTTTTGGTTTGGTTTGGTTTGGTTTTGTTTTGTTCTTTTCATGGTATTATGAAAGCACTGTTCCACCATCATTATATTACAAACCAAAAGTAATCAGGGAACTTGCATTATTTTCACACGATCATGTCTCCCGGTGTCCTTGCATTGTGGAAATCACTTCTGAAGTGCACAGCTGTGCTTCACTGATGAGCCAGCTTGAGCCCCACAGCTTGCTGTGCTGGCTTACAGAACACAAGTTACTTGGCAAATGTGAAACCTCAGGGTTTCTATTCTACTTTAAGGTGGTTGTTGGGAATCTCTCAAAGAAAAGCAGATTTGGCCTTACAGTTTTCAGTCTTTTAGGGAAAATACTAAGGAAGGAGGCACACCAATAGAAACAATTCATGTAGCTTGGTCACGAGGGATGGACATAATGGCATGAGAAGCTTTACACTTGGAGCTGTGCTGAATGACAGGGGCTCACCAGAGTTAGAGCAGTCAGCTGTTTGTGGTGTGCCAGCAATGGGCTGGGCATGGCTGGAGCTCCTGCAGTGTTTGGGATGTAGTTGTGGTGGAGGAATTGTCCTTAAAGCCTCTGGGAGAGGAACAGCCACCCTGGTGGAGCAGTGCCCCCAAGCCAGAAGCCTGTGAGAAACCTCAGAGCTGCTCAAAGCTACAAGAAAATTAAAAAAAAAATTAAAAAAATTGAAGCTGTCAGGACAAAATACTTGTGTTACTGGCAAAACCTGAATTATTTGGTGTTGTTGCTGGTGGCTGATGACCCAGCAATCAAGAACAAGCCATAAGCAATAAATTGCATTGAACATGGTGTGAGCTCGGGGTTCATTAACATCACATAGGAAATGTTGATTAAGTTCTGTGCACAAGGCAAGGAATGTAAAAAATCCTGAGGTAACATACAGGGAGTGTTCACAAGCTGTTGTGCTTAGGCCAGGCACAGTGGGCGCCAGGTGGGGGAGACATGAAACTCCTTCCAAAGAAATCACCTGCTTTGTCACACAGAGAAATCAAGACTGCTCTGGAATAAGGTCACTTTCTCCTGAAGCAGGCAGACTGGCTCTTACAGTGTTTATGTGTGCTTTTTCTACCATTAATATACCGAATTCAACTGTTGAAAATGGAAACGTGCTTTCCTGTTCATCAGTCTTCTTATCTGTACCACTGCTTTTACTTCTGCAGTCAGTTTGGGAGCTGTAGCAGGGAGGCTCTTGGTTCAGCGCTGCAGCTCAGGTGGTTGCAGAGAGAGCAGCTCTGCAGCCTCTCGTTCCGCCCCAGACACAACACCGACGCTGGCCAGCAACAGAGGTGTTGCGTGCAAGAGAAACATTTTGCACTTTGTTTCAAATGCTTGGTTAAAGGTCATCCATCCAAATCTAATTTGGATATTCTTTAACCTCCATGGTCTGTCTTGTCTCCCAATACACTTTGAAGTCATCTGTAATATTTCCAGATGTATCTGTGAGGAATGCTGGTGTTCATGAACTGACAGGTGGTCTTTTTCTGCTGAAATCAGTAATGAGCTGTTCTTCACTCCAGGTCCTTTTTTGTTGTTTTGGTTTGGGTTTTTTTTTTTTTGGGGGTGGTTTGCTTGTTTGGTTTGATTTGGTTTTGTTGCTGCTTTTGCTGTTGTAGCCAGGTCATCACTGCCAAGATAAAATATTCTGACTTATAGAACAAATCTTTACATTACTGATAATGCAGTGACCTGAACCCAGGGGTGTTGAAAATAGGTCATTAAGTACTCAGCAGAAGAAAAAGTGTGTTTTACAGTGTTCATTATTTTACTGGAGAGAACTGTCTTCTTTTCTAAATCTTGGCTTTAAAATCTAAAGACTACTATAAGCAAAAAAAATTATCATTTGATTTCATCACAGAGAAAATAATTATATCTGAGAATAACATATTTTGTGTCAGGAACATTTTTCAATTTACTCTTCTCGAGCACTTGAGCACTAAAGTGACTGAAGATAACGTTTTTCGATCATTGGACAACATAGATTTTTAAGTCAATAACAGAGCAAATTGCCTCAAATTGGAAAATACAGAAACAACCGTGGCATTGTTTTTTATTTCATTAACCAAATCAGGCATTTGTGATAGAGCAGCAGCAATTCTGGGCTAATCTGTGGAAGTGGAAGTTGCCAGGAGTCAGTTTGGCCTGTGAGAATACTTGTAGCAGTGCAAAGCTGCACTTATTTGTTGTGGCCGCAGAGGTGCAGTTCTGGGGTTTACCCCATAACAAAGTTCCCCTGCTGCCTTCATTCCCTTGGGATAGCTGGGATAGCCCATCTCTCCCTGAAAAGCACCAGCTGATTTGCCATCGTCTGGGCTCCACACTGTGGACCTGTTGGACTGTAACCTCTGTTCTCCCTCTCTCCATACATGTCTTGAGGTGACTGGAACTGAGAGGTGATCTGGGCAATTTTTTTGGACAGTACTTGGCTCATTTACTGCCCAAGTGTCCAGCCTGTGTTGTAGCAGAAGGCATGTGCTCTGCCTTGTCACAAAGGTGCTCTCCACGGAGTTCAGGTACACGTGAACTGTGGCTGCATATTAACAATGGGTGCGATCCAATGTCAGCAGCTTTTACATGCATGATATGTTACACTTCAAGGTAATTAATAAAGATGCTATAAAACTTGCCTACCTCTCACCCCATCCCTTTCAAAGCAAGGCTCCTGAAATATAACTCATATTTCATGGGGTTTGCTTTTTTTTCACTTTGCTTTTTTTGCCAAAATATCACTGTAATAATTACTGTAACAGCGTTTTCTGTGGAGTTAATGTTCTTCTGGCTTAATGGCCCCTGGTTATTCTCAGGCCATCAACTTTTTCTAGCTGGTCATCAATCCCAAAGAACTGCCTTGTGCCTCCATTATTATTGCTTAAGTAGATGACATTTCTGGTGCCACCGCTGCCTCCCAATGAGATGATATTACAGCCAATGGCTTTTTTTCCCCCCTTGCTTTCACTGTTGTCAAAGCATTATAAACAGCTGGTGTGAGAATGTTGTGGCTGTTCACTGAGAATTCCTCTGACAATTTTTAGGTGCAAGTTTTGTAGACTTCAGCTGAAAGAATCTGAGTGAGGCAACTGAAAATTACTTGCCTAGAGCAGCTACAAGGGCTCAGCCCCCATGCATCATTCAGCAAGTGGCTAGGCAATACCTGACTCTTACATTCTAAAGACTTTTTCCCAGAAGGAACATTTTTCAAACAAGATCTTGAGACAGATGTTCTGGTGGATGTTAATGTTCATTATGTAGCCTCAGCCTCCTCCCCAAGTTTCCACAGCTCTGCTGATGGCCACCCTTGTTTCCTAACAATTGATGGATTCTGTGGCAGACTTTTTAAGAAACAAGGAAATTGTAGCTCAGTAGGCCAGAAACCAGCAGAGATTGTTTAGGTGAAAATGCCTTGCTATGTGGATATTCAAACCTGTGTGAGTTAACATTGGTGCTGACTACATTTCCTTTAACCTCATTAGCACCTTGTCTTGCTTTCCCAAGCACAGTGGTGGAGCAGCTCGTTCACCTTAGAGCCTTTCACTAGGTAATTCATCAAAGTGGCAGATGAAAGCTAAAAGGAAAATGCATGTAAATACTGCATTAGGAACCTCGGCTCACAAAGGCATGAACATTTTCACCCATATCATTAGCTCTGGATTACAGTCCATAGATGTGAAAGGGACTTTGTTGATTGATGGAGTTGGAGATACAAGGCTTACTGATTGTATCACTGTGCAGATCGTATATTTTTGTTATTTTTTCTTCAATTAAAAAGCATTAAGCATTCATTAGCTAGTCTCATGGAAAAAAAGAATCTCAGACTGGAATTGTAACCACTTAGTACCTTCAAATTTAAAACCAAGTTACTACAGTAAAATACTTGCATCAAGTACTCAGGGCCAAAGCATTTTCAAAGAGGGGCCTGAGATTATATTAATCATACATCATGTGTCCTTTTCAGCTTTAGAGTTCTAAGCTGTGCCTCACTGCAGGCTGATTTAGTCACTGGATTCCTATATACATGTAGATCAGAACGATCGAGCAGCTGCCGTTCAGTCTCTGTGCCTGGGGTTTTTCTGGGGGTGGTTTTTTTTGTTGGGCTAGTTTGGGGTTTTTTTTTGGGGGGGGGGGATGTTGTTTGTTTGCTTTGTTCTCATTGTTTGTTGTTTTTCAAAGAAACTAAGATACACACCACGTGCAAGATACTATTTCATGGAGGGCTACCAAGGCACATCCTCAGTCTTTATTTATCTCACAGTTCATTGTATCCTCGTTAACAAGTAGCACTTTGGGGATACTGTTAACCCTTGCTCCTTTTACTTCTCATGCTGAGCAGCAGATAGTGACATACCCCTCTATAATTGATACCTGTGGTGATGGCATACTTCAGTAACATGATTTATCATGCATTTTCATTTTCATGAAAGCTTGTTTTACTCTTCTGCTTCCATTAGGTCAGCACTCACTGAACAGACGCCTCCTGTTTCATTTTACTGTGTAACTTTTAAACATGACCTGACAAGGTAGCAAAGGTTCAGTGCACTAACTCACTGTCATGTAAAATATACAGACATTACTGACCAGCTCTGACTGGTGAACCATAAAGGAGGTACGAGAGCACTGCAGTGGCTGTGGCACAACTTGAAAATAGCATGGAAGGATTGGGCCAAGGTATCAATCTCTTCTCTTAGTAAAATGTCCTGACCCCAGGGTTGAAAAGCTAGTCACACAGGAACTTGTGAGGACTTAGGATTTATTATTTCCTGGGAAAAAAAAATAAAAGGAAGAGGAATAAAAAATACTCCAGTTATAGCTCAGTTATGGCAAGTGGAAGAAATACAGTTCTAAGCAGCTGGGAAGAGTAGAGAAGCTATTGTGATTTCTGTATATAAAGCAGCAGTGGAAAGGAGGATTTAGACAATGGGCTTAGGTCCACAGTAAGGGCTGTACACCTACAACACATTCCCCCCAAAAATGTACAGGCAATGTGTCCCCAGTTATTTGGGAAGACTGCCAGGAGAGATTTATGTACATTGCTCTGAGGTTTTTACTGTAAAATATGCGACGTCCATGTGAAATACAGCTATGCAGTGAAAGGGGAGATGCCTGCAGCTAATTGTGAAGTGTGTATGTCTTTGCAGCCGTTGAGGATGCACTGCAAGAGCTGTGCGCTGGTCACCAGCTCTGGACACCTCCTGGGGAGCAGGCAAGGGGACAGGATCGACGAGAGCGAGTGTGTCATACGGATGAACGACGCACCCACGCGGGGCTATGGGAAGGACGTGGGGAACAAAACGAGCCTGCGAGTCATCGCACACTCCAGCATTCAGAGGATTTTGCGAAATCGCAACGAACTCTTAAATATGAGCCACGGTGCCGTGTTCATCTTCTGGGGCCCGAGCAGCTACATGAGGAGAGATGGCAAAGGCTTGGTGTACAATAACCTGCAGCTGATGAACCAGATACTGCCTCAGTTAAAAGTGTATATGATTTCTCGCCACAAGATGCTTCAATTTGATGACCTTTTTAAACGGGAAACTGGAAAAGACAGGTGAGAACTTACATGGATACACCACGGGGATGTCACAGAGTAGTAAAATAATGCAGTTTATATATACCAATTTCAGATCTGCTCAGAGGGACAATCCCACCCGTTAAATCCTCTGCCTCATGAGTTATAATGTGGTGTGACATGCCAAATAACATCACTGCTAACATAAGTAAAAAATATACCTCACAATTATTTGTATGGAGTATTGCCTCATCAGTTTAGAATACTAGAGTCTGGATGTACTGTTTATATAGAGTCGAGGAGGCAGGAGCTGTTTAAATCTCACTTTGGGGTAATATACCTTAAAGTTTTTTCACTGATTCTGAAAAATTAGAATGGATAGGTTATGTTTGCCTATAGAGGAAATGCCACCATTCAGTGAATTATAATAGCTGTTTATTGAATTTAAGTATTCTTGGAACATTGCAGCTGTAAAGCTTCTTGTAAAACAAATAAACATTAGTCATACATTAGGTGCTTCAGAACAGTTCATCTTATATTTGCAACTGGAAAATGGAAAGTTGTTATGATAGTTACATCTTTATGAGACTGTTTATGAGACTTGTAGGCTGATCTTCAAATCAAATTTGTAGTAAGTGACCCACTGCAGTACTTGAGTATTTTCACATATAATGTTTGAAAATGGGCCTTCAAACCAAAGACTTCCAGCACGAAAGACATTTATTTTTAATGAAGTTCTATTTTTTTACTTATTAAATATGCTGCTGTAAAAATGGAACAGGGTCCTCACTTAGATACAAATGAAGAGGTAGGTTTATTGTTCAGTAACTCACGGTCAAGATTTGCTAGCTTACCAAATACAAAACATACACCTCAAAGCTTGGAACAGTGATCAATCCTGTCTTGTTCCTTCCCTGACATTGCCAGGATCCTGTTCTTTTTCTGACACATGCCGTGCAATTTCAGGCACATTTCAAGCTGCAATTTCTGGTTTTGCATCACCCACCCAGAGCCGGAGGTCTGCAGTGAGTGTGTGATGAAAACATTTCTTTTTCTGCGCAGGCACTGGGCTCAGCTCCTGAAATATTCTCAAGGCATTTGAGCCATTAATGACATTATAACAAGTTTATAGTGAACTCAGTCATGGGCACCCTGAAGTCCCAGTGTGAATCAAGGGCACTCAGATGCCAGCAAATTCATCCTGAGGAACAGGCCCTGTTGATTTTAATAACTGCAGGCTCTGCTGTGTATGAACCACTGCTTTAGAGGGCACAGACGGCATACTTGAAGGGCTAAGAAGATTAAAATGGAAGATGAAAATAAATGAATAAGCAGCACAGAAGAAAGGGAAGATGAAAAGAAACATGGGTAGGAAAGAATTTGTAAGGGAGAAAATTTAGGTACCTGTGGGGGCAGGAGCAGAACATTGTATAGCCCAGAATGCTGCTTTCCCTGGGAGGTTTCTGCTGAGCTCTTGACATTAGTGCCTACAAAAAACAGAGGGAGAGAGAAGCATGATTGCAAGGTTGCAATAATCAGACTATTCATTTCTGTCTTGAAAATGATGAGGAAAAAAAAAGTAATTGGATGTATTGTGCTTTTTGGAAAAAAATTATTTTGAAATGAAGAGAAACCTTCAGAAAACATTGCCAGTTAAATAGTATGGTGAAAGACAAAGGCTGCAGAGCAATACACTTGGCATTATAAAGTAACTGTACTTGAAAATAACTTTATAATTGAATAAGGGTACATTAAGAAAATACGATTCAGAACCAATATTATAGTAATTAGATAAAAGCAGCATAAATGAAATAACTGCAGGAAGAGTATTTCCATAGAGATTATAAATGAGATTTTGGTGGAGCAGAAAGGCCTTTAATTGTAATTTAGTGTGCACTACAGAATTATCAGCACAGTGTGTTAGTTCATCATATAAAAGAATATCTGATAATTTCCCCTAATAAGCACATGACAGTTCTTCATATTCTCTCATTACTGCTGATTAGGTATAAAAACAGTATTCTTTTGTTGGACTCTTGCTCAGATCTTTTATGAAATTCAAGACACTGTAACCCTGTTTCTGTGTTGCTGTCCTGCAGACACAGTATTTAAAGAGGGCAAAGTGGTACTTGAATAAATTTTAAAATCTTTATTTGATTATTTAGCTTCTAAGCTAGTTTATTTCTATTCAGTTGTTCTCCTGTTTATCGAAAACACTAAATGACAGCCTAAGTGTGTGCAAGCAGACAGAAAACGAGCCCAGCAGAGAGCCTAGCTGGGTGTCCTGACCTGTGCAAAGCTTTGGTCATGGTCTGGCTGCAGCTGCTCCCTCGGTTTAGGAATGTAAGTGTTGGGCACCTGGAACAGTGGGCTTGGGCAAGCTCCAGAGCACTCTTAGCCTGAACATGTTCCTGAATTACCTGGTGATTCAGAGCTCAGAAACTCTCAGGTGGCAGAGAAACAAGTTTTTTAGACTTTTCCCTACCATCCTCTTTCCTAATAATTTGGAGCCAAAAATTCTTATTTACTGTTTTATATTGTTGCTGTGCCTGAAGGCTTCCACTGAGCTTATGACCCAGCTATGACATTGTGACAAACTGCACCACCACCCCCAAGTGCACAGTCAGAAAATAAATAAGGCCCCATAATTGGAAATAATGAGATGCTTATACCACGTCATTCTCCAAATGCCAGCTTAGCTTCAAAGTCTGTGTGTCGGGAGCAGTAAAAATGTGTTTCAGGAGTTAATACATTACCAGGTGGTGCACTAAGGACAGGAGAAATTACCTAGGCTCCCCAGCATCCTCCAGGCATATTTAGTTAAAGAATTTCCTTATGTTTAGAAGTGTCTTTTAAGCAGCTGGCACAGACACCACCACTTTTTTTTTTTTTCTTTGCAGTAGTCTGATTCCCTGAGGAAATGGGAAACCTTAGTACAAGGCATTCCTCAATCTGACAGTGCTCAAAACATCTCCTCCTACTGCCCTGTAGGTGACCTACTTGGAACCAGCTTGTTTAGCATTAGCTCGGGAAGCTGCCTGGTGGCTCCTCTCGGCTGAATTAGATGTTAGTGATTGCTGGCACTTGCTTGCAGTGGCTTTTGTGGCCTCAGGTCCCTGCTTCCAAGACTGTTCCACATCCTGCTATCACTGTGTAAACTGTAAAAGATGCCCTTGGAACGTGGGTCAGGACCTGGGACTCCTTGCTGGCATCTCTGAAGAGAACCTCATGTTTTCTGCTGTACTTTCTTTGGAGGGGGGGTGACGGAGTTTCACAGGTGTGGCAGAGAGAGGTGTGGGGGAATGGAATTAATGTAGGTTCTGGTTTAATACATTCTGATTCAGTGCCCAGGCCTTCCCAGAGCCTGCACTTGCTCCCTTGGTGCTTCAGCTTTAGTAGGAGATGAAGGGAGAGCCTGTCACTGTGACAGGCTGTCAGCAGGAATCTCAGGACTTTCTGGCTGCAGGTGACACAAGCTTGAATTTCTTCCTGTGGGCCTTTCCTAGCTGGGTGGGGAGCCATTAGGGAGAACTCCTGTCTTACACTTTTACAGCATTTGAAAGGAGACTTTTGAGTAAACTCACTTTCTCTGGAGGAAACACCCAACTTTATGTGCCTCCATGTCCAAGAGAGGTGCCAGTCCCTGAAGCTGCCTTGTGACACCTGTAAGACACACGTGTTCTTTGCTGGCATTTCCTTGATCCTCCCATTCCAAGAGGGGGGAGGATTTCCCAGGCTGCCTATGGGACAGGCATAGCTGCAGCCAACTAAAGAGTTTCCTACCAGCAGTCACAGTGAGGGGTTGGAAGCTTCTAGAAATCAAGTCAAAATGTCAGCTAACTATTAACGTTGTTGTGCCCAAAATTAATCACAGCCAGGGCAGTTTCTGCCTAGATTAGTCCACCAGCAAAATCATTAAAAGATGGACGAGCAAAGTAGTCTTGGTTGCCCAGTTTTCAAAGCCTTTTATGAGAATGAAGAAAATGCTGAGAAATTGCTTCAGAACTAATAAATAAATAAATATCAAGAATTATTTGCCAGCTTAGAAACTTAATTATGTTTTTGCTTTCAGGAAGATATCCAACACTTGGCTTAGCACGGGCTGGTTCACAATGACTATCGCATTAGAGCTCTGTGACAGGATAAATGTTTATGGCATGGTGCCACCGGATTTCTGCAGGTAGGATTTATTTTGGAACATTATTAGCCAACAACGTTGATGTTACAGATAAATATCTGAATCTTTTAATCTTTTTTGCTCTGCAACAAGTCTTCAGTCCTCTTAAAGCAATTAATTAAGATGTCCCATGATCTCATTCTGAAAACAACAAATGGCATTTAATGATGTTATATAAAATATTTTAAAATTTTGTTTGTACTGTGGGAGAATTAATCCATCTTGTTGCTTTCTTTTAGTCTCTGAATATTTATCAGCTAAAAATAATGCAATAATTGGCATGAAATTAATCTGAAGAAAGAAGTACTGAAAAACATTACTTTTAATTTGTTTTTCGAGTTCGCCCCAAATTAATAGAGGAACAGTGTTCTCACAGTGACTAGTTTCTAAATTGAACTTTCTGTGCAACTCAAATTAAGATTGTTGTACCACTGTCACATGAATGCCAATCTTGCAGCTTCCTAAATAACCGCCACAAAATCCCTCCTCCTGAATCTGGAGCCAGAAAATCAGTCCTGTAATCATCGTTTTGGGCATGGCAGGGGCTGGGTCACAAGAGGCAGAAGCAGCACAAATTCTGTCTGTGGAAGCTGCTGTTTAAAGGAACAGCTTGTGCACATTTTTCAGCTGGGTTGTGCCTCCAGCCGTGTTCAGGATGCAGACCCCAGGTCCTGGTTAGGGTTTCCCATTATGGATCAGTGACACAGGGAAAGCCTCCAGGACTGGGCCAAAATTCCATTAGCCACAAGATACCAGGATGACTACAGAAAATTTGTATTACATCAGCAATCTTGATGCTGGCATGAAGTCTCACCTGCCCAGGCAGCACTACCAGCAGTGAGTGGTGCCTGCCCACAGCCAGTGCTGATCCCATTTGTCCTGTCGGGTGACCCGGGAAGAGCTGGAGCCGGTCTGGAACGAGGCCTCAGTGCAACGTTTCATCACCTGCTCACAAACCCCTTTCACCAAGAAGTACTTGATTGAAATTTCCTCTTGTAAATGTAGTGATCTTACTGAAGTGTGGTTCATTGCCTTCCAGGGGCAGGGAAGGCAAGGTTAGTCTCAAAGACATTAGTGCAGTGCTGGGTTAATCTCAAAGAATGGGACTGCTTTGACTTTCCTCTGAGCCCTTAAAAGGATCGTTCAGGAATCTGCATTTGTCTTGGGCACGTTGCAGAAATCCCTGAAGAAATCACAGCATAAAATGTCAACACTAAACTCCACTTTGTGAGAATTTTTACAAATTATAACAAAACATTGATGATAAATGCTGTGATGTACTGCCAGACTTCATAATGGATTCTCCAAGGAAAATAGCAAACTAGATCAGATATGCCAGACAACAGAAACACCTTCACAGCACAGCGTCTCGTTCCTCTGTCATCTCAGTTGGCCAAGACATACTACTTCAGTTGCTCTAAGTGGCTGGTCTGTCTGACTCCAGCAGTGGCTGTGTTCCAGTGGCACATGGAAGTAATTCTCAAACTGGTGATCTGAAAATACAGAAGACAGCATTTCACTGCAAAATAATGTGTAATCCTGACTTTTCGGGCAAAGTCAGAATAATTTAGATACATATTAAAAAAACCTGACTAAACCCAAACAAACTGTTTTAAGAGAGACTAAAAATGTCACTGAGACAATATGAAAAGCTTTCATAGAATCGATACACTAAAATCAAATAGACTTAAATTATAACACAAGAAAGGCTGTAGATCAATCCATCCAGCGATAGATGTAATTATTCTTACAGCCAGCATAAAAAAATCATAACATAAAGGTATGCACACCTGGTTGTAAAAAGGGAAAAGGTCATTTCTTAATCAAAGTAATATGAAGTGTCTTTACTTCAGCTTGATTCCCCAGGTGATGAAGGGGAAAACTGGAGTTGCCATGCCTGGAAGAAGCTGTCCATGAAGATCTATGAAAGGAGTTTCATGCCATAAATAGAGTTAACCTTCTTAGCTTGCTCTTCAGACACTCATTAAGTTAAACAGTGCTTCCTTTCAAAGAAATAAGACAACAGAACAGAATAGCAGAAAGAAAGAAATAGTCTTTAATTATAAGCCATATTTCCTGGTTTTCAGTCAGACAGAATAAGAATCTACTGTTAAAATAAAAAAAAATCAAAAACCCCAACAGAACAACAAAAATCTGTTAGATGGTGTGGGTATCCTAGTTGCTGTGCAACTAATGAATCATTAAGACTGAAAAAAAAACAAAAAACCAACCCAAAACCCCCTTATTTCTATTCAGAATTAATATCACCAAATTTAAAACTTCAGCAGATAGATATCCATTCATTTTTAAGTATTAATTTGTGGAATAAGTAATGAGTGTGGTGATCACTGTCATGGAACTAAATTAGTGTCACATCTGTAATGTGAAGGACACCTCAAAGGTACCGTGAATATCGTGCTGTTGATTCTGCTACAAATTATTAGCTTAAGATCATTAACCAAATTGCTTTGCACCCATGCAGGAAAAACCGTCTAGTGAAGGAGTCTGGAGCTCAGACTAAAAAGATTTGTCACTATTAATTGCAACAAGATGTTTTAGATTCATTTCTATTTACTTTCACTGGACACTGAGCTTTATAGCTGAACTGGACGTGGTATCCTGATTATTATAAATTTCTAGTACTTTACAGCAAAGCTATATGTAATTTCAAACCCCTTTGCTTGGTACAGATTTATGCTGTAGTAAGGGTTAATGGCTTGATATTGCTCTCATGATGCTGAATACTTCTGACTTGGACATTCTGTAATTAGATGAAAGCTTGTGCTTCCATGCATGTTGCAAACATTTTTGGAAAGCGTGTGCACCTCTCACTCTGCTGTCCCAGTGCAGACAATCTATCGTGCTGTATTTTTTCCAGTGCCCAGGGATGCAATTCTAGCTTTTGCTGGAGCAAATCAGCGCCCCAGATGGGAAGCGTTTCCCTCTCTGTGCTCCCTCTGGCAGCCCAGTGCACGCTCAGGACTCGCTCCTGAACTGGGACAATCAGGATTCTCCTCTTGTCTCCCTTCACCAGCAGCCTGACAGCGGGGCCCAGATACAACAATTCCTGACGGCATTGCAGTGCTGCTGCTGCTTCCCTTTGTGGCTGCTCAGCAGCAGGGCTGCGAAGGACAAGACAAGCCTTAATGAGTTCATAGGAATTCCAGCCCCTCTCCATGGGATTATGGGCAGCTGGGACAGAAAGGCTGGTTCCATGCAGGTCTCAGGGTACTCATGGAACAAGGAAAACTAAAGGGGTTAGTGATATGAGCCCTCCTTAACTCTCCTCCTCTTCATGGGCCTCCTGGATCTCCCAGAAACTTAAAACTTAATTCTGAGCCTTACTTCAACTAATATGAATAATTTTTGTTCCAGTTATTGAACCAGATAATTTTCCTATAAGAATCCTCATTTGACTGCCAGGACATTTTCCATCATAATTCACCTGAAAATTGGTATTTGAAATACTTCAGTGTTTTCTTACCTCTCTCTCTCTCTCCCTCTCTCTCTCTCTCTCCACTTTCAGTTCCTTTAAATCAAATACAAAGCAGCAGTTGTTGCTGGTTACATTTCCTGGAGCTTATGAGAGGCTCACAGGACTGTAAGCTGTATGTGAGATAGGCCTGCTCTTATTACCTTAATAACTCACCTCATTACCTTAATAACAAAATGCATACATGGTTTGGAAAACAGGACTAATTATGGAGGTCAGGGAAATGGGATCCTGGGAAAAGAAGGCAAAAAAATTATCTAGAAATCTCCATAGTCCTGGCACAGCACCTTGCCCATCACTCAGCGAATAAGTGACACTTTATTCACCCATCAGGATATGAATTACTTTACAAAGTGTGTGAGTACCTATAGTTTTAGAGGGTTGATTTATAATGGCTCTTCATTCCTAAGGAAAGAGGCTGACCAGAATGTGGTATGGGATGGCCCGGTTTTCCTGCCTTGTTTCTTTTGTGCTGTACTTCCAGCTTTTGCTGTAGGTGGATACCATCTGTGGGAAAATGTGCACTCAAGTGGCAAACAGTAGCTGAGTGACAGGGGTACAAGCACCTCCACGGGTGCTGTGCTGGTGGGTGATCGGGCAGGAAGTACAGAGCAACTTTCCCACATTCCTTCCAGCTGTGATATTAATATGCATGCAGAGTCTGACAGAATACTGATTAATGTCCAGTATCAGTCAGTGATAAAACAGCATCTGTTTTAATGTTAATAAATGAGGTGGCAAGCAATTTCCGTATAGAAATTACTCATGCATTTCATTTGCTGGTGACACAAGCTAATTGCAGAGTTAGAAGATAACACATCACAGTTAATTTGGGTTATGGTGTACTCAGGCCAGGGTTCAAAGCTTACTAGCACGCAGTCTGGGGGAATCCAGAACTCCCATATAAAATGAGAAGGCCCTCCATATTTAAATGCCTTTCAGAACTAAATCCAAAGGACAGCTTTTGGAATTTAGCCTTAAAACCTCTGTCAGCTGCAGAGTAATCCCAGAGAGGTCTACAGCCACCAGCCCCCATTCCTGCACTGAGCAATGTACACCAAGAAATACAGGTTCACCCTCAAGAACCTAAGAGTAAAATCCAGCCTCAGAGCAAGAAGGAAGAGCAGTCTAAATGAGAGGCAGAGGCCTATTTGTTTAGTAGTTCTTAACAAAAATATATCACATGAAAATGTATCTTATTGGATTTACAGTAACCATACAAATGATTCATTTAAATGACAATAAGAGGTCCAATGTATCAAAAAAGTGAAAAATTAATTGAACACTGAGTTCTAATAGTTGTAGTTTAGAAGTAATAAATTTCTATATGAAGGGTAGCTTTAGATTACAAATATATTTTCTGTAGGTGAGGTAATGAAGGATTTTGTTTCACTTTTATGTATTCCAGTGAGAATACATTTAATAAGTTTAGAATCCATCTTATTCTAGAAATGTAATTTTATTGTTATTCTGGTCTTGTCAGATTGATCACCATGTTGTGTTACAAGGAAGCTAGATTGATCGAATTAAAACGTTAATCTAAGGCACAAATGGAAAGCAGCAGCAATATCATACATTACCTCTGTATATACAATATGGATAATGGCAAAATAAGAAAAATTAGAAAATTGCGTAGGTGACAAAATCACACAGTAAAAATAATGACCAGCACAGACTACTAACAGATTGTGGATGTATTCAATTGAAAGTGAGCTTCAATATTAGTTCTTCAAAATGAAAATAATCAACTGTATATTAGAGCTGACAGCCCTGAATCTGCATCAGATTTCTTGCTCTCTGCTAGGGTCCTGATCAGCTCAGGCTTCAACACAGAGCAGCTCCAAGACTTCACTGAAGGCTGATATTGGGATATTTTCTGCCACAGCAAAATAGCTGGTGGCTACTGGGGAGAGAGGGATACAATTGAGTTATTCTGTCTGGGACAGCTTTCTCTCTTTGAATTTATGACAGAGAGAGTTGTGTGAGTTCCTGTCAGCCCCAAATGCCCGTGCCCAAAGTAAAAAACCATGATGGGTACAGGTTAATGTAGAGATTGAAACAAAAGGACAAGGAATTGCTCTGGCTTATTATAATACAAATGTGCCATTTACAGAATGTAACATGGAAACACTGAGGTCAGAACAGCTAAAATGAACTTTATCATAAGTATCTAATTGGAGTTTGGCATATCCTGTGTGTCACCACAAGTCACTCATCTCCTGCTGGGAAATGTGAATGGGTTCACAAGGTCAGAGGGATACTGTGGGTGAACTGTTTTAATTTTTAGCTTAGATACATGAAAGCTGCTTTTGTAAAATAAAGAACTCATTTGTGCATCAGACATTTGATTAAAACCCCAGCAACAGCAGCCCATAGCACTGACCTGGCGTGCAGACACTCATTGAAGTTGTGCTCTCGGAACCTCGCGCGGCGTGCTGGGAATGTTCAGCTGAGCTGATGTGACACAGATAACCACCTCCCCTCTATCATCTTCTCTTTCTTCCCCCAGTTCAGTAAATACCTCTGCAAGACCTTTTACAAATCACAATCTAGATATAAATCTCTTTGAAGCTGTTTACTTCAAATTTCATAGTAGTAAAACAGCCCTGCAGCACTCTCCCTTGTTTCTGAGCTACTGCTGTCCTTCATTTAACTGGGAGGAACAGGATTAAAGGAGAGCAGAAGAAAAAGCAAAGAAAACACCTTTGCCCCATTCTGAAGTATTAGATATGCAAGAAAAAAACCTGCAAGAAAAAAACCATCTATCTAGTTTAACTGGGAGAAAAAGTGGATTTGAGCCCATCAGTTTATTAAAGATAGTGTCTTTTCAATCAATGGAAAAGAACATCTTGAGCTTCCATCTATTTTCTTTTATCCACAGGGATCCTAATCATCTTTCAGTACCTTATCATTACTATGAACCTCTGGGACCTGACGAGTGCACAATGTACATTTCCCACGAGCGGGGCCGCAAGGGCAGCCACCACCGCTTCATCACCGAGAAACGCGTCTTCGAGAACTGGGCACGGACATTCAACATCCACTTCTTCCAGCCAGACTGGAAACCAGAACCACTCACTGTCAGCCACCCCGAGGCGACACCGCTGGCCTGAGGGATGGACGCACAAAGCACTCACAGTCGCCTCTGCAGCAGCCTTTGGACCTTCTGGGCCGGCACGGCAGCCTGGAGGAGAAGAGGAACAGGGTCTGCAGCTGGCACCTGCAGCAGCAGCCGGGAAGTTGGGATGGAGGAGCAGCACACACCAAGAGTACTTTCTGTTAAACTGCATTAACCCAGTCCATCGCCTTTGGGGGCCATCTGACTTCCTGTGTGTGTTCGTGATTCGTGAAACACAACCCGAGTGTCATTAAGGGATGGTTAATTCATTATGGCTTTTTTAAGTATGATGCCACTGAACTTTCATAGTGAAAACTTTCCGTATTTATTTAATGGAGGTTTTTATGCAACCTAGGCCAGTATTTTTCTAATTCACAGTTATGTGGTTGTTTATCTTTCATAATCTTTTAAATCCAAAATTAATATTGCTGATGGTTTGAAAGGCCTAGCTTTTTATTTATAAAACTTGTTTGAAATATATAATTCTATATAGCATGTAATTAATATTTGATCGGGAAATGTTGGATTTCTTCTAAAAATGTTGGGCTCTGTTCCAGCCTAAAGCCTTTAACAGCAAGAATGGTCCCATGTGGAGATCCAGCTCACTTTACATTCTGACATCTCATGTTAATACGAAAAGGGTAGTGAAAATTCTGTTTGATATTAATGTGCATTTGCTGCTGTGCTATCAAGCTACTGTTTTTTAAATAGGGGTGGGAGGAAGGAGGGCAAACAAAATTTATCCAAAAAAAGCCAAACCCCCCACTGGCCATGGCAACAGCTTCTCAGTGAAGACACCAGGCTAAGGCTGGAGGGGTTGTGTTCTGTTTTGCCTCTTGTATTTCTGCAAGAGGCTGACAGAGGCCTCCTGAGGCAACAGACTACAAACCAGCCCACAAGTGCTCGACACAATTTTCTGGAATGAAGAAGGTAAACTACCAGTACCACAATACCAGTCATAGTAGCCAGAAAGATCACAGCACTGCACCTGCAAAAATCTCTGCCTTCCACTGTCTCAAGGTCATCACTGATCTCAGAGATTCTGGATCACATTGAAGCTGGGATGTGAAAAGAGTTCCATGAGTACAAAATTGTCCTCCTGAAAGGAGCAAAGTTAAACTCTGCGTTTTTTTCCATGAAGTACCTGTATGTGCATGGCGAGTCCCTGCAAGACAAGGGGAAGGACAATGCTCGTGCTGGGTAGGGAGCCTCACAGTGGGAATTACTGGATTACGTTTGGCTTGTGAATAAAGAAGGTTTCAGTTACAGTATTACTTTTCCTTTTACTTCACATTCTGCAAATCTCAAATTTCTTCAAAGTAATCAGTAACTATTGCATGAAACATACCTCAGGTGATGAAGGGAGTCTCTCATTAGACAAGTGCAAAACCTAGAACAAAGATACTACCTTTAAACACCTAAATCCAAGAAGCTGAACCTCAGAGGCGCGATGTAGAACTGGGACCAAACACTCTCATTTAAACCCCCTTAACCCACGATCTTCCTCATCCCAAAACTGGATAGCAATAGCTGCAGCTGCCCACAGATACCTGGATTCTCTGGGGACAAAGGGACCTGTCCTGCCAGGGGCAAACCAGTGTCACCTCTGTAACACTGCCTGGACATGAAGTGCAGGTCCCCAACAGCCACTGTCCTGCTGCAGCCCTGCCCATTATCAAAAATAAGAAACTGTAATGTGTTTTGCCTTAAAAGCATTCTTCTGGTGTTCTTCCTGGTACACACCACTCAGCTTACAAACTGAATGCCAAGTGCTTGATATCTTTCTCTTGTCAGCTGGTGTTTAACTCTCCTTCTTCCACTGATGGTGTTTTATTCCTTCCACTTGATTTCAGTGCATTCTATAAAAAAAACAGAATGGATTTTGAATGAATGGCAATTTTAACATCCCTTTCAACATGTGTACTGGGGTGTGTGTCCAGCATATATTGCTCCAATTGATGAAATCTGTCAAACTGATTTACAGGTCATTTCTGATGTGACTGCAAGACATGGTACAGATCCCAGTAGGTCCTCTGATGCTACCCTCCTCATTTTATTACTGATACAACAATAAAAAGATCTTGTCGTTTTAAACTAGAGCTCTTAGTTTTTCCATCAGTCAAGGGCTGCAGGATGTGGATGCTGTATGTTTTGCTGTGTTATTGTTAAAACCAGATAATCTAAGGATAGAGTACACTGGTCTACTTCTAGTATTCTGTAGGAACACTGGGACCCCATTATGTTCCACATGCGTGTTCCCTGTCTGCAAGAATGATCAGTGTCAAGTACATCAGGGGAAACATTAAGAATATGAAGAAAATTGGAATAAAATGACACTAAATCTCCTAACAGAGACAAGCTAAGCATTGTAACTCATTCCTTGCTCAGTTTCTGTTAATAAACTGAATTTGGGCAAGTTTCAGTCCTTTTCACTGCACCTCATTTCATCCCAATCTATTGTGTTGTATTCACTTCATTTCCAAATTTTCTTTTTTTTTTTTTTTCACTCGCCTTTTATTTTATCATATCTCCTGTCCCCAGTGTTTGTTACACTTCCTCTCTGAAGTCGGGATTTTGTTTCCTTTCATGAACTGAAATGCTTCATTTCATGAAAGGCAATGAAAACTTCTGATTTCAGTGAGGATCAATTTGGCAAGCTTTGGTCCATTTGTCTGCACTTCACGTCATCTCATGCCATTTTCTTGTTTTTACTTTCGTGCAGAATTTTCTCCTTTTTATTTTAGCCTTTCCTTTCCTCACTTTCTTCTCCTGTCTCTCCTTTTCACTGTCTCATCAACCTCCTGTGAAGTTTCAGCAAGGTCCCCCATCTAATTACAAAAGGTATGTGAAGGAGTATTTTCTAAGAGTAAGTCGCACCTGTATGTATTAAAAGGAATTTGATGAAGCCAAGGAGACAGGAAGTTTTAAATAGATCATACGGATTTACCAGAACATAAATCAAGTCCAAAAAGCACAAGTTATGAGTGCAAAAGAAATGTAAATAACTGTTAAAGCACTGCAATTTTAATTAACAAATCACTGATGTATTTCTCTATAAATGCACAATTTTTGAACTACAGAATCTGGCTGCATTTCAGCCTGACGTAAGGTTTTATGGCCTAGTTATAAACCAAACAGATTTATGATAGAAAATGCTGTCAGTCCAGGGATAAGTAGTACAAACTAGGCATTGCTGCCATTCTCTGCTTTGTGCTGTCACCTCACACTCGTCACTATAATTTGATCGATTCATGATCTGCAGCGCATCATCTCACATATTAAAAGCTGTTGCAAAACAGTGTTTACAGACATCAGCGATTTTAAGATCTATGTTAGTTTAGTTCTGAACTCCTTGCATACCTTTAGGCTTTTGCACTTGGCTTTGTCAGAGGAGCTATTTTTCATCTTGAAGAACTGTAAAGAACTGTAGCTCTTATGCCATGATATGTGCAACTGGAATTGAGAACGATAAAGAAAAGATCTCTGCAACAAAGAACAAAAATGTACCGCAGCTGCTTTGTGTTGGCTCAGTGGTGACAGCATCATGGTACAAAGCAAAACCTTGATGCACTTGGAGAAGCCTTCACCCAAAGTGCTAAAGCACCTTAGAAAGACAAGATAACACAGTTTATTCCTGGGTAAGGAAACGGAGGAAAGGGGAGGTTAAGAAAATAAGACCAGGTTACAGCCTTGGAACACAATTTGGGAGAGGTTTGGGTCTGCTGACTGGCAGCCCTGGCTCAGTCCAGCAGAACACACAGTGGTACTGCCACGTATATTCATACGCATGAACAGGGCTGTAAACGAATAAAATCCTTCTGGAGGTGCTTACTTGAGACTTGTCCTGCTGTATTTTCCAGGCAAACTTAAAAGGAAACTAAGTGATTTTTACCCAAAATACCTGTAAGGTTGCAAGGAAACAGTAATATAAAAATAGCTGGAAAAACATTGAGGAATGGGGTGAGGGAAGTCTAAAGAGAAAGGAATAAAATGTGTCTTGTGCCATCTTGCTTTATTCCCCTCAAATATGATGATCAAACTCAGGCCGGAGCTGATGAAGTGTAGTGTCGTGGCTCAATAGCAATGGCTGTCCTGCATAGATTTTTTTACAGTATTCTGTATGTTTGATCACAGGTGCCCCAAAAACTCTTTGAAAAATGCTGATAATAATTTCTGACTGATGAAAGTTAATAATTTTATCTGATGCTAGGAGACACAATTTCTAATTCAATTTAAAACATATCTAAGGAATTTTTTAAAAAGCTGTTAAACAGTCAAAGAGTACTTGTAAGGCAGCAAAAGGTACTGCAAAAGAAAAGGAAGTACAGAAACCTTACAGGTACCGATACATCTGTCTTCCCTGGACCACCAGTTCCTACTGATCACTTTGAATTTCCAGCTGCCTGCAGCAAAAGCACCCCTTGCATTATCACAAGCATAAGATTTCGTAAGGAGAAAGAGATAATTAAGGAAAATCTTTAATAAAAACCAAGGAAATATTCTTCTTCAAAAAAACCCTAGGAAATATGAAAGGGCAGATGTCTAAGGTGAGAAATTTCTCTGTGCTGAAGCAGGAAAGTATAAAATTCAAAGATCTTGTATAAAATGGCTGTCAAATGGCACTGCTTATGCTAAATACCCTTAAAACCACTAGACTGTTCAATGTTTTCCACACTGAAAATTACACCAAAACATGAAATGTCAAGTGAAGCCCTTTGACCACCGTGTGGATGGAGATTCAGCGTCACAGTAGAAGCAAAGCTGGTGATTTTCACCCTGGCTGACTGCAGAACTCCATGGCCAAGGCAAACGTGGAACTGGGCCCTGAGGCAGCATCCCCTCGGGGCTGGGCCCTCTCCAGGGGTGCCAGCAGGGAGCACAGGGCTGCCAGGAGAAAGGGACACTTCTCTTTGTCCTGTCGACCACTGAAGGCCAGGCCATGCCAGAGGACCCGCACAGAGATGATCAACACACAGTGTCCCTGTTTGCTGGGTGGGACTTGGACCAGGAGTTGTCAGGAAGAACAACAGACAGGAAAACTACAGAGAAGCAACCCCAGCAATCCAGACAAACCTGGAAAACTGTAAGAACAAAATTAGGAGTCATAAAGAAGATACATTGACGAAGATGTAATGCAGCTTTTGTAAGCAAAACCTTGCCTTGCAAATCTATTTAGAGTTCTTCAAGGTTCTCTGAAGCAAGGGAACAAAGAGATCCAAATGATGGATCCACTTGGAATTCCACAACTAGGTTTGCAAAAGACTTTCAAAGAAGTTAGAGTTAATACAGAAAAAAAATTCTCACCCTATGGAACTTATCTGAACATGCTAAATAAGGATAAGAGGATACAGAATCAGTTTAAGGGTACAAGCAGAATTACACAGGAAAAATGTCACAATATATTTTCCTCTATTCTTCTGTGCTATTCCCCTGGAATCTACCATAGGCCATTCCTAGATGCAGGCTACAGGAGCTAGACTGCATTTAAATAAATAGATAAATAAAAAATATGAAAAAAACTTATCCAGTGAACTTCACCTTCTATACTAAAGCCCAGTTCCAGCCTTGCCATACTCTCCATGTGCCAGGACCACCATGAGATCTTAATAATTCGGTTGCATTCTCATTTTCCTGAAAGCAATGCCAAAGCATCCAGCACAGATGGACAGCAAGACTGGACCCTTTTTAACAGGCACAGAAAGTCATCTTAATAATTCGGTTTCTTAATAATTCGGTTTTGAACAGGTTTTAAATGTGCCTTTGCTCTCTAGTGCTATTTAAATCTGCCAGTTTCTTTACACAACCCAGGTGTTAAGATAACATCAGTAGCTTTTAGGACACTAGCTACTTCCTGAAGTACAGGGAAGATAAAGGGAATAATTCATATTTAGCAAGGTACAAGGTTTTAGGACTTTGCTGACTTAACTTCGGCTGTCAGATCAGTTGGAGCCTATGAGGGTCCAAACATAGAGCATGGTGAGAGTCTGTTAATGGCAAAACAAAGGAAATTCTGAAGGGAACCATTTGGTGTGGCTTTGTTTAAGGCAAGAGCTTAGGTTAGGTTTATGTTTTAACAAGGCAAAAGAAGTAACCAGATTTATAGCCTATTAGGATATGCTTCCCCACTGCATCCTTGCTGCACACAAGGCCAAAACTGTAAGTGGTTACTGATACTCAGTGGGACTGCCCATTTGTATGGGAGAAAATAGGAACATTTCCATTACACCACTATTATTTTTTTAATGTGGCTGTGCATGTGTAGATGTGCCTTACGTGAAACACTGAAAAGCTCTTCCTCATCCCTCCATTGCAAATGATGCTGCAGAGAAGGAGCAGATTAAAGAAACCAGCAACAACAGCAAGTGCAGAAAGCCTTCTCTATATGCAAAAAAATAAAAATACAGGCACCACTGCAGAGAAGAGTGTGTAAAAGAACTGCCCAAAATACAAGGGTATGTTGCAATGACAGACTGATGACCCCATTGATCCTATTTGCCATTCCATAGCATTATAAAGACCAAGGGAGGTAAGGGGACCCTAAAATCATCACAGTTTGATCCATAATATCTTAAGCTACAAACTTGACCTGGACAGGAAAACTAGTACAGAAAAAGTAACTTAATGAAAATAAAACATAATCTAATGCTTAGTGAGGCTCTTTCTTGGTAAATATTGAAGCATTTGACAAAGGAAATAAGTACCATTATAATGGAGCTGGATATCAAGGACAGAGCCTAAGTTTAAAATACTCACCACATGCAGAACCAGTGGGCCTAGTCAAACATTGAATATAAGAGCATTATTCCAGTAAGTCAGGTCAAGAAAGGAAATCTATTTGCTATTTCAGATTAGTCAGTTTTGTCACAGGGACTAGTATGACATGCCATGAACTTCCCAAATAAACCACAGCCTGGTGGCCTGGTCTCTGCTGAGCTGTGTGACCAAAGCTGTGTCAAGAGCAGTGTGAAAAATGCCACTTTCATAGGGAAGACCCCCCTAGGCTGAGCTTTGCCAGCACTGCTGTTATACTGTTCAGTCTGCTTCTCATGGGGCTTGTTTTGTTCAAGGGATTGCTGTAAACACTGTCACCAAATAATTTAGGCCAATACAACCTGCATCTCTATTAAGCCTGTTGGCCAAAGTAGCCAAAGTGGCTCAATATTGGCCAAGGCTTCAGTGCTATTCACACACAGTCATGAAAAGAAAGAAAGGGAAAAGAGTTAAATCTATAATCTGCACAAGGAAGAAGACATGGCACAATCAGACCTTAATAGATGTACATCTTTGAATGGAAACCTCAAACACTATCAATTTAATCACTAAATCAGGCAGAAATCCTCATTAGGGGAGAAAAAGTAACTTGGTCTTAAAGAACTTGCAAGTGAAATGAGTTCTAAGAAATGCTGATTTCAGAGTATGTTATGCAGCCTATGCAAGTTTTCATTACAAAACACAGACACTTTCAAGATACATTTCCTGAAAGCTTTTTATTTTTAAAAGTTCACAGAAAGAGGGAAAGCAGAAATAAATTAAGAGTCCAGAGGATATAATGTTCCATGAGAAACTTTCTCCATTTTTTTAAATGTGCCTTTCACCACTTAAGAAATGCAAAAAACTATTATGCTCATTATTGTACAGAAGTGCTGAAGTGATGGTTAAAAGTTTTTGTGGCACGTGTGATTAATTTGTAGAATACTGAAAAGAGACTTCTGCAGGACAACCATTGCTACTGAGCCACAGCTTTCTGCTGTCAGCTCCAGCTCACGTTTGATCTCCACATGGTTGAGACGACACTTTCATTATATACACTGCTTTTCTCTGCAGTTCATACCTTTATGGATAGATTAGTCTCTTGGGTGAAATATTTTATGCTTATCCCTATCCAAAGGTGAATTAGTCTGGAAGCATGATAAAATTCTACCAGGTCCCACAGAGCTCCATAACACAGACAGAGCTGAAGATGTGTACACTGGGGACACTGAGCTTTCTTGTCCTCATCCTTGTCCCCACAGTGTACCACGTACAAAGGCTGTTTTCTCTCCAAATGCCACAGACTCTCGGAAATGCACCATTCTCTTTTTGTGGATTGCCTTCCACTTCATCTATTTTTATCAAGTCCAAATAATCCTGACCACATAGAAGCTTTTCACTTCAGGATGCTAATAACTGGATCGAATCTTCAGTATTTACCAGAAACCAGCAGCATCTCATTTCCCCAGCTATACTGAACAGATAATTAGGAAAGCCTTCAGATCAGAAACTTCCTTTTATTCCTTCCCTCTAAGCATCCATCAGAGAAGAGAAAGCAGCAGTTCTCTAACATCAAAAACCCCTTTCCAGCATGCTGTCACTATCAGGACTGCCAGGGCTGCAGACTTCCCTTGCCCTGCCTCAGCTGGTCCTTCCGGTCCCTCTCACAGGAATGCAGTGCAACACCTCCCTTTCCTGAACACTGCACAAATCCTCTCCACCCAGGATAAATTCATGGCTGAACCTGGCCTTAGCCCCTTTGCAAATCACTGATTTAGTGCAACTCAGCCCAGCTCCAGCATGCAGTGATGCCCGTCTGGAGGCAGATCAGATTACATGTTCCATTTACTTCCAGTACATTCTGTGGATGTGGTAACTGAGAATGGAAATCCCTGACTCCTGAAACAAGAGATGGAAATGGGCTCAATGTGCAGGCACTCAACAAGAGAATTAGACCCAGATTACATTTGCTTTTCTGTAATCAATAACAGAGACCAGCTTTTGGGGGGAAAACCAACCAAAAGAACAAAACCTTCACTCTCTAGAAGAGACACACCATCACTAATGATATTTGTAAAAATACCTGTGAACAGTCCTGGTTTGCTTACGCCAAGAGAACAGCATTTCATGGTAACAGTGATTAAACATGAAAATATTCAGCTGGCATAGACCAAGAAACACTGATTGTCTCCCCATCGCTCAGGCTTCTTTCTCCACTCATTTTTTCTAAGAACCTCACTTTTCAGTCTAACAGAAGCACAGCTTAGTCACACATTTGTGTCAGCCTTTGGGCCTGGTCACAGGCACTCCAGGGGACCGGAGAGCACCTGGATGTGAGTACAACCCTACTGGGACCTACCATTTCTACAGTTCAGTAACAACAGCGCATTTTAACGTGATCCAGAAAGAGCTGAAAACTGAAATGGTAACTTCTATTTCTGTCATCCCTGAGAGCTCTAAACAATGTCTGAAAACCCCATTGCAGGCCCTGTCAGTGCAGTTCCACAGTACAGGGTGCAGACATGAGTAAGTTTTGCAAGCGTGGGCACGCTTGGTTCACAGACTTATCTATGCAGAGTCGCACAATGATGAAATTCAATTCTGCTCTGGAAATTCCCATGCAAAGAACCATCAAGAAACTGCCCTCTGGCTTGTCTTCTGGATTCCATTAAAAAGATCATCTGTGCATCTCTGAGGAAGCATCTCTACTGCAAAGCACACTTGGCCTGCAAACACAAACAGTTGGTGACTGAGGGTGACATGGCTGGTTCCCAGAGCCCACATCCCACAGTGAGCTTGAAGGCTTCCCAGGGAAAATGAAAAGATTACTAACTTTAAATAAAAAATAAATATACAAAACACATTTACAGACAATTCTATGGCATTTCTGTAATTGCTTTCAGACTGTAACTGTTCAAGGAATAAAAGTTACCATACCATAGAAAATACTGTCTCATAGGTGTAGAACAGACAACTCTATGGTGTCTCAGAATGATCCATTTCAACTCCTCACTTCTGTGCATACAAAAATATCAAAAATGCCTGAAGCACAGTTTGCTGCATTCCAGTCAAACTGTTGTTCTCACTTCAATTTAATCCCCTTCACATGCACACTTACTGAGGGCCTCTATTCATAAATTGTATTTTAATAACCCACCTAATTGCCTCCTTTTCCCTAAGCAGATAAACTTTTAAAAAGACAGAATCTTTGGTATCTTCTGCTACTGGCAAAATTCAGCTGAGTTCTGTAGATGTTTCTATCATTTCCTGCAAAAGGTGGCTAGAAGAGGGAAAGAGAAAAATTGAGTAAGGCCTGAGGAGTCCAAATAAGTGTAACTGCAACTGAAGCAAGACACAAAGTTTTATCAACTTCACTTTATACACTCTTTAAAGTGTGGCAAAACTTGCTTATAAAATCAATATTTTATTAAAATATTGACTACAATTGAAAAAGAGTTAGATTAAAATGGAAAGCTAAGAAAATCCTGTAAGGAATTCTGTAGGATTCATTTCTATACTGGGTCTACACATTTCTACATGGCCTGTGTACAGCAGATTTTACTTGATTGTTGTATTAGAAATTGCTAGAGGGGAAAAAAAAGGTTTCCTGATTTTAAGAAAAGGCACCATTATTACCAATTTTTGAATACAAAGTTGTTGCTTTTGAAGGACACTATCCAAAAAACAGCCCCCAAACCCAACACACTGTGAACAGATCCAGCACCAGGAATGCCACTGGCAGGGAGGATCTGTGCACCAGTTACACAAAAGCTTCTGATCAGCACACTGGGAAGACGTGTCTGCTCTTGTCTACCGAACAATATCAGATTACAGAGCTGTAAGGACAGCAGGAATGCTTTTGTTTTAATCCCTGTTCCTGGTGCTTACACCTGCTACTGAACACAATTTCAGCTTTTCACCAAGAAGTGCCACAAAGAGGTGGAGCAGGCAGATGTTTACCTTCCCATCGTTTTGTACCTTCAATATCTATCTCCAAGCCTAGAAAATATATGGAGAAAAACCCCGAGGCTTTAATATTGGAGCTGCAGCACACGGCTGCTTTCCCTGTTCTCTGGAAGCCTCAGTGGCTTCTCCACAGCTCTCCCAGCTCACCTGGCTCTGACAGTTCACCTGAGGCTGGGATGCCACAATCACACTGAAAGAGAAGAAAAATAGGACAAACATGTTTGTGCACTTGGATTAGTACATGCTGTGCAATAGGAAAATGCTCAGAACCATATCCTAAGAAAAATATACTGACTCTGATATTATGTGTGATTATAAATAATTCCTAATAGCTTCTAGAGATATGCATCTAGTACTTACACCATGGATGCATCAGGTAAGCTTTATTTTGATTAAGGTAGAGAACAAGTTCTAAAAGCACAGGGCAGAAGCTTCTCCTGGCAGACAGACGTGTTTCTACACATGCACAAAATATCAATATATTATACAGACAAAACCCTGTTAGCATACATTTATCAGTAAATGTCCAGGAAGAACAAATCAATATGTCAAACCAGAATTTACAAAACACAGGTGACAAAGCACATTTTCTAAGGGCTTAGAAACTACAGAATACAATAGTACAATTTATAACGTTTTTCATCCTGATGCCAGAGTCGATTTTATTTGGTGTAAAAATCCAGTGCACTGAAAATCCTGAAAGCATCCAAGTCCATACTGTATGCAGTGAAAATACAACGCCTATGAAGGGTTTCCAATGGACATGGTGAAGCCCTTTCATGTTTTTTGGCCTTATTTTTAAATAGATTCAGCAAGGTCATAATTTTCTTTTCACTTTCACCAACTCATAGAATTCTAGACTCAAAACTGCCTAAGGTGAAAGGACTGATCTAAGGGTTGCATTTAATGGGGAAGGAAAAATAATAAGAAAAAAGAAATCAATATATTCCAGAGTATTTTTATTTTTGTGAAGAAAGCTTTCAATATCTCATTCCCAAGTCTGCAAAGTGGGTTAAGTTTCTATTGACAAAATGACATCTTAAATAACGTTCTGCACAATGTCCAGTTCTTTAGTAATAGGCGACTTCTTCTAAGATTTACTTTCAAGTACAGTGGAAAGAATTTGCCCATTTACAATCCAGAAGCAACCTCAGAAAAGCATTAAAATATGTTTAAGACAAAGTGGAATAACAGTAACATTAAACCATTTGTTAGAATCTTTCCAGAAAAGGGGGTAGAAGAGATGACTTCAAATGAACCTTTAGGAGTGAGATGCCAACACAGTTTTTCACCACAACCATAATCCACATGCAGAGAACACTGGTGATACCCATGAACCCAAAGTAGCAGCCAAGGCAAGTATCTTGTTTGCTCCAGGTCAGAAGACATGTTTCATGTGCTTGATTCCATATGTTTTGAAGAAAACCATGATGATCAATGCCCAGAGTCCTAAAATAAATCCTCCAGGAGGATGCCAATCCTTTTGTTTTGGTTTCTGGAAAAAAGAATAAAACAAACAAAAAGAGAAAATTCAAAGAATTTGTACTTAGTTCTCACATTAAAGCAGTGCACTGTGTTAATCAAGTGCAAAAAATAATCCCTGCAGTTGAACAAAATACCAATAAGCTGTATTTCTTCATTAAGTAGAAGCATCTTCCTTTGTGGGGTGGTGGAGAGGCTGATGGGAGGCAAGCTGGCACTCAAGCAGGGAGGGTGAGTACCAGAAAAAAGCCACTGGAACTGTGCCTGAGACCCCACTTTGCCTGTGTGTATTGGTATCGTGGGACATGTTCTAACTCATTTGTTTGGACAGATTTTCTTGTATTTGGTCTCATGTTAATACAAGAGAAAAATGCTGTAAGTACAAAAAACAGCTCCTACAAGTGAAAATGTGAAGGAGGAAGGAGAGTGTTGTTTTTCCACTACCTGTTTTCTACAGCTGCTTTTGTACTCAGAATTATGTGAATAAACAGATATTGACCACACAAGAAGCAAAGACTCATCATTACAGGAATATCATAAAACAAAATAGGATTGTTTTCGATGTCAATCACATTTTCCAGGGGCCTCATTGAGTCTTACTGCCTTTCCCTAATGTAGAAATATATTCTGCAATTCAAACTTCTGTCGCTCTTCAACAAATTTTTCATCTTCAATATAAGTAATACACTAAAATTGAAGGCCTTTTCTGTCTCACACACAGCAGCTAGACAAGATAAAACTTGTCTGTCTTCTTCCTCCTCTTATTAAACCAAAAATTCAGATACTCCCCAGTCAGCAAATGGAGAAATGCATTGTAGAAGATAAGAGCTGCCATGTACCCCAACATCTGTCTCTGGGGCTAAGAATAAAGAGACTATATGAATGCAAAATTTTAGTTAAGACTATCATGACAAAAATATCAGAATTACAGTATTTAGAGGTATAACTCAGTCCCTCAAGCCTGTACCTACTCTTGCCCTCAGCAGGTATATTTTACAGATCTCCTAGGCAGACAGGGATGATTTACTATTGCGATAATAAATACTGAAGCGCTTGCTGAGATTTTTATTCCTGCCTGGCTGAAGGATTTGCACCATTTTGTCCTTGTGCCGAATGAGACACAAGGGGCACAGAGCGTTTTGGTTTTGTTGCATTGAAGTCATATTTAAAATTCTCTTTCTGCCACGTGAATAGCTGTTACAAAAGATGTTACTGTTTTAATTTCGGCATCAATCCACATCCAGAAGCTTGTTGTTCTCTGTTACATGTACCAGGAGGCTGGTGAACTTTAATGCAAGAAGGAACAGTTTGCAGCGTCTGTTCTTTCAAAACAGCTTTCCTATCAACACAAAAACAATGTTTGTTGATTGCTCAGCTCCCACTTTCTAAACCACATAGTCTTAGCTTTAGGATTTTTCTGTAAGTACCGTGCCTACAATTAAAAAGTAGAACAAATAGTCCCATCGCCTGAGACACCCAAAGAACTTGGCAGCCTGAAATATCAATGGTTTTACTCTGATACAGGAATCACAAAACCAGCACTAGAATTTACATCAACCACAACAAAACCAAAGACGTGAGCAGAGCAGGTGTCACTGTATGCAAACCACTGAATTCCCTGAGCAGCACTCGTCAGCTGCAGCACGTGCTGGTGGTGATCTGCCCCCTCACTGATACTCACAACTGCACATCTCCACATCAACACCTCTGAAAATCAGCTCTGCCTGTTCAAAAGGCTGCCAGCACACCTCGCTTCTGAGAGTAACAGCACATGACACTTCTCCACACAAAGGGACTTTCTTGTTTAAATCTTCCTAATTAACCCCTAACTTCGTATGCAGATTGCAGTGCCTGTTCCATCAATCTCTTTGTACTATCAATCTTTCCCTTCTTGGATCTCAGACAAGTATCTTACCACAAAGTGGCACCTGACCCTTCTAGACAAATTACTTCAATTTGCAGCCAGTGACACTAAAAGCTTCTCTTTCCTATTTTGTATAGAACACGTAATTTAATTTCTTTAAAGAATTTATATGAATAAATATTTATAAGGTGATCTATGAGTATGGTTTTACATTTTGTCATGTCATGTACTGAAATCTCCATGGAATTGTGCAAGGGAAGAGAGGCCAGTGCAGCAGTGGCTCCACACTGGGAAATCAAGGACATACATATAGTCAGTTTAAAGGCATGGGATACAATGTTAAAATGTAAAGGATTAAATCCATGAAGGTATGACAAAAATTATATGAGGCTGTACAAGAGCTACCTACTCAGTAATCTTAAAAATAAATTATCTTAATAAGAAAGATTACAGACACAGAAACTGAAATCTACATGTAAATATTAAACCACAATATAAGGGCAAAAAGATGCAACTCTGCTGAATATCTGTAAGTCAATATCTGTAAGTGGTTAATTGAGCACAAAATCATACTGAAATATGCCCGTATATTCCACGAGGGGCACACAGACATCAAAACCTTATGAGTATCTAAAATGGGATTACAAAGATTCACATTTAAACCTACAAAGTACACATGCAGGAGCTGAAATAACTAATTTTATTTAGATCAACTTGAGCGTAGATTCCCAAGAGAGTTCACCACTGAATTAAAAATAAAATTAGTTGTCAAACTAACAAGTTCATCTTTCTGAAATCCTAACAAATACAACACAGAATGTGTCAGTGACAAAACCCTGCCCAGGTGGGCACATGAGCTCAGCAGCAGAGCACTGAGTTCCTTTACAAAAAGCTGCTTTTGGCACCTGTGCATGACCCCATCTGCATGGGAGACGGAGCCACGGCTCCCAGGAGCTGTGCCAGCAAGCTGTGCAAGGAGGGATGGGATGCTCTCCCAGAAACACGGGTGCCTCCACCCTGCTGCTGCAGAAGCTGCTGGGGCTAGTTTGTGTAGGCAGGCAAAAGGGGAAGAGTTGCAGAGATTTCTCCTAATGGGATGGACGATTATAGTGAGAAAGAGCCACTTGAATAGCAAATGAAAATCCTTTTTAGATCCACATACTGGAAAAAGGTTTAGAAAAGCCAGGATTTATTTCTATGCTTATACCAGTTCTGTGGCCACAAGCAATGCCTAGATAAACTATCTTTTTACATCAATTTTAGGACTGATCAGAAAACATTAGTGAAAGTAAAGTTTTTCACAGATTCCTGAAAAAAAAAAAAATTCAGTAGTTCTCCTATGAACATTGCCTTGTTCAGAGTCTTATTTGAGCCAATGTCTGTGAGATTCAGGCAATTTCTAAAAGTCAGGCATTTTCTCACTTGCAAGAAAATGCTAAATGGACCAAAATCATGTTAAGTGTCACAGTATTTTGATCTGCAGTTTATTATGCATCATTATTTTGTTCCAAATTGATGTGAGGATGTGTACTGTTAAAAGACTACAGACTGGTTGCACTACCTAAAATTTACACAAAACTCGATCATATTTAGGACAGATCTGGAGGAGCAGAGGCAACACTCCTTTTGCTCAAGTTATTCTGAATTTCACTTGTAGTACCCACCTGAGAACTGTAAGTGACATATTTAGGTATTCTGATTTACACCACAATACAATGCCATTACAAACACCCTCTTTATCCCTATAATAATAGCAGTAACACATAGGTAAAATGCACATTCAGAACGGTACAATCCGTCATGAACAAATACATTTAGCAGTTTAAGGACTAGTCATTACGGAATTGCTGGAGATTCCAAATTAAAAAGATAGGTAGCTAAGCAACAGCAAGCTTCCTCCTGTGAACAGTTTTTTGTTGTACGCTCTCTAGTTCCCCAGGATAATGAGTCTACCAGAACTTAAAAACAGTTAACGGAGAGTTGCTCCAAGTACTGTAATTAAGGAGAGGATAAAACAGTGTATTTTCAAACTGGATGGGTCTATAGGGACCTGAATGGAAAGTATCCAATACTTTCAATGAAGGTGTTTCATAAAGCATGCAATCCACGTTACTCCAATTAAAATGAGCTTTATGAAAAGAATAATTAAAAAAAAGTCGAAGTAGTAATTAGATGAAGAATGGTTTAATTTTAAAATGTTATATCACAACAGAAATAAGATTTAAAACATCATGTATTAACATTTCACATGGACAACACTGTAAAATTTATCTATCAGGACAAATTTAGCAGTGTTTTCCACACAGAAAGACTGCTGGATTATAATATCCAACAGTCTTCCAACAGAAACCCCTTTTGCCTTAGAGTCCTCAGTAAGCACAAAAATATTGGTATAGTAAGCTTTGGGTTAAACTTGGAATCCACATCTGGATAGTGGCAGCACAGAAAGCTATGCACAATCAGGAATGAAGTAATTCCCACTGAAACAGGGATACACAAATTCTTCAATCTCCTCCAGCATCTTTTTCCAAAGAGGGTTTTAAGAAAGGGTGCAAAAGCTTAGAAATGAATGTGCACATCATCCTTGTTGCAGGGGATGCTCCCCAACCTGAGGCAGATGGCGTGTGTTTGGACCAGGAGTGCAAAATATCCCTGTGCAACTGCACAAAAATAACACACCAGAAGCAGAAGCGCCAGCGAGTCCATTAAAGTGGCACCGATTGGATTTCAAATTAATCCCTGCTTAATTCTCGCTGCAGTTTCAGTGCCGAGTGTCCCAGACCCAGCTCTGGCCTATTTACTGCAGCACACGTGGTATAAAACATGCGAGGGCTCGGGGCTGCCCGGCAGACAGCAGCAGCTCCCCCCAGGAGAAGGTGAGTGCACAGCCCCTGCGGGGTTCTGCACCTCAGCCCATCCTGGGGGTCGGCAAGCACTCGCAGGGAAGTCAAACACACTTCTCTGTGCAGTGCTTGCACTCACTGGGGTGAACTTTATGTATTTTGGGGGGTGAATTTCCAAATTTTTTTCTTGGTCATTTTCCATTTAAATGAAAGTTTCTTTTTCCTCCACTGCATACCAAATGTTTTCTTTCTTGTTTCTCAGGGTACCAAATTCTATGTGAGGCTCTGTTGCAAAGACCAGTATTGAAACCTGAAAAAAACATCCACATCTCAAAACAGGTCTTTGAAATTCAAGGTGAACCTCAGATCCAAAACCGAAACAATCCACCTGCTTCTCATCTCAGAAAACTGATCTCAAACTGAAGGAAATTCCTTGGAAAAGCTAAATTCTGCTATACAGTGCACTGTGCCAGTAGCACACTATGTATTTCCTAGAGGCACTCCAACAACTCAGGTTTATTTGCAATTTACAATTTCAAACTGGGTAATCCTTTCAATTCTTACGACAAAGGACATTTTCAGAATGAATTTATATGTATCACAAGTAAATCACAGCATAAAGTACGTCCTCAAAGGTTTCAGTGGAAGTCTGCACTTCTAATTTCTTGGGTACAGTTTGGATTTTGGGGTCCTCGCAGGGGAGGGGGGGAAATCAAATAACTCCAGCCATCAAGTGATAGTTTAATCCTTTCTATGCCCACAGCAAGATTAAAGTCATAAGAGAACTCCAGCATAAATGGTGCCTGTTAATCTACAAAACAATTTAAAGTACTTTTGTCTAAGCTCCCGGTTTGTATTTATTAACCACAGAGCCATGATTACTGGTATCTCCAGTATTAATAAAATAATAAAGAAACTTAATTCATCAGCAACAAAAACTCACAAAGGGTAAAGGAAAAAACAGCAGCTAAACTAAATTAACATCAATACCAACAACTGCATTTTAATATTTACTTTGTAGAATCATTGTAATAGGAACAATACTGTCATGAGAGCTTTACTTTTTCATTTCCTTCTAAAATTTGTAATCTGTAAGGGCTTTTTAAAAATGAGCTTCTACTTCTTACTGCCTACTTTCAGAGTTATCTCCTAGCATTTCACAGCACTGTGAAGTGCTTTTAGTGGTTTAACAATTATTCACTAATCTTCCAACCTGTGATACAATACATAATATACAACTTCTAATCACAGGGAGCCTTCCCAGCACCTGGGACGCAGAGCAGTTAATTCCCAGAGAAGCCAGAACTCAGGTGAGTGATGCCCACCCAGCAAACACAACGGGGACGGCACCAGGGGGACTCCAAACCCAGGGGTGTGATTTGCTACATCCCAAGAGAATACACACGTCTCTGGTCTGGCAGCAGGAACCATTCCTACCTGTCCTCAACAGCCCGGCACAGGGCTGAGCTCTCACGTGCTGTGCTGACATGGAGCTACATCATGGAATTCACAAATACTTCAGAGAGGAGATGAGAAGAGTCACAGTATAAAGTTGTATTTAGAAAAAAAACGTGCAAGTACCTCTTTTTAAGGTAGGCTAAGCAAATTGTTCTTTATATTTTAATCAAATTCATACCCACATATGAAGCCACGATCATGATTTTCCACAAAAGGACACCTAAGTTGACAGCAAATATATGAATTACATTTGCAAACACAAAGTTTCATGCCAACTGAAGCATGCAAAAATACCAGATGAGCAGCTTAATTAAGTAGACTTGGTATTCAAAATTCAGTCACCGCTACTTAGAGTAGCATGCTCCTTTTTTAATATGCTTATATTTAATTGATTTAAAGAAGAGGAGGATTATTAGCAAAAACAAGACTAAAGGCAAGACTTTAGTGTTCAGTGTCATGCCACAAATGGAAAGACAAGCTCCTTGAGGTCCTTACACTGGATGGGGTCACAAAATGACAAAAACATGCACTGGTGAAGCAGACCTCAGCAGGGAGAAGCCTCTAAAAATCATCAGATGTTAAAGCAACTCACTTGCTGCTACTGAAACTTTGGGTTAAGCTGACAGAGACAGCAGAGACCAAAGGAGGTGAAAAGGGTGTGTAAAGGCTGCTAGAGGGACAAGGATATTCTTCTGTATTCACAAAACCACGGTGGTGTAAATAGGGCCAAGCTGTTCTCAGAGCACTGTTCTCCAAGAGCATGCGCCCCACACCTTTCCCTGGGAAAAGATGATCTCAATCTTCTGCTGTGGAGGTCTTCCCACAAATGCACCACTGCACTGCCGGCTGGACCAGAGCAGAGCCAGGCTCTGAGCTCTGCACAGCCAAGGTCCCTGTGCAGCACCCACCTGTTCCACCTGGGATCGTTATTCCAAGCTCCAGCCTCATCCAGCCCAGCCTTTCTAAGGAACACAGCACTGCTGCCTCCTCCTAGGAACTCTGACTTGGATTTCCTTTAGCATCGCTCTGAACCACATGGTGAGTCCACTCAAATGCTTTTAAATCTATCTTTCTGAGGAAGATTATAAAATTAATTGTATGCTTCAAACCTTCATTATGAAGTGCAATTTTGATCATTCAAATTCAAGCAGTTTTTTCTGTTTATACAGAGAAACCATGATGTTAATAAATTATTATGCTGTTTCTTTCAAAGTAGTAGTGATGATTCTAACCACACTTTTTTTTCTGCACATCCCATAAGTATCTATTCCTTTACTGCCAGGTGACAGGCTGTATTAAAAACAGATGTTAGACAGCATTAGTTCTCATACCGAGTATGCCATATTGAGTACAAAATCTAATCAAATCCTTCAACAGCTATATTTGAAATCCAAATAACTATTCCTTATTCACATAATTTTTAATGCCCATTTCTCAAATCTCTACAACTATATTTAAAAAATTCTCCATTACCCTGAGCTATGTGCTGTATTATATGCGTGCACAGTAAAGCTCCAGATTTTCTTGCTCCAGCTTGCACAACTTGAAACAGCATCACACTGAAGAGGCAGGCATGAAAAAATGAATGGAGGGACAAGCAGGGCTGAGGCAAAAGATGCCTTCACACTTATAAGAGCAAGATCAAGTATGGCTGTACTTTTCTTGCAATATATTTTCAGTTTCAGTGAGAAAGCAGTGAAAAAACTGGTGACAGGTTGGTTTGTTGCCCACCACCACTCAGCTTTTAAAGGTGATTTTGTATTCAGGAGTTTTGTACTCATAGGTCAAACAAGTGTTCTTACCCAAGTTTATGTTGTATATACTCTTATATGGGAGCAGGAGAAAAGGAAAAGGAGAAAGACCTATTCTGAAATATCAACCAAATACTTCTGGGAGCTCTAGCTGCTATAGAAAACAAATCATAAAATGTGGACACAGCAATTATACAGGCACTTATTTAGTGGTTGCACATAATTACACCTACACAAAAAAGCCGTTTTTGTTACACTTGGTATGTAAAAGGACAAGGAGTCCCAGAGAGCAGATCCATTCCTGCGAAGAGTTTTTGTAGGCATTAAAAAAGAACAGCAGATTTATGGTATCATAAATAATCAATGTTCCCCCTGACATTTGCATGACACAGGTCATCAGTCAAATACTATGTGGGGCTCACAAAGAGCATCTTTCTGGAAGAATGAATGGGTTTAGCTGGGGACACACTCTCCCAACACTCTCACAGACCACCCCATGTAACATGTACGGAATAAACAGCTTCTGAAAGAGTCTTTAAAAATGATGAAACCACACATGGTTTTATCTAGGGGCAAACCAGTTGCACCTTTGCTGCCTCCATCTACACTAAGCCCAGGCTACTGCCCTATTTATGTCCTGCTGCCACTCGGTCCCCTCTAAGCACCAGTCATTTGTCATGTACTTGTACATGGGCTTTCACGTTGAACACTCACTGGGTAATTCACAGCAACGCAGAACCACAGTGTCCATGGTGGGGCTGTCCATGCTGGGGAGAGCTGGCTAAAGCAGGGAGCCACACACTGAGCACAAAGCCAGGCATTACAGAAGGAATCACTTGCACAAGGTCCAATCACAACCCCATGCAAAGAATTTGCACAGGAATGACGATGCAGGATGCTGTCCTGTCTGTCCAACACAACAACACAACTGCTCCATTACTGGAGTCTTCATTCATTTACCCCTTCCATTCATTCTTCAAATGGAAATGATTTCATCAAATTTCAACCCTCTGAATTATTTAGGAAAACAATTCTAGATAGAGCACTAGAGAGCAGCCTGCCAATATCTCTATCTCTGGCCATTCATCAATCCTGTCAAGAGCTCGTGAGTTACATTTCTGTGCTCCTCACAGCACGCTACTGAAGAGTAAACAAAACATAATTAACTTAACACAAAAAAATCACCAATAACACCTAGGATTACATGGTTAAGTGGGATAAATGTGTGAATATATTTGGAGCTAACAGTGCCTTCCCCTGAGGAAAAGTGTTCAGAAAGGTATTTGCTGTCACAGCACTGTAAAACACATCAAGATTGATAACATTTGTATTTTTTCCTTATCAATGTGAGCTTACTGGTAACAGCTACTTTTTATGCTGCATAAGCTCAGAAGAAATACAGTAGATAGAAGAAAAAAATTTAGCAGAACTCCTACTGCTAATTCTACTCACTGGAATACCATTTAAATAAACTCTGTCTATCAGGGAAGTTTTCATGTGTAAACAATGAAAAAGTAATGATTAATAAGAACTGTACAAGGTTATGTGAGAAATGAAAATGTTACACAACACTGAACAGACATCAGAAAATGGAATTAAATCTTGCATCTTGGACAACCTGCTATAAAAAACTCCTGTAATCAGCTTTATATAGGAAGGTCCTGATCTTGCCTATATTTAGTGACAGGTGACACAAACTGGGTCAAAAATTTAGTCTTACACTCAAATTACACATGTGCTTATACACACACTAATGTTGTCCAATATCAAGCAATAAAACAAGAATAAAGACTAAGAAATACACTGCCCTTTGCCTAAAGATCTTACAGCATCCTCTCCTTTCCTCTACTCAACACACATCCATGCACACACTTGGCTTTCTTATTCCTGCCGTTGTTATTCCAGGGACACAAATACAACCCACCAGAAACCAGAGAACTAATTTACCAGCCACAGTGGATGCTGACCCTCCTCTCCAGGCCTCATCTCACCAAAACTGCATGACCAGCACTGTACTTTTAGTCAGGTAATTCCCAAACACGGTTTTGGGGAGAGAAGGGCTCAGGAGCAATCACACCACTCTCAGGTTCGGGTGAAGAGACACAAAGTGGGGCTCGGCAGAAGCCTTTCAGCAGCACCAGGGAATGCTGCAGCAGAACGTGCCTCGCTCCTGCAACACAGCAGATCTCTGTCCTTTCACGAGTTTCTACTGCAGACACAGCCAGAAAAACTCTCAACAATTTGGGCATAACGTGGGGATGCCAAAGGCAGCATCTTCATGGCCCAAAGAGGCTTCTGCAGAAAAATCAGCTGCAAGCTAGGAAAGGGGCCCTCTCTCTGCATACAAAAACTGAAGTCTTACTAATCAGTGACCACTAAGGAGCATTGCTTACTCTTACATTTGCAGTAAGTCTCATTCCAAATGAGATGCTTGGTCCACAAAAGGCTCTTCCTAAGGAAGAGCAAAACTGATCAACAGTAACTTTGGAACAGTATTTCTGCTGTTAAATACTGTATTTAACAAAAGAAAAAGTGATTTAATTTACCATTAGAAGGATTTAATAAATCAGTTTTCCGTTACCCAGGGAAGTCCTAAAATTTATTTCAGGTCAACTATAAATTTTGAATTACTACACCATACCACTTTATAGGTCGTTCTCATATAGAAAAGATTTATATTTTTTTAATTTAAGAAAGATTAAAAAAATAAATGTAGCAGTAGCTCTTCATTCCATAATATCTTCAGCTTCTAATAGACATTAAAAGACAATTAATATAGTAATATATTAATAAAATAGTAAAAAATAATTTCTTTTAAATGTAGACTTTTAATGCTACTGTTTACAATAATAATAACAATAATAATAATAACAATAATAATAATAATAATAATAAACATTATAGTCTCTACAACCCCAAAATCCTACTGCTAGGAATTATGCTTTCTCACTAAGGTTTTTGTGTCTTAATTGTCTTCATGTAATATTGATATCTGGTACTTGGATGTAATTAAGAATAGGGGAACCATTCTTAGAGTACTATTCCAATCCATTAGGTAAATTTTCTCACTATGATATGAAAATTTTCATCTACTTAATTAGCACACTTACTTCTTCCATGCCTAAGTGCACCTAAGCTGTGTTTTATGATGGCCCAAGGAAAGGAAAAAGAAACCACAACACATCAATTATGCCTCCACTCAGTTGTACAACTATTTTAAAATGTGTGAACAGTTAAGACAAAATTGAAAAATTACCATAATAGGCTTTTGACACTTCCCCGCTTAAGGAAAAAATTAATTCTAACTCCCTGTTTTTATGCAAAGCCTTTATAATTTCTCTAATCTCAAGTTCCCACGAGAGAGAACACAATTCTTTCAAGTACAAGTATGTGAGGTTTGGCATCTTCTCTTTTTAGTTATGCAGTTTATTTGATGGAAGTCTAAACCACTAAGCCTCCCTTTGTGCTTAATATAAGCCATCCTCAGTGGAAATACAAGTTAATTTAAGTAAAATGAAGTTTTAGGAAGAATGCATTCTCTTGCACAGAAAGCCTCACTAAATCAAAGCTTTTTTAAATGCAGCATCTGTTTCCTGAATTGCTCTAGAACCTGTAACAAAAATAAACTAAAAAGAAGAAAAATTTTTAAAAGGTACTTTTACCTATGAAACCTCATAAACATAAAAACAGTCGAATAGAACAGCTTACCTCTCATTTTACTGTGTTTTGTAGCCTCACCTTGCATTGTGCATGAAGACACTCTTGCAACATAATGAATTAGCACATTTTAAGCATAATTTGTTCTATTAATGGTGACTATTATTAAAACCTACTGTGTGTGTTACAAAGGTGCATCAGCTCTATTGGATTGCTGGGATACACTTCCACACACACTAAGCTGTGTGGGTCACATCCTAAATTCAGTTATTTCACAGTACTGCTTAACCCTGAAACACACCTGAAGTATTTGTACATCACACTTTGCTTCAGCAGCACGGGGTGTGTTCTGATGCCTACAAACCTATTAAGGTCACAGACAGCTTGTGCAGACATTCAGTCTATTCCCATGAGAGGCAGAGGTGTATTATTTGCATACCATTATGTACTAGAAAACCTATTCAGTTATCCCCGCTGGAGACAACTCACCTCACTGCCCTAAATAGCATTCACTTTTCCAATATTTGAAGGAACAGCAAATAAATGGGACCCAGTGCAGACAAATCCAAAAATACTCAGAATATCTAAGAATCTCAGCTTATAAATGACAAATGTGAATAAATGCAGACCAATATATCACATGAAAATATCATGGAAGCAAGGAATGATGAAAAAAGTGAATTATATGCTTAAGAGAGGACTAAAATGTTGAGAGTGAAAATGGCTGAAGAGATAATTTTAGCAAAGAAGCTGACTTTCGCCAAGCTTATTATGACCACAAAGGAGAGCAAAGAGTCTCAAAGCACAAAACTCACTTAAAAATAGCCACCTTACATTTGCAGTGACAGCAGTGGTTAATATCATCTGCCCAAAAAAAAGTGAGAGAGCTATTGGTATTTTATCTATAGCACTGTGCAACTGTTACAGCTCACATGATGTCAGCAGCTGAGACCATGGGACATGTACATGTTGGTTCTTCAGTACCAGTACAATACTGTGAATATTTGTTGTAATTGCAAATATGTTCTAACATGCCCTAATTTTCCTCCTCAGTTTTATTCCCCCCATAATTACAATGTTTTGAATAAACATCTCCCAGCCCCTACCCACTCCCTTTTTCTGCTTATCCGTCCTGGTGTCAATACAGCCACAAAGAAGGGAGAATATAAATAAAGTATCTGTGTGCTTTGTGCAGAAATTCAGAAGAGATTAACATAATTGTCCTCTACAGCCTTAGTCTGCAAATCAGAACCTCTCACTGTTAGCCTTGGTTTGCTTTTGCCAACCTGCTATGTGAAGTTTACTTTAAGCTGTGAGCATTTCTGAACCTGTCTCTTTCTGTAAAGCTCTGAGCACAGATACAGCACAACAGAAACAGTAACCATCGCCTGAAAATCACAGTTGTGAGCAGGTTGTGAAGAAGAACAAAAGCGGATTATGGCACAATCAGTCCCATGCCAAAATAAAGACACAGAAAAAATCAATAGTGCATATTGAAAGGTTTGTGCACACAGGATCTTCAAACACCCAGCTGCTTCAGCTGAAAAAAAGCAAATCAATTTTTTGAATATAAGGAATATAATAATTTTTTGGATCCATGGATGTACAGCTACTACTGACTCTCCAAACGCAGTTATTTGAAGTTCAGATGAGTAAACCCCAGAGATCTACAGCACTCTATAAAGCCTGTCATGTTACAGTCATTTCCTGAACATCTTCCTTCATTTTACATCTTAAATAGTGCTTATTAAAAAGAAACGGTTACAGGAATTACCTCTTAAAAAAGCTGCAAATCCAATGCAGCACCTCTAACAATTATAGCTACTACAGAGCCAGGGTATCTTTTCATATATTTTTTAATAGTACATCTGACAATTCTATATGCTGGTGGATATGAAGCTGATGTCTCATAATCCACTGAATAGATGAGGCTACAGTCACATATAAAGCTTCATATTAGCAGTATTCTCAAGGGCAAACTGAGCACTCCCATGAAATGCACAAAAGCCTCAAATTTATTTCCATTTCAACTTTCCACAGTAACAGCTATTTTTACTCTCATCTGCTCACGAGAAATATAAACAAAAACTTTCAGGAATACAAGTACACTTTATCAGTTGTACACTACTTATCCTAGTTGGCTTTAGAAATTCTGTAGTCACACACCCAGCCACCATGAAAAATGCCCTTTTTTTTTTCAAGCAGTAGTTTGCACCACTGCTGTGCTTAATGAGCACAGGACTCTACCAGGACTGGTGAGAGTGGAGCGTGGCCACTTGAGGGGCAGCCCCTTAAATTGCTCCAAGCTGTCTGTCAAACTGATCTCTCATCCTGTGCCAAAGAGGAAAGGAGATAAAATGTCAATCTGTACATGTCAGGATTTCACAGGTTGGGAAAGAGAAAAGAGACACGACCTCAGAAAACTGACTGATCAGAGTTGAGATTTCTTTGTCCAAACTGCAGGATCTGGACAGCCTAAAACAGTAATTTTGAAAACACTGCACCAGTTGCATCCACTTCTGCTCCTGCAACTCCCTGAAGAGGAGACTGGTTTTGAGGGAGAGCACGGACTGGGGGTTGCTATCACCTTGCTGGGAGCCATTTCTGTGAAGAAGAGATAAATTCACATTCCAACACATGACAGCAGAGACTGGACTCTGACAATGCCCAGATGAGCTCATAATGTACATACACATCAAACAGAACATTTTGATAACTGCTCAATTAACTGTTCTTAATAGAGTGTGTAAGAGGAAAAAACAGGTCATTCTTCTATTGGTTTTAAAATCTACTTTCATTTCTACATTGTTTTTTAAACAATGCAAGGAAGAAGATAAAGTTGCATGCTTTAATGCACAAACAGAGAAGATGGACCATGCATACAACAGTTCTGGCAAGAAGAAGCTACCAAACACCATCTAAAATATCTCTGGGAAGCTGGAACAGGCCAAATTTTCCCTTCATGGCTTAGAGAAAATGTTCAGTGTGGTTATTTCTAGTACAAAACGGTTAAAAACAAGAACCCCACCATCAACTGTTCAGGTTCCTCATACAAGGTACCTTTCAATGCATTTAGTTATTCAATCCATTGTATTCAGCTATAACTGGAAAAATTTAATACTACATTCAGTTCCCCTGTAATGCTTGGTCAGCAACAAAAAGCACTCATGGCTCTTTTCTGGCTCTGCTGAGCAGAGTTGTGTGCAGACAAAGGAAGTGCTCCCCATGCATTAATATTTTGGCACTCCAGCCCTACAGAAATGAAGTTCCCCATAATTGCTACTAAATTTTTAAGATTTGGGGGACAGTATTTGAAAGAAAAAGAATTCTAAGATACTTATCTTTATTCTGTCTTGAAGACTATGAGAAGAGATTCCATCTAATATTTCAACTTAACAAAGAGATAAACCAGCAGAACTTCCCCTGTGGTTGAGAAACAGTAAAATAATGGTCCCAGATAGGCAGAGAGTGATCACCCACAAGAGTCCTTTAATGGGAAGATGGAAGAGACTGCTTTACTGCATCTCTGCTTCCGAGAGGGAAGATCACGATCAGATGAAAAACATAACAAAACAGAAGCAGCCATGTCTTGGCAGCAATTTATGCTTATGATCAGTATTTATGCTAACTCCACATCATTGTATTTTGTGATTGGAAAAAAACTGATGAGAAAAATAACACCAAATTTTAAAAACTACATTTTCTATCCTTTACAAAAATACTTTATGCTGCACTCCGATATGCTGTATTTCAGGACTGTTATGAAATTTCATGTGGCTAATGAACTACTTATTTTCTGAAAAGAAAAAAAAAGAGACAACCCTACTGTTCATGTGGACCACTGGATTATATTTGAAGGTCCTGAGTACCATTCCTGACTCTGCAGTAGTTCACTAGAAGAAAACAAAGCCTGAAAATACTCTGGTTTCATGGTTTGCCAGTAAAAGATCTGTACCATCCATAACCAAATCAAGATTGTGTTTGGTGATTTCTTGGAGTGAGTCAGAGAATAAGGGACTCTGCCATTCTTAATACATTATGTGACTCATACACACAGTAAGATTCTGCTACTCAACTTTTTTAATCAAACTTAGTATAAGAAGAAATCTTAGGGAGTGAACTTCAAAGCACCTATATGCACCAAGCAGCACAAGGTGTTGGTAGGAATACCTCTGCTGCTCTATGACATACTTGGTTTGTTTGGCAAAAGTGTGCAGTAATAGCTCTTTTTCTTTTGGTCCTTTTGAGCACTGAGTTTTCTACTAGGTAGCATTCAATTTAAAGAAAGCCCAAAAGATTTAAATAATCTCTAAATTATGCAGCAGTACGAGAAACTAAGTCTATATACTGTTTACAATTTAAGGAAAAAAACAAGTTCTTACTTGCTGGATGACATCCAGTCATGATTCCACTTGAGACCACTTCCATTACAGTTATAAAATGTAGGCAAACCACCTCTAGGTTAAACAATTCACAAACGTATGTTTAATACAGGAAAGAAATGGAAAAAACCCGAACATAGTAGACTACATTAATTTCTAACTCCCATACATCCCAAGTGCCTAGGTGAAGAAAGGCTGGTTCAGCAAAAGGGATACAGCACACCTGAGTTTAGCTCTGCCTGAGCCCAAAAAGACTTTAGGTGAGCTGGTGAGGAAGAGGATGTCAACATATTTCCATGATCTGCATCAGAAATAGTTCTTCTCACGTGTAGTCTGGACCAGACAGATGTGAGCACTGGCAGAACAGGCTGCTGCTCTCCAGAGACTCCAAAGTGGCCACAAGAAGTGCCCATGGCCAGGAGACAAAACTGTCTTCAGCACATTGCTCAGAACTGCAGCGATAAAGCCTGACCAGGCAGGTGTCCTAGGGTAAGCTGACATGTCACAAGGCTTTTTGGAGGGAAGCCGAGTGATGTATTTTGTTAAAATAAAACTGGACTCTGAAGTGAGTGTACTTTTAATATTTGGTATGAAAAATCTAATTTTGAATCATTCTAACAAAATCCATGTTTGACAAAGAAAAGCATCCCTGCCTGAGCAGACCTGTGTCTGTGCTAGCAGGTGCAGCAAAACTTGGACCTTTCGGTGAAAGGTTGTATTTTATCTCTGACATCATCCAGCTGAATACCATGACCAGAGTTCTAAAAAGCAAGCTATGCTTCAAAGTTATTTTCAAACACAGCTACATGAATGGATTTTCAAAGAATGTATAAATAGCTGTGTCTAAAACTTTACACATCGAACCTGACACATCTAAGTATTACAAGTTGCTTTTGAACCTCTTAGCCTGTAAAGACCCAGTAAAATGCAAGTATCACTTATCAAAGTACTTTAAAACTTTTAATAAATTAATATTCATAAATGAAAACTACTGTCTGCATCAAAAATAAAAATAAAAATCTGGGTTACTGTTGTGCTGTTAAACACCTTGCATACTTAACCAAAGTTCTGAACACTAATGGCTTTATAAAACATTTATAGGAACCAAGACTCCACCATCAGGACAGAAGCAGGCTGGGGGTGAGGGTAACTCCTGAAATGTATAAACTGCCAAAGGGCAGCTACAAGGCAATGGGCAAGGCACCAGTGTGATCCTGAATTTTAAAGTTATGTTTTCAAGACTGTATCAGCATGCAATGGGTTGCTTTTTACATTGCGGGTTTCACAAAGATCGTAAGCCACATAAAACCACTTTAATTTAATGTTTGTGAAAACATTTTAAGTCTGAGAACTGAAATTGTTGTGTTATAGATAATAAAAAGATACTTCAAAAAAATCTATACAACACAGTGTGTTCTATTTTCTTAATACTGCTCCAACAATTTCTGGCAAATGCTACTAAAGAAAACCTCTGTCAATTAAATCAGCATGAAACCAGAATAACATCAACAAATGCAATAAACTAACAGCCCTCTACAATGTGAGAACGAGGCTCTGAGAATGAACAAAAAATTGATCTTCAAAGCAAAAGGATTTTATGTGGGGGAAGGGTGGGGTGGGTCATGGTTGCAAACTTGTTACAGAAGCAGAGCAATGATGGAAACAAAGGCGCTCCTGCAAGACTTACTGCAGAACTGCAGCATCTTTTGATGGCCATCAGCCTGTGCATTTGTAACTCTGGAAATCCCCCTTCCTAATATTTCTTAAATTGCCTATTTAATTTCCTTTATGATGGACTGCAGTCAACACCCTCAAACCAGACTGGATCTAGCAGCTCCCTAATGCTCTGAGTGTGGACTGAGCGAAGCTCACGGCGCTCCCACCACCTGCTCGACTGGAACCTGGAACAGAGACATTTGCTCGACAGGGTTAGCGTGATTGCCCAGGAATCTCCTGAAATTACTGAAGGCATTTTCCCCTGAGGCTTCTTATGGAGTGGCAACAGAAAAGCACAGGTTAAAACGTCTACAAACCAAACAAACTTAACACATACATATCTCCAAAAGAAAATTCAATCTAATGTAATTAGATACTACATGTAAGGTTTCCCCCATGACAAAATACCTAAGAAACTCCTTATTTTAAAGTAAATCTGCAACTGTAAACCATGTCAGATTTCAAGTAAATTGTGCAATTTCCACTACGGGCTGCAAGTCCCTTTCCTGAAATCCATCCTGGTTTAACAGCATGTTCATTTATCTGCTTAATGGTTTGAAATGGACTAAAACAAGTATGCAAGTTGATCGTGGTTTGAATTTGCTGTTTCATTTTGTTTTCAATTATAACACCATCAGGAGATCTGGTGTTTATCTGCTGAAACGTGCTTTTCATCAAAAAAACAATCTTCCATCAGTAAGACACCTGTAACAATTTAAGTCTCTTCAATATCCTAAATCCTGGTTAGGCAAAATAAGTTAATGCACAGTGACATTCCAAGCACAAGCACTGGCACTGAAGTTAGGTACTTTTATTAAAATGACTTGCTGAACTGCAAGGCCAGCAATGAGTATCATTTATGATAAATGGAAACAATCTTCTCAAATGCAGTTTGCCCTGTTCTTCCTGTTTTGACTAAAGACAAGTGCAGAATCAAAGTAATCTCTCTTTTTTCTCCCCTTTCTGGTTTGGGTTTTGGCTTGGTGTTTTTTTGGCCTTATTCTAAGTAGCATAAACTGTCTCTAAGTAGCAGCATTGCATGCATGGCTGTACAGACAGAAACTCATTAAAAAGTTTGTCTCGTGGGGGCATTACTCTGAAAGCTCAACTTTTATAAGTTTATGTTAATGACTGCATTTCTTTACCAAGCACTAGTGGCTTTTTATTTCAGTTGATGCCAAAAGGAGCATTTTAGTAGTGTTCAGGACAATAAATTTAATGTGAAATTTGGACAGTACTAGTGGCTATATTGGCTAACAAGTGTAATTAAAATGTACTTTATACATTATACTGATTTAGGAAACCTGCCCACCACTGAAATTTTAATGTATATTTATGCTATAAATACACAGCACTGATGCTATTATGTATGTCTAGAGGTAAACAAAACATGGGTTAACATGACAGAAATCTTACAAGTGATACAGAACCAACAACAAATGCACAAACACAGTGATTATCGATTTAGATACAGCATCATAACACCATAAATACTATTCACTGTTTTTACTCCTGTCATTTTTTAGTTTGTTATAATTTCCTTCCTTTTTCTTAAAGCAAATTAAAACCAAAACTTGTTCCTATAAACCTGTCCCAGGTCCCTAGAAAGGGTACAAGGGGATCTCTGCAGAGCTCATTCAGCAGGACGCTGGCGCAGGGATGCCCGGCCGGTTACAGCTCCTGCAGGCTCAGCCAGGGCACGGAGCCAAACTCGCTCTCAGCACAGCTAATAACCGTCCTTTTTTCAGCTTCTCTGCATCCAAGGGTTTGCAGTTCTGTTGGGTCTGTTCTGCTGCCTTGTGCAGGCCCCAGCTCTGAACTACTGGCAAGTTGAGCAAACAAATAAGAGTACACCAAATGAGCTTTTTGCTTTTCCACAGTGCAATATTCTATTGCAGTGTAACACACGGTAGCCAAATGAACCCTCCATGGTTATTACCCACCTAATGCTGTAAAAATATTGCTATGACATTTCGTCTGCTCAACCATTTTAAAGGTTAATTCTGTTTCCTATTTGAGATTTTCCTCCAGGTAAGCCATTCCATGCACTTTCTATTTACTGATTCCAAACAACCCCCAAACTGTTTCATTGCTCACTCTCACTGTTAAGAACATATTGACTGGCTGCCTGCTCTGCTGTTTAATTCATTTATGCTGAGAGTCAGGCATGAAGACAGAATTTTAAATGTGACATTTGCAGGCTGTTGGGTCATTTGAAGCTCTGACAACACCAGGGAGTTCCTGACATACAAACTGGTCCTGATTTCCAATCTTCCATGTTCTGAACACATCAGAAATTCTTCCCGAAGGTGCAGATTTCAGCCAAAAGTTTTAAAATCCCTTGTGTTTACAACTTGCAGGAAAGGCTTGTATACTTTAAGCTTTTAAAATAAAGCTTATGATTCCTTTAAGGTAAAACCAGCACTGCCTGCAGCATGAGACTCAATGCCTTAAAACACTTATCAACAAAGGTATTTGTGAAGAACTATGATAATAATTAATACACAAAAGGTTGTTTATAAAATTCTATTTAGGGATGTAGTGGACTTTTATTTGTTCCTGTTGATCTTCAAGCATTTAAAAACAGCTCTGTCTGAAACTACAGCTTTATCTAACATGGCCTATCTGGCTTAGTGCTACTCTGACCAGTGTCAAGTCCCAGTTTTCAGTCTGGAAGTTTTCCTTATCTCAATGGACTGCACCATTTTGTTTCCCATGATGAACTGTCATTATCTTCCCCAAATTCAGGCCAATTTTTCAGAACATACTTGATTATCTGAAAGATTCCATATGGCCAAGATACCATTAGGAAAACAGTAATCTGACTTGTTTGGTCCTGATTTAAGAACACTATAGTTACTTGTCCCCGAAGCAGGACTCACATCAACAAAGTTCAAAAATCATTCATTTTATTCTGAAAAAATTCCAAATTTCTGCAACACAATAGGTCATTTTTGCTTCCTTTAAGGCATCCCCAAGAAGGGGATGCTAAGCCTCCACAGTCATGTTTGACACAAGTTTTATGTATGTTTTTTTGGCCCTAAGCTTTTCCACACAACAGGCAGAACCCTCTGTGGCTGACAGCAAAAAATGAGGAGACGTGAATGCAGACTGGGGATCTCATCTACCAGCAGGAAGGACTGAAAATCAGACCTTGAACTTGGAGAGAAGAGCGAAAAGGGAATATAGAATCTTCTACACAGAAAAGATCTCTTCCTCCTCCTTGCTATACATTGGGGGAGACATGTTACAATAAAAAATTCTCTTCAATCCCAGCTTGTATGTCCACATCAGCCCTCATTTCTTTACTTCAATAGCAGAGTATTGCATTTAAATAAAGACAGTTAGAAGGCACAATCTGGGAAAAATACAAACCTTTTTTTTTTAATTGTGCAACACAAAAAGCAAACAAAAAACCCTGTTCAAAGCAGAAAGCATGACAATACTGTTATAGTTAGAAATAAAAATGGTGCTAATTCAGAACAGTATTAAGAGGAGAGATTGTTTTCCCTGCTCAACTTGTCATGACAATTATTCCACAATAATGACTCCATACTTTGGCTGCTTTTTCAGGATGGGGAATATGATTTAGGTCAAGATGCAAATTTGGAGAAATTAATGGATTTTTTCTCTTTTCTATCAGCAGACAGACAACAATTTTAACAAGTAGCTCTGATGTGTTAACCGTGTCATACAGCAAGAATCTTTTCATTGCCATGTTCAGAATAAGACTTTTATAATTTAATAGTTGTCATCTGAATAAGAGTATCTTGTTTATACATACTTCCAGCATGAGGACATTAATTCTGCGTGACCTAGAAAAGCAGTTTAAGTATTACAGATGTTCTTTATTTTCAAAGGAATTTTTAAAATAGAAAGACATACCTGGTGTATTATCTGAGCTACGGGAAGCTGTTCAGCATATTTTAATGGTTCTGTTGCCAACTCCTCCTCTGGAAACCTGGGAAGAAATTAAGTTCACATTTGTCAAAGTTAGTACAATGTTTACCAAATTAAGTTAATGAAATTAAGTGTTTCAGGGATATTGTTTTGCTTAAGATGAAGAAAAATAATATTTTATGACAGCAATGGAATATATTTCTTATAAAGTTGAGTGAAAGAACAAATTTATAGTAAACAGAAATTTGTGTAACATTGTGGATTTTTTTTCCCTGACATAAAGCACGAATTTAGAAGCAGACACCTAAGAAAACCTTTAAATTTAGTTTTAGGTGAACAAGGACTGGTGAAAGCTGGATTGAAATCCCCATGGAAAAAAAGTCTTATGCATTTACAGAGCAGATTCAGCACGGCTAACAATACACACTTCTTCACTCAATCCTGCCAACATAATTCAAATATGCCCATCTCAAAAGGCAGGGGGGATTATTCACCATTTCCCATTTTTACTGCAAGTGCACATCAGTGTTTAGATGTGGTAGAAGTTCAACACCACAAATATTCATGAATTTGCCAGCAGAGCAGGGTGTACTCCTGGTTGCCAAAAAGCTAGTGTGAAAAAAAGAGTGAATACTTCACAAAGAATATACATCATAACCCTTTAAACTTTGAATAAACTGTAGTTGCAGCTGAAAAATCGGAATCCATAAGCAGTCTCTTAAAAGAATATTTAAATGATAGTAAATTAATATGAAAGCATGTTTTAAACCCTTCAACCATACTGCTTTCATCTCCTGGAACTGCACAGCATGTGCTACATTTTCAAAGTATCACTCAAGTTTTTCATCAGCCATTCCTCTATCTTTCTGAAGAGTTCTGAATATAGGAATTTGAACACTATGACAAGAAATGAAGGGGGAAAAAAAGATCCTGACAAAAACAAGGCCTTTCTCTAAAGCAGATGCAGAATTATTTTCAGACAAAAACCACAGCCAAGACATTATTTTCCAGGCTCAAACCAGCACCTTATACCCATTCTAGTCAAAAAGGATCCGCACCTGCTGGGCTCATTTACCTGCAGAGCAGCTGCCAGGTAAGAGCCAAAAACTGCAGGCGTAGTCTCTGCACTGGAGTCAACAGGCTGTGGTGAAAGAGAGGACAGTAAATGCACATCTCTTCCCTTTCCCACTACTGAATTTCTGCTGTGGTTTGAAAGGCTTTAAGCTCCCAATAAGAGTCTGAATATCCAGAAATTTGTAATGAACAGAATACTAAAGTATGAAAGTCTTACTGTATAAGAAATTTAAAAGCAGAGAACAAAAGAAACATAGCAATATTTCAAAGATCATAGTGACAGCCTGCCTAGAACTGTTTAATGTGCTTAAGAAAAATTAAATAAGCAGGCGTTGAACTACTGAAGCTGGTCTACAGATAGAGCTCATTTACTGATATGGTTTTTAGAGGTTTTGGATTATTATGACAATGATGAATTCATACTTTTAACATGAAATTTACTGCTGTTATAGTCCAACACAACCACCAGAGCTTAGAGGGGGCTTAGCAGCTCCACTACAGTGTGCAGAAGGAATCTTTCCACTCAATTCCTTCCTACTTTCTGTCATTGGTCCTGACTGGCAAACATACCCCAGTCAGTGTGAACTGGAGATTACTTCTGTTCTACTGGGAGCCCTGTTAGTTGACACAACACCTTGATTTATGGATACCAGCTACATAAACCCATTTTTTAGCCATAGTTCTAGATATGAAACAGCTGTACACACAACACAATAGTCATCAGTATCTTGAGTACTTATCTCTGTGGTCTTTACAGGGACACTGCAAATCTGGGGGGGGTGGGGGGAAGAGTATCTCAAATCCCAAAATTAAACACTTGAAGCTGAAAGTAACAGCTAAAATTTCTATAAACTGAATGTTAGCAGAAATGAAAAAAAAAAAAAAAAGGCTTGTCTGTTCTGTCAAGGACCTTGTACATCTGGCAATGTCTAGACAGAATCAGCATTCCCTTGCATAGTCAAACACTCTCCTTGACAACTGCAGGAAAAAAAGACCTTTCTTCAAATGACAAAGAATTAAAAAAGATAAAGAAAAATTATCAAGATAATTTTAAGCCTTAGGAAGCTTAACTGAAAAGAAAATTAGGAAGGGGAAAGTAGTATAAACATGCATTTTAAAGTAATTAGATTTAAATTGAAATTACGCTGATAGGAACGTTTCAACATCAAGAAAAACATTTTATTTTTTTCTAATTTACTTTGTGAAAAAAACCCAAGTCACTTGAACTACACTACATTTTATATATAAATAAATTGTAAGATATAGATTAGGTAGGTGGACATTCTAATGTATTTACATACATGTCTACATTTATATACCCACACTTTAAAATGTTTACACACGCAGGTATTTTGGAAGAGAAGTTCAGAACTGTTTTCTCAAAATTTTTGCTGTAATGCCATGAACTTTTTGCATATGTACTCAGTGATTTATTAACTGTCAACGCTATAAAAGAATTTTGATTCTTCTCTCCTGCAGATAAGCCTAAAATCCCCTGCAAGTGGACACAGAGGATGCATTTTAACCAGTCATTTATGTAAGAACAGAGACAGCTCATGGCCAGTACGATCAAAGCACATGACACAGCTCACAACTGGCTGAATTTTCTCCCCCAAAGCAGGGGCTGCATCCAAAACTGGCTGCTCGAGGCACGTGTGAAGCCTTGAACCACACAAACATTCCCCAGCCACATCCCGTGACTGCAAGACACCACACCAGACTAATTCACAAGCACAGGAGCAGCCTCATCCTGTCTTTAAGGAAGTTTCATCTTGATTATCTTGGTCAGTTTTGCCATGGATCAAAGAAAGCCACTACCAGAGCAGTTTGTACCAAGGAGAAAGAAACCTGCTGCAAAAACTGCTCCTTCATTTCAGCCCCAGGAATAGCAGCCCACCAGCACGGGACCTCCTAGACCGGCAGAACGACCTGTAAAAGGCAGTCCTCTTCAAAAAAGCCGAAGGGATAGAAAGGCCTAGAGGGGAGAAGGCCAGCACAGGAGAGATGTTCTACTTCCTCTTCTTTTGCAGGGTGGAGGAAAAGAACATATCAGAATAAAGATCAGCTCCATCACAATTCTTCTGACCTCGTCTCTCCCTTTCACAGAGGGGCACAAATAAATTGGTTACTCCTTCCAGAGATAATTTCCAGATGTCTGGGGAGGCATTCACTTTTGCTCAAAACTAGTTATGTCAGGAAAAAAATCCAAATACAAAAACCATCTCAGCTGATGGAATTTGTGCTCAAATCACGTGTGGCAATTTGAGGCTCTAATTTCACAAAATTAGTTGGCCTCACTGTGTTTAGTTCATTTGTATTTGACACTTAAACCTTTAAAAAATTAAGGGCTAATTTGTTGTAATACAGTTTTCTTTGTATGTTTAATTTCTTTCAAAACAATTCTATTACAGAAACAAAGGTAATTTTTAATGAATTAATTTTCCAGTAAGAAACAGTCCTTTCTGTCTCAATTGAGCATGACAGCAGAGTGCTGCCAACAGTGGCAAAGCAAGCTAACACAGTGGCATATCAGCATATACGGCATCATGCCTGACAGCTGGTAATGCAAAGCATAAGGAGATCTTGATTTTCAGGGAGAAGACTAGAAAGAAATGTAAAATCAGAAGAGAAGTGAGAAGCAGCAAGAGATAGCAGAAGAGGAGGATCTCGAAAAATTCAATTTAGAAGTTATTTTTATACTGCCACTGTGACTGCTCTTAGATGAAGGAAAGTGAGCATGAAACAGAAACTGTGGAAAGTGAATCTAAATCCAGTAAAATGTGTCAAGATATTTAGTAAAATATCTTATTTGCTATTTATATTTGCATGCTTGCTCTTGAGGGAGAAATCGTGTGAAAGTCAAAGTGTGCTAAAGAAAAATAAATTCCAAGCATGAGGAGGTGGCACATTCTACCACAAGTGCTAACCCAGCCCATGGTCTTCTACACAGAATAGCTGCAGTGGCTTTAGGGCAGTGATGTATTTTATCTTGTGCACGTATTACAATGGGGGGGGGGGGGNCGGGGGGGGGTAAGTACAACAGGTGATCACAAACTGGTTTGCTCATGGCAGAAATTGCCTGTTAAGACATTTAAGAGACAGAAAAGTCTAGGTAATGTAAAACCTCTGGGTAAATACAAACATTCATTAATTATAACAGGCAGTAGGACTAGGCTAACATTTCTTCCTTCTTATGTGGTCTCTAGACTTAATAGTTTGGACAGCTCACAGGATTTCCTGCCTATGAGCCATGTACAGCTAATATTGCAGCTCTTCTGAAACTCTTATTCCTTGATGGTAAGTCCTAAAAAATAACCACCTCTCTTGGAAACTATACAAACTGCAAGTCAGGGTGTGAACAGGGTACAAAAGGCGATCAGAGACAAAAATGCATTGGAAGAAGGGGTTTGGGGATCATCATCTTTCTTTCCTGTAGATGCAAATGATTTGTACTGTTCAAGTGCTGCCTGGCTTGTTTGACACATGACTTCTGAATAACGTGAATGGAAATTCTGGATAAGGCTGTCCCACTGGTAGAAGTAGCTCCAAGCAGAAACATTGCAACTGCTTGGAGAGTCAGCACGAGACCAAGGGATGCAGTTAGCACAGCAGCACCTAAATCTGATACCCAAGACTGAAAAACTGAAATTATTAATCTAGACCTGTGTATAGCACTGATAGCTTTATTGACTGTAAATACATGAACACACTTGCATCTGGCAATAAAAAGAAAACAAAATACCAGAGCTTTATGCACCACATCAGAAAAAGTTATTAGCTTTCCTATTAAAGAGAGGCTGAAATGGGCTATGTCGGGTTTGAGTGAATAGTTTTTAAAATTGGCCGTTGAGAAATTTATCTACCATATCCATAGTACAGAAGATTAAGAATTAGACCTTGGATTGATGCCAGGTACTTGATCTATCTGTTAAATCCTAACTTCACTCATATTTAAGAATTGGGTATGTTTAAACAACAGAAGCACAAAAGTACATGGAAAACACCAGTGCTTGAAAAGGTGAGATCATGCTTAACTCTGCTCTTCTCCCAAAGGTGTGCTCATCAATGCTTTTCTTATTATTATAAGGGAATGACAGATTTGCCTACACATGTGTTTGCCACATGGATACTCACAAAGAAGAGAAGCAAATACTTGAGAGCATCATCATTGCAGGGAGCTTCCTCACAACATCTTCTTCCTGGCACAATTTCTTTAGTTAAACGGTCAACACTCAGTGTACATTTTATTGCTGCAAGCTTTGCTCAGGTGCATCTCCCTCTAAAGATCTAAAAATGCAAACAACTTCCTTCTCTCCCCTAGTCCTGAGCTCTGGTAAGCTGGGCAGCAGGGAGCTGACCCTTGGGGACCTCACAGGGCTGTCTCACAACACTAACACTCATTTTGCCATTCCTGGCTGTGCAGTCTGAGTGTCACATCTTTGTGGGGGCAAACCATTAGTGCACCTCCAAAGACGAGGAGAGGAGGGAGCTGTGCTGGAAATGTACATGCATTTCACAGGTACAGCCAAGAACACCAAGATTCTCATCCACAAATGCTGTGACTTCCACTCAGTAATGCTTGCAGCACCTACTGCAGCAGATGGCAGACTATGAAAGACAGCTTCAAAAGAAGATTGCACAAAAATGAACAATAGAATATGGAGATAAAGGAAAAAATAAATTGACAGCAAAAATATCTTTGATGCAATGAAAAACTAAATCAGTGTTAGACACAATCAGTTTTATAATTTTTTGAAGAAGGAAGCTACTGACTTGCATTGTGAAGAAAAATTAACTACTTCAGTGTGCTGGCCTTTGCAGAGATATTCTTGTGGAATAAAGCAGCAAAACATCTTACAGTTCAGAAATGCAAAATACTTTCTGGAATCTGTTCATTTCTTTTCAAATAAATGTGAAAGATTTTGACCAAAACTAGTCATACAGACTTACTCCGGGAGTTTAAAAAATACCTGAAGTCTGTGAATGCACAGCAGTTTCTGTTGGACCTGATCATAAAAAGGTCTGCTGGTGTTCCCAGAGTCTGTCAGACACATTGAGTTATAATCTGTTACTTCATAACCTGGATAAAAATGACTGCAACCAATGTCCCCTGTGTCTTTTCTGTGATCCACACAATTTCTTAGCTGAAGAATTTCAGGTGATTAACCTTTATCAAGCCACATATTCTTAACCATCCCAAGATCCTAAAAAGAGGTAATAGAAATCTATAGTAATTTTTAATACAGGTTCACCAATATTGTCTCTCTCCTCTTTTCTGGCCAATGACTTTTGTCAAAAAATGTTGCTGAAGAGATTCTCTGTTCTGACTGCTCCTATTTTTATTCTGAGGCAAGACATAGGGAAGGAATTAAAAAGAATAATAGCTTAAGTAAGCAGAACAGACTTTCCTGCTACTGGAAACCACATGACCTATAGGGCTTCATTTTGTTATCTCAACTATTCCACATTTTAGGTAAATTAGAAAATCTCTTTTGAAGTAATTTAAAACTTCCACATGATGATGCTGCTGAAGCACAAAATGCTAATCAAAAGTTGGAGATAAAGAGACCCACTAAGTCTCTCCTCTATCATTAAAAATCACCATTTGAGTCCACAGCTAAAAGTAGGTGCTCATTGCTAAATGCTAATTCATTCTCACAACAGGCAGGTTTTGTGGGGGAAAAAAAAAGAGAACAAGTGTAAAATCTCCCAAATTTGAGGCATGTTTATAAAGACAAGTCCAGCAATATCAAAGGAGCTTCTACTGATGGTCCAAACCAGTCAGAAGGGAACACTGCCCACCTCAGTGAGCAAAAGTTTGATCCAGTTTAAAGTGTGTATGTGCTGTACCTAAGAACTAAAGCTGCAAATTTCCTCCTTGAATCCTATCCCTCCTAATTGCAAGGGAAAATGTTTCCAAGAGTGGTAAAAAACCACAAAAGTTATTATCGTTCTATGTCTGGAAACCCATGACTGAATTTCACAGGAATCTCAAGAAAAAAGTCCAAATACTCCCATGCCACCACATCACAGAGGCAGTTTAAATAATGCTGCCAGTACATGTAGAAATTATACTTTCAGCTGGATAAAGCAAGCTTGTTCATTTTCCACAAGTGAAAGTTTATCCACAGTGTCTGATCTTTATGACCAATTCAACACCACCTGCCAGTGCATGGCAAGTCAGAAAAACCAGTAGGAAGATGTTTTTAAATCAAAGAATTAACCTGGGAAGGTGCCACGATAGCAGTTCCATTATTTGGTGGCCACAATTAGTCTTTATAGCAAAGTTTATTTTGTGTTCAATACTACTGTTCTTTCCTGCACATATTCAAACTAAACAATGTATCTGCATTGATTTGTATTGTCACACTTTTTAAAAAGCAGCTTCTAAAAACCCCACTTATTTACATTTTATATATTTTATANATACAATAAAAAATAACATATGTGTATTAACATGTGTTAAGTCCCAATATTCTACACCTACAGTACATATTTCTGTTTTTTCAGTTCATGAGTCACACAATGTATCATCCAGCTAAAATTTCTCATGAGACTGCTTAGTTCAGCACAAGAATCTGTCAAAGTAGCAGTGTTTTCTGCCTCTTCTCTGCCCAAAACCATCCTCAGACCTTTTACCTTACTCCTTTCATTTCAAGCTTCCTATTTTGCTTTTTTTGACCCTTTACTCCAATTAATCAAGGGAGGTAACCACACAGAATTACAGAAATCTTGTTTCTAAGGTACCTTTGGAGACCGTCCAGTTCAGCCTCCCAACACGAGGTCAGGTCAGCCATGGTTTTGTCCAGCTGAATCTTCACAACCTCCACAACCTCTCTGTGCTAACCCCCTCTTTGCAAACACTTCTCCCCATGCACAACCTGAACCTCCCAAGCCACAACCTAAAGCCAGCGCCTCTTGCCACCACAAGAAGAGTTTACCTCAACCACCGCTGTACCTGCATTCCAAACAGCTGCAGCCTGCCATTACATTTCTCTTTTAAGGGTAAGCAAGCCCAAATCTCCCAGCCACCTCTCACAGGCTGTGTGCCCTAGGCCCTGACCACTTTGGCAACCTCTCTCACTGCCTCAGCATCTTTACTGAAGGGGAAGGCCAAATGCCACACACAGTGCTTCAGGCAGAGCTTCAGCAGCATCAAAGGGAAGTGGTAACAGTATTGCTCAGTCTGCTGATCAGACCCCTCCTCATGTAGCTCAGTAGGCAGCTTGTCTTGTTGATGATGATGGTGCCCATCACCGCCTCCAGATCCTTTACAGCAGTGCTGCTGATCAGCCTGCCAGATCCCTGCCATATATTCTATGGATAGAGTGTTACAAGGGAAGACACCAACTGTACTTCTATCTACAAGTGTATAAAAGGGCATATGTTGGTACCAATATTAGACCCAGATTTTCTTGAAACATGTTGTACCCTAGGCACTCAGAAAATTAATCATAAAAATTACAGATCTGGGCTTTTGAAAAATGGTTTACTGTGCAATCATGTCTCTCCTGAATACTAGATGTTGCTTTTGATCTTTTCTGATACAACATGATCAGCAACACATTTCCATAAAGAAAACAACCCAGACACACCAAGAATTGCAGAACACTATACTACAAAACTTAATCAACTGTTTTCCCCTTTTTCACCAGTGCTGTTCCTCTCTGTAGCCAACTCTAAGGGTCCTTAGAGTGGCCACACAGACAGAATGGAGAAGCATTCCAATCAGCCAGCAGTAAATGCTTTATTCTCCTATTGATGCATGTACCTATGTAACAATATATTGCTAACCGCTTTAGATGGGCTTTTCTTCATAGAAAGTTGCACAGAATGTATGCAGCTTTTAAGCTTTTTATCAGTCTTATCTATGGGACCACGATTTTCTGTCATTATTTATAGACGACTTGTGCACTACTTTTGTCTGGATTCTGGTTTATTTGTTCTTGTTAATGGCAGATGAAACCTCCAGTTCAAATGCAAATGCTTAGATTATATTCTCCGAGGCCAAGGTACTGCAGGTTACTGAGTCTGCTGATGTTGAACAATAAATCTGCTCATGTTTGATGCTGTAAAGCAGTAATCCTTTTTCTTCATATTAGAATTTTATGGCCTGCCTTTCTGTCCTCACTTATTTCATAGTATTAGAACAAAAAGGACTTGTCTCCTGTCTACCACAGACTGCTGTATATTAACCAGCGTTCTATGTTAAGTTCAGTGATTTTACAAACTTTATAGCCTTTAAGCCCATACAATTTAAGTGGCCCCAGGAACAAAAGCAGAAGCAGCAAGTCACACTTATCCTGGGCCAAGTACATGGCACGCCATTTGCTAACCTCCCAACAGGATCACACACTTGGGAACTCCCCTGTCTATCCAGGCAAGCCACTAGGTGTGAGGCCTGTGGGACACGAAGGGGGACTTTATGTCCTTGTGCTCAGTTCAGTGCTGTTCTAATTCCAGCACCTGTCAGCTATGCCTATACAAGACATAGATCGGAATTTGCAAGTTACTCCTAGCTGCAAAGCCAAGCAGGAGGCTGGAGAAGCCAAACTTCTAATATTCACAGGTGGTTTCTAATCCAACTACTTGACACAAAATCTGGCATCTCAGACACCTGCCAAGTCCCGATTTCCGATTACCTCAGCCCCATCTTGCTGGGAAGGGACAGATGCAGTAGCTCAGAGTGCCACAGGCTATCAGCCCCCTTTCTCCCTGCAGCCTCCAAGGAACAAGGCTGGAGCAGGAACTAAAACAGCTCTGAAGGCTACAGGCATGTCCCTCCCCTTTCCTTCTTCTCAGCTACTTAAATTCTTGTACAGATTTATTTGTCTTACTGCAAGAGTAAAGAGGTAAAACCATTTTAATAGGGAAAAGCTTATTTACAAAGTTTCCTTTTATTTACATATCAATTCTGCAGCATGGTAAATACCAAGCAATGTTTAAGCAATCATCAAAGACCTTCTTTATAATGCAATAAAGCAAAAGCTACTTCTATGAAATGTACGTTCCTAAAAAATTAATTAGCACATTTTTCAACAACACCTATATGGGACGGACCTAGCCGACAGAAAAAATGTTAGTAGAATTATTATACTAACAAAAATGTCTAACAAAGACTAATATTAAATAGTTATTTTTGAAAATGGGACTTAAACTTTTAAAATTAAACCCTCAGTATTCAGTCATGCCCAAACGTAAGCTGACCATGACTTTCTAAGACTGTCTTACAACAGTACATACAGCAAACAGTTTCACGTGGTTTTACTTTCAAAAACAAAACAGAAAAAATAGCAAGTTTACTCTTTGTCAGAGGATTGCTCCATGTTATTTCTTTTTACACAAATGCAAGGGTTTACCCAAAAATGATTTATGACTTTAACAAAGATTGAAGGCCGACTATTATTAACCTAGTCTTGGTCTTTATCTCATTTTTATGGTAGGTTCTTCCATTATTGAAAACAATTTCCTGCAAACTTTTATAATCTACAGAACATTGCATCAGTGAATCTGAATGTTAAGTGCACATTATCAGTAGATACCACCACCAAGAGACTGTGTAAAGCAGAATAGATCACAATGCCAATCTGTCACTCAGTTTTTAGAACTTCAGCCTCTCAGTACACCTTATGTAAAAGAAAAAAAATTTCAATGCTGGTAAGGTCTTTCACAATCCCACACACACACACACACATACACACATATATATATATATATATACGCATATGAGCGTGTCTCTGTGTGTATATACATGCATAAAAGGCAACTTTGAAACTAAGGCAGAAATTAATATTTTCTTAGTTCATTTAGCACAGATAATGAAGCCAGATTTCTCTTCTGACACCTTCAGATTGAAAAATTAACAGTTAGAGAAACAACAGAACAACTCCAATTACACAGTAATACGCTTAAGAAAAAAAATCCAAATTGAGGGAAGTACAAAGCAGGCAAGAGCTGAAAAATTTTGATCTACAAAATTTTAGGTGCTACATATTATCAAATATATGAAGTCTAGGAAAGAGTTTACATTCTGTCTTGCAACTTTCAACTTCATATTCTTCATGTTTTGTGGAAAACACACTTTATTTTTAAACCACCCATTTTCTCTCATGTTTTCATGAATGTTCAATGCATCTGTCACCAAAAAAGCACAAGTACTTTGACTGGGAGCACTGTGGTGTAAGGTGTGTATCTTTATTGTCTGTTTTCACTGCTCAGCTACAGTGGATCGTCACTCATGAGTGGGACTCCCACACTACAATGTAAGTAACCAAAACCATTGGCACTGGATTTTTTTACAGCAGGAATATCAAAGTATTTTAATAGTTATACCATGAGGCCCTTCTATTTGCATCACCATATAGCTCTACTCTGGCTTTGCAGTCAATAATGGCCAAAAGTGCTTGATGGCAATTGAGTATGCTCGTCCTCTACCCAAGGAAACTAAGAAAAGAAATATTTTCTTTCTGCATTTTGAGACTAATATCTCTGTTGCAATTTTTGTGTGTGTATTCTGTAGAGACTATACAGTACAACAAAATCTCACTGCAAAACTCAGAGTATGTGTTGACTATTCATGGTTAGTGTATGTATTCTTTATGGCTGCTGGTCAACTGAGATTTCATGGGCATAAGCTTTTTATACTTTAATGTATTATTTCCTAAAAAAAAGAAACCCAGCAAATAAAGCCCACAAAAAAAACCCCATCAAAATACCAACACAAGAACCCCCAATCAAAACATCAACCCCAAACCCCGCTCCTGCTGCATTTATCAACACTCAGACGAATGCGGCAAACACACCCATCCCGACCGATGAATACCTAAGCCACTTTGAAATGAAAAATTTCCATTTCAGTAAATATACTGCACAGTAATATACTAAACTTTCACTAGAGAGCTGCTCAGTGACTGCAGTTACTGTCTTATTACAGAGTCCTGGACTGAAACGTGATAATACAGTATTTACTGATGCACTGTATGCACGGAGCGAGGCCTGGCAGACAGATATCGAGGGGAAGGCAGCACCAGGAACAGGAGCTGCTCTGTCGGGCTGACTGCTAAGCAGCCAACACCACTCACTGCAGCACTTGCCCTTTAGCACAGGCAGGGCTCTGCTCGCCATCGGGGCAGCAACGCAGCGCCGCTGCCTTCTCAGAAGAGCTGGCAGCCTGCAGTCTACAGGGAAGCCACATAAACTCTGGTAAAATATGATTACTGACAAGAAAATGAGAGTGCTGATGGCTCTCCACAGGTAGAAATTCCCAGGGTCTTCCACTTATCTCAAGAATGTACAGTCTCTTGTTATTCAAAAACTTTTGCTACTGATCTTATGGCTGTAAAAATATGTCGACCATGTATGGACCACCACATCATCTGTAAAACCACCATTGCACAACACATGTTTTCAGTGAAGAGCAGAGCAGATACTGAAAGGTTATATAGCCTGAATTTAAGATAATGGCATAGCCAAGTGCAACACAAATTGGTAAGTTTATATTACAGTCACCTCAGCAGTACAATGAAGGTCTGGAGTTTCATTTTGTGGTTTTCTGGTTTGTTTATTTCTAAATAAAACATAATACAACTACTGATCGGTTTGGCATACACATTAACTCTTACAGACTAACCACATACATTATGTCAAAATTATTTTCTACTGGAACCTTATTCACTGCACTGTAAATTGACAGTACATTATCATAACTTACTGTTCAAAATCTGTTCTTTGAACAAACAAATAGTTTTAACTGTATGTGCACAATAGACCTGTAAAGGTAAGCAAATCCAGAGCTGAACTGGCATAGGATAAACTGCAACAAGAGACAGAATCCTGAGAGAGAATACTCCAAGCAGTATTGGAATACTCTAAGCCAAGTCTGAAAATGCCCATAGGAAGGATGTTATTTCACAGCAACCACTTTTGATAGCACAGCAAAACACAATGGAAGCTCTGTCTGCTACTTGCTCTGTGAGCCCCCAGCCCAGCTATGAATACACCACCGTGACACCAGCCCACACAGTGACAAAGGCAGATGTGCTTTTTGGTTTTGGCTGACACTTGCATTTTTTTACCCGAATGTGGAAAGACCAGTCTAAGACAGCTTAAATATTAAATTTCAGTAACTATTGTACAAAACCACAAATTAAAAAAAACCCCAAACCAACAAGCAAAAAATATATTTTAATTTGGTGGACACCCTTTCCCAAAGTTTATTCATCTGGAGAAAAGTATTTTGCAAGGTGGTTTATTTGCTTGCACCACCTAGTGGGGTTTAGTTTAATCTACCAAAATAGTCAGAGGTCAGTTGTGTTCCTACCTCATGACATTAGTGACAGACTGCATTTTCTCACAAAACAATGTTTCAAGCTTCCACAACCCACTAACCGCACTACATTGTTAAGTTTCCACACATCTATAAAAACACAGCACAAAAAAATGCAAGAAAACAATACCTATTTTGCTTGTATTAAGTTCTGAAGGAACTTAACAGGGATGTCACAGAAAACTGTTTCATAAAGGGATGTTTATGAGTTCCTAATTCAAAGTACATGCCAACAGTACCTTGTCAGAGCATACCACACATAAACTCCAGAATCTGAACACACTGTTAGGTGATAGTAAGTCCACACTCTGAGATTTGGAAGATTTCTGCAGGACTTTTGAATCAAACCCCTGGCAGAGGCAGGCACACGGTGCAAAGGGCTCTGCCTGCAGGAATGAGGGCTTATCAGACAGCAGCAACCACTTGTGACATAGCTGCAGCAGGAACAAGCACTGGAAAAGTTTATCAGGTCAAACCTCAACCTGATAATAGACAAGAATTAATTAAATATGCCTCTTAAGGCTTGTATTGAAACACTAAACTGATCTTATCCAGAATACATTCTTGTCCTAGTTATTCCTAGGGAAGAACTCACATTCTGGAGTAAGAAGTCTGTTGCATTTGATCTGGAGCAGAAGTCATGCTGTAGAGGCACAACAGAATGTTTTCAGATAAGGCAATTAAACAAGAGATCATTGCCAAAGTGCTTTTACATCTTCCATGTGAATTTTGCAGAGAAGGGACCTTAAACATTTACAGAAATTCACACCACCTTTCTTTCTTAGAAAATTCATTATTTCATGATTTCAACTTAATCAGTTTCAGTTCTCACTTCCATACAGACGTGTATTTGTAACTCTTACAACAGAAGAGGAGAAAAAATGCTATACCCACTTCACAATAAGGAACACATCACAAATATTTCATTTGGATGCACAGGAAGACTTTGGGGAATGATGCAAGACTTTTTACCCTTCTATAAACTTCCATATGAAGGAAGAAGAGAAGAAAATATTTTTGTTTTCCAGTGGTTTATAAAATAACCAGAATCTGTTTATTTAGAAAAAATGTCTTTTTTTGCAAAAGAAACAGATGCCAGTAACAACTGCTCTGACATGCACGCAAAGCCCCAGGCTACAGCTCTGTCTAGGACAGTTAAGTACCATCTACTACTCCACACAGAATCATATTCTAACAATGTGAGAGGATAACTGTGCTGCATCCACGCAGGGAACAACAGTCGTTTGAAGAGAAGGCAAGAATTGAGTCAGACTGTATTATAAAGAAAGGATAAAGTGTTTGTTGTTTCCCTTTTTGTACTCAAACTTGTAAGTTGTTTCAATCCTCATATGAAGCACTTTTTCAGGATATTAAATATTAAAGTGATTTTTTTCACAGTTTTCTTGTTCAGTTAAGGTTCCAACGTGGGCCATTTTGCTCTATGAGGACTAAGATCAAATTTAAGACAACAGCTACACAAGAAGCAGGAAAGAAAAGATGCTTACAATTTCATCCCATGTACATTTTATGCTCACCCATATAAAATCTAATCCTGCACAACTATGAAGCAATATATAGGCAAAACACTTACCCAATACCAAAACACTGCAAATGCTGATTCCATTCAAAAGATGAAAAAGACAAAGTATCAAAGCTCAGCCTTTAAGTCAATCACTAAAATCAGAGTATAAATTCAGATACAAAGGCACAGGCAACTGACTGTACCTGTTATTTTATGTAAAGGTGCTGTGAAAGGGCAGCTCATACCCCTAAACTTATCAATGTGCCTCCTTCCCGAAATCTGTATGTCCACAATTTTTAAAACTGCCTTTGCCACTGCTGTGCTGAAGGGCAGGGCTTGGGGCCAGTTGACCCCATGTACCATCCCATGACGAACTCATAGTAGTACCACAGTGGGACCACATTTATTAGCTGGATTTTTGGTCATGTTTATACCATAAAGGACATTTTCAAAGCCCACTCTACTGCATAGATTAAGCCTGCAGTTGCTCAGAAAACCACGTGCAGACAAAAAAAAGGTAAGAAAAAAACCCCAATAAACAACAACTCATAAAACTTTCAATCACTTTTAACCAAATTCTCAAAAGTATCTCCTTAATAGGGTCTAATAGGGATTAACACTAAAACTTTATCAACAGCAGTCCTGTTTTTAAATAAAGACAAGATACTGCTTATCAGGGATTTCTAAGATAAAAGCTGAGCAGTAATCATATTTGCCTTAAATTTCATTTTTATTTTTAATGGTTTATGAAATGGCCCTCATATTTTCTGTTACATTTCTGCTCTTTTTACTCAGCTATTTTCTAAAGCACTGGTGGTTGCTATGGTAACTTTGGCTTTTTTCCCCTCAATGTTCATGCAGGTTTTCATCAAACCCAATGACTTTTTTTTAATCTTATCTGCTCTATAACAATAGTTCTTTGACTAAGGCGCTGGATACTGCACCAGATGAGAATCCTAGTATTTCACAATAGCAAATGAAAAAATGGTAAGTTTTGTTAAATTCTGAAAACTAGCAATTAAAGTGGGGGTTTTTAGGAGGTTGGTTTATTTGTTTCTAAGTGTCTGAGTATATTTCTTTCTTCCTTTTAATCTGCATATTATTCAGGTGAAAGATAAAGCCAATTTTTAAAAATAGCAATGTCTAAGGAACAGAAGACCTTGCGTGGAAACTTTTTGAAAGAAAAGTTGATGATGTTTCACACAGACTAAGCAGGACACGACTAAACTAAATGAGAACAGTGTAATTTACTGCATTTCCACTACAGATTAACATGGGTCCAAATCTCCCTGTCACAGAAAAAAAAATACTTCTGGTCACTTTAATACGGTATTTCTTAAGATCAGCACACAGTTTATTACCAAGTTGATCTCGAACCTACAGGAAACAAACTGCGTATGCCAACAAACAGATGTAGTATATGCGAAGGTTTCAGCCACTTCCACTCTTCACTAAGATTCTATTTTTAATCTATTCTTCCAAGAATATTTAAGCTAAGGGCTAAATTTTTCAATGCAGATTTGGTCTTAAAGTTTTGCTTTCCCTTGTATTAATGCAAAGGAGATGCATTCTTGATATTTTCTACAGGACAAGGTTATCTTTTTCTGTTCCAGATAGAAGAACCTCTCAGGAGGACTTTCCACCTTAATCACCAAAAGTAATACACACAGCCATTCAATCAGACTGAGCTGATTAAATAACACAAAATTAAATGAGCATACAGGACTGAACATTCAAAAAAACAAATCCACACCAAGCTTTGAGCAACAAAGAGATTAACTACTTCACTCACTAAATGAGGCCCACAAGCAGCATTACTGGACTAAAGTTTTATTCCAGTATAATTACCTGAACCCGGCCCCAGACTTTGCAATGTTTACAGGTAGGGCCATGCTGGAGACAGTTTGGTCCAGTTCAGCAGACTAGGCTATTAAAATAACCTTTGCTAAAATTAATTCACCTTTAATAGTGTCATTTTCCTAAGCAATGTCAAAAACATGAGCAAAAAGAGAAAGGCTTTACAAGCTAAGAAAATTACTGTTTCATAGAATTCAACTCCGAAAATGATTTTGTATTACTTTCTCTGGGGATGGGTTGCATTCAATATCCATTTGCCTCAACAGTAATAATTCATCTTTTTTGTCTTTTATTACGGTTATGGAAATTTGCTTTAATTTCAGGTTTTATAATCAGAAGCACATTATGTTTTTTTACTTGAGTAGATGACTAAAATGTATACTGCTTTTATTTCTGATTATATTGATTTCCTGATTCCCTCCTCTCCTATTAATTCTTTTCAAATCAGTTTGTAAGAAGCATACCTAAAAATGACTCTTCTATTTTACATGGACAGGTGAGAATAAATAATCTACAATTTGCTTCATTTTATTTCAGCAATTTTGTTTTTTTTCAAATTTCTGGTGAAGTTTGCTTTACTATATAATTATTCTTTTTACAATTCTGATTACATTTAGCAAAATAATCTGATTACTAGATGAGCACAGTAGGCATAAAATGCATTAATACATTAATTATTCCCTGTTTCAATTTACATTACCCTAGTTTTACTGAGACTTCGGTTTGTTACTGTGTGCAGGTTGCACATTCATTTGGCACATTAAAGATGGTTGGATTTCCTCAGTAGGTGGGATCTCCTTTCTAATGATATCTGTATCAGCCACAACTTCTACAGCTTTCGCTTATGCTCACAGCAAGATACAGGCAACAGTCACATAGCAATTAAATCTCTTCCATAGCTGCATTTTATGATATAATTACCAAGATGTAAAATGAGCTTCCCCTACCCCCACCTTTTCTTTCCAGTCTCAGCGTATCTTGTACAGGACTTCATTTTACATCCAGAGAAAGCAGAAAGAAACAGTTAGAAACCAGTAAGAAACAGTTACCTAGGATATCTAAAAACTCAACTAAGTACCTCCTGGGTGATGTACTACCATAAATAAATACCACATCAAATTACTAATCACTATTATTCCAAGACATCTCTTGCATCTATTATTTTCATCCATAAAGCTCACATAAATGTACACAAAATTCAATGCAGTGATAATGATAATCTTTTAAGAGCTGCACTGTAATTTTAAATGTTTTATATTTACTATTATCTGAATTTAAGAACAGTCATAATATGTCACAGAATTACTGATTGACTCATGCATACTCTCCCATAGTGTTAAAGAAATAATTATGTTGGCACAAAACCTCCATAGTGCAATATAATAAGAATTTTGTGATCAGAATGGAATCCCTCTGTTTGCAGAATATGTACAGCTACACACAAAAACTACTTTTTTTTTCTCCCACACTCCAACACCAACTGGAAGTGTGTCCCCCTCCATGACCTTTTCATAGCTTCCAGTGTTGCTGGAAGCATCCCCAAGAACGACAACTGGAGAAGCCGTTTTCATGAGATGGTTGCTCGTTAGTAACTGAACAGACACATCACATAAATACAAGGATTATTCCTCTAAAATATTTAGAGTGACACTGATGTAAACCATCTCTGAATCTATGGCATGAGAAGCCTTCCTGCCACAGCTCATTAATACTTTCTCTTGTCCTTCCTAAATTACTTTATAAACCCACAGATTAAAAAACAGTCTAACATTTTTCAGCAGTGCCATTAGATTTGTAAACCACATTGAAATATTCTGATTTAAGGACAATTTTCTATCTAACCACATTTTTTGTGTGCACATACAGTTTCCAGTTTTAAAACATTACAGCAGAGCGCAGATTTATCCATTTTACAGATATGCCATTTATTTTTATGGAGACATTTGTAGAAGTTCCTAAGCATCTAATAAGATAGAAGTCAGCTCAGAATATTTTCTAATAAAGTACCTGTTAGTAAAAACTATATCAGAGGGAAACCACACACAAAGGAAAAAGGAACTAGGGCACTCTACTTGACAGCTAAGGAAGAAACAGAGGTTATGTCCTCTATGGCTGAGATTTAGAGCAGTTTCACTTAGTGGCTGTTCTGCTCCAATTCCCCAGTTAAAATTTAGACCTACAGCAAGAAGTCTTCATTCCTATTTTATTCTAGCAGGAAGTCATGGTTCAGACTCTTAAATAACCAACAGAAAAAAAAATACTAGCCAGTGGGGAACTCTGAAGCTTAAATATTATGCTACAGTTAAATTGAGATAAACCTAAGAGTAACTACAGGGTTCACTATATTCTCCCAAACTAAAAAGAGTTATAAATTGCTAACTATTTAGAGGTGTAACTTTTGTCCTACTATTTCAAACACAAAAATACTACTAGAATTTCAGAGCATGTCTGTGGTAACATGTCTCACTTGAAGATAACATAGCACCAGGAGTCACCCAGGAATACAAAGTAACCCTTTCTGATTTTTATCTCACTCAACTTATTTAATACAACTGTAATATTATATGCACTACCCCAGCCATCAAATTTAAATAGTTATGTGGAACTAGAGGAAAAACATACTCTTATCTACTCCTTTCACACAGTTTACACTTAGGTAATCTTTCTGATTGCATCGAAGATCTAGCCATTCCAATCCTTCAGAGCGCTGTGCTGCTCGGGAGGAAATTCAGATGGATAATCTGCAAACCAGATCTGGCCCCAGTTTTGGAAAGCTTCTGCCAGCAGGACAGTGGCCCTGGACTGCAGTTCCAGGAAGGCAGCCATGGGGAAAACATATTGGCACCAAGCAGCTCCAGCCCTCCTGTCCCTCCGAGAGCCCAGATGGGGTCTGCGCAAACTGCAAGGCAAGCGGTGCCGTTCAGGACACCAGAGCCCACGCCAGATCAACTCTGCCCCTGTGTGCCACAGCGCCCGCAGTGAGGAGCACAAAGACCATCTGCTGTCTCCTTGCAGCTAATCCCCTTCCCAGTGAGGGCAGCAGATCTGCCACGCCAGCGCAGGGCAAGTGGAGCAGGCTGATTACCAGAGCACCCGGGAACAGCCACGGCGCAGGTACGGAATTCGGGAGATGCATTTCAGTGGCCTACTCTGACAGCCACTTGGGCTTTCCTGAGCAGGATAAAGGCACCCAGCTTTGGCTTAAGAACATTCCATGTCCCAGGACAGCACACCCACTTTCAGTAATGGTTAACTTGATGAAGGTACTCAGATTCCTGATGTTAAATGTGAATTCAAACGTTTTGCAGAATAAGTACAAGAGGTAACCCACTTCTACAAAGTACCCTTCCATACATTGTGAAGCTTTGAGTCCAAACGTCTGTCATTTATCACTGACTGCTGAAAAACCAACAATCTAATGAACGTTTTTTAAAATATTGAGATAAGAAACATAAAAAGAGTGAAAACACAACATCAATTCGAAGACTATCATCTGTTGAAGATGAATCTGAAAGATTAGCAGAGATCTTCCTTATCCTTCAATCAGTGTCTAAAATTATACCAATACATTGCCAGTGTTTTTCAGTCTCTTCCTCTGCATCTGGTCCCTCCAGAACTGACTCTTCTGTATGTTTTTCACATAGCAATTACACAGAGAATTACACAGAAAGTACCACTGTAAAATTAAAAATCCAGCAACAGAAGGCAGGAGGAAGGCGCAACATTTTTTAATTGTTTCAGCTGCTGATAAACCATTCCCTTAGTAGTGGAATAAACTTGTATATCAGCTACACTTCAGCAACTTTTTTTAACCGCTAGGAAGAGAAATTTAAAACACCTATCATATAATTCAAGGAATTTATGCTAAAGCAACTGTGAATACCAATGCTCAACACCTATTCTTCCCGTCCCTACAGGAAAGGAGATTCCAGCCTCCATTGTGGTCTTCTCTTGGGAACTACTGGTCTGAACTATTCATGTCTCAACACTTGGCAGGGGTGGGAAGAAGAGACGTTCTCTCTCTCCAAACCTGCTTCTAAATTCTCATTCCAGCCTGTCACCAAAATGCTGTTCAAGTAATGCTGTGCTCTCACCAAGTTCATGTAACATGTACAAAGGAAAAGGGGAATTCTCTAAACAATCTGGTGGTTTCAACTTATATCTTTTGGGGGTCCTTGGATTTGAACCATTCCCACATCCATAAGAAACATAAATATATTTTAGTTACATAAAAAAACAGTAATTTCAGTTTGCAATAAATTCTCGTGCTACATTATGGAATATGAACACATCTCTACACTTATACACACAGAAGCAACTTCCAGTTCATTTTGTGAAAGAGAAATTCTGCCTGTCTTTATGTAACAAATGAGATCAGATCTCTAGGCAGATCACTAAGGGGTCTGCAACCTTTTTAGTTCTTTTTCAGTATCATGTAAAGCTGTGCCCAATTTAATTGGCAGAACAGAGGTGGGCTGTCAGCAATCTATGAAAGCTGAACATCCACAGTTGCCACCCCAAATAGTAAACTGAAGCCAACTGAATTAAGTTTACTAGGATTCAAAAGATACAACATATCCAACCCTTGAACAGCTATTCCTCCAGCTCCCTATGTACCTTGCTTTCATCCTTTTTTTTTTTCTTCTTCCACTTCAGGGGATATGAAACACTTTACTGTGCTTCATTACTTCTTGTTTGTTTCTCCTGGTATTTACCAATAACAAACCCTTCGTGCAATCAGTCTTCTGACTGCAAAAATGCTGAATAAATCGCATTTTGCACTAAATTCTTTATTTGCAGTATTACTATCTTTTCCTGAAAGATCAATCTCACCACAGAGATAATATTTTGCTGTCCTACAAATTTATGCAAATAATCTTAGTAGTAGCTTGGGCACTTTCATAGATGTATTCAGCACCTGTTTCTATAGATTTCTGATACTCTTGACCAAACACATAAAACAGTCTCATTTTATCAAGTAATATTAAACAGTGCTCAGCAAGCCATCTGTAAATCCAGTGTTTTATGTGATCAGCATTGCCTTTTGTAATCACCTCTAGTTTTCTTTCCATCTTTTGATGCAATTGTGACTTTCTTGCTCCCCTGATATCAGAAATTTGCACTGGTCTATTCAAAGAGCTAGCTGGATAGAAAAGAGATGCCTGGCAATGCTTTTTCTTTGGAATTCAGCTCTTCTTTCACAACTTACATTTCACTCCTTTGCTAAAGAACTAGGTCTCTCAGTATATGCCCACTGTGCAGCATAACTTCTCCGAGAGTAGTAGAGCCTTCAGAAACAAGCAGTGCAGGGACACATCTCAGTCTTCCAGACCATCATGCAACTCACCAAAAGCAACAATAGGACTTCAGGGACTTGGATTTAAGTAATAAATGTAATAGCTCTACAGCGACAGCTTTGGTCCATGAAAAACCTGACTTGAGAAAAGTCTCCTCTTGGGAGGGCTGGAAGATGAAGGCTGAGATCAGTTTATAGTCTTTTAATCATTGTTACATAAATCTGTTGTGAAGGCAGACTGCCCCTTCCCCTCCAGCAGCTTTGGGCAAGACAGGAATTTTTAGAGGCAGAAGTTTCTGACCATCCAGAAGGTCATCCCTCAGGCGCTCAAAAAAATCAAGTGCAAGCTTTGTCACAATACGACAGCAGGCAAAAAATAAAAGCATTTGCATATGGCTTAATACCATTTTTTAAAAGAGCAGTAATGTAGCTTGAGCCATGGAAATTTAATAGTTATGTGCCCAGATTAATTTCTGGGGCATAAGAATGCCAATGTGAGCTTGGATGCTAAATTTCAAAGACCTTAAAATCCCACAGTCATGGCTTCCACATGCCTATTTCTCTTCACCCCCAGTTTTTTCACTCTGCTAGAAATCCCACAATAAGTGTATCCTAACAAACATCAACGGCAGTTCTGGTACTTCTGACAGGAAGCAAATAATAGTAACACAGTTTTATTGAAATTCCCATGTTTTGTCACAGTGCTGAAAACATGCCAAAATTACATGAAAATATTTCCTGGTCAGACTTATGCCAATACTACAGCTGTTTTCATGGTCTTCTTCTGCAGCAACATAGAGTACATAGCAACAGAAGAACCTCTAGGAACAGACATTAATTTTTATTTAGCACCTGGGCAGCAAAGCAAGAAGATCAAGCCAGGACCTCCATATAAATAGCACTAGAAAGAATAACAAGCACTTCAGGAGACAATTATAAAGCAGCTTGCTCAACTGCAATAATAATAGCAAGTAAAGACCACAGAGGGAAAAGAGATGAAGAAGAAAGAATGAAACAAAATAAGAATGTTACATAGGAAAGGTGTAAAAAGGAATGGATAAAAGAAAACAAAGTAAAAACCTTAGATTGAACATCCTATAATATCTGGATATTCTCAAGCTACCTAGATGATGTTAAAATCTACTAAATATACTTAAGCTCTCCCACTAAATCTGCCATGCAACCATTTGAGACATTACCTGGCCACTACCTAACACTACGATGTGCCCAAGTCAACTGGCATATCTAAGTACTTATGAAGAATGCAAAGTTCTGAACTTGATTCAAAAGCTGAATTCCATTGACTAGCATGTGCTTCATGGTACCTCTACAGACCAAGAGGTTTCTTTGCTGTCCATGCCTATTAAAATTATAAATAGAAACAACAAACTACACATAGGTTCAGCAAAGCAGTGCTGTATTGAAAACATGAAACAACAGAAGCAAAACCTGGTACCAACAGTTGAAGGTTTCTCATGGAAAAAATGCAGGATGCCACACAAAACCAAAACTCAGAGGAAGAGCGGGGAAAATCACCAAAGAGAATCTCAGCCAAGAGCTATAGTTTTGAAACAATTTTTTTAAATTACAAAAAAAACCCCAAAATCTGTCCAAAAGCATGGTCAAAAAATCGTTTCAAAGGAACAAAAATATATTGTTCAAAGCTGCTTATTAAAATACCTTGCTAAATAGGGACTGTAATTACCAAGCATAACACTGTAGTGTATTTAAAGTCTTCCCAACAAAATTTATACCTGCAGTTCCTTTTGATATTGTCAGTCATCCTTATTTATTTTATACCGACATTATACTAGTGAGATTGTACCCTCCTATATAATTTTTCCTTCTATAGCCTTCATATTAATTTCAGTTTTATTACCTTAAAAGTTCTTTTACACTAACAGGTATAGGAGTGTATGTATATATGCCTGTGTATATATTGACCCATCTTTATGCAAGCAAAGAAACCCCAAATATATTTACAAAATGCTTTAGGAAATATAGCAATAAGATTTAACAGCATTAAATATTGGTACACCCTTCTTTAATTATTTATTTGTAGGCTATTTAAAAACACATGGATCACAAAATCCAAATTTACCATTAAAATTTGGAAGGCATTAGAGGAAAATACAATGCGTGTATAACTAATTAGTGTTCTTCATGAGAAAAATTATGAAACCTATCTGAATATGTTTGTGGGCCTAGAATTAACAGCTTCTTGATCCCACTGGCAATTCAATTCTGATGAGTAGAGACCTGCTACCTTCTACGTTCTTTTTCTATTTTCACATTACTTTGAAACTGAAACACGTGACATCTCCACCAGGTTGCAGCCCAGCAGGAAAAGCGGAAAATAAAATAAAAAGCTCCTATTATCCCGTCACATTTCCACCGGTCCCGGGGCCAGCCCCGCTCCCGCTGCCGCTGCCGCTCCGGCGCGATGGCGCCACCTGGCGGTGCCGGCTCGGAACAGCGCGGGACCCCGCG